>BPTQ01000008.1:307114056-307320200 GCA_019973895.1 Chrysanthemum seticuspe
GACTTTGATAACTCAGTCTATAACTTTTATACCCATTATAATTACAACAGGGTATACTAGTTATACACTTTGTTTCACTTTCACTCCATCATGGTTCACTACGTAGAAGATGTCAGTTATTACTGATACAAAAACTACTTATGTGACGTACACGGGGACTACTAAGACAATAGAGACTTGAATTACGGATATTTCTTGCTCACCGGTAAATACTTGTTGCACGATACAAACTCAATTGATGAGCACTCGTCCTCAACCTATTGGTTTACGAATGTTAATAATCTTTTTCATTAAAATCTCTTCTTCACAATTTTGTTCTCAATTTGAGGAATGTTCTTTTCGAAAGATTTTGACGATTCGTTTTTGTTCTTGAAGTTCTTTTACAATTTCACGAATTCGTCCTTAAAGTACGATTCGTTAGTTAAATTCCTGCTTAAGCACTTTAACATTTTCTTGAAGTTCTTGTTTTTGCTTAGCAGTTTTAGAAAGCTTTTCTTGTAAGGAGTTTAACTCTTGTTTTAACACTTCTTCTCTAAAATTACTTTTTCTAATAATTGTAAGCATTTGGTTATCCAACTCCTGCTCACGAGTAGTTAACTCAAACATAGCACGTTGTTCATAAATGGCAACTCGTTCTTTATAGGCATTAAGTTCAGAGATAACAGAATCATCAGGGGCACATGCAGTGTATTCATCAAAAACATAGTCATTATTGACTGTAGAAGATGCATCACTTGGTACTACCTCACTTTCACTTTGTTTCACATATTGATCATATGGTACAACATTAATATTACCCATATTTTCAATATCTGACTCAATAGTTTCAGTTGATTGTACTTTGTCATGCATCTTTTGCACATCAGCATCATCGTATAGTTTTAATACCTCAGAAATGATTTTGTCTTTGGATGAACCAGCTTGTGGAGATGAAGAGACTTTAGGAGGGACCATTGGAGAAATGCTAGCCATGAAAATGGTTTGTGCAGTAGGTTCATCATCAACGTCAGAGTCGTAGGCATTACAATCAGCGACTTGAAAGGCATTCTGATGATTGTGGCCTATCTCCTGAATTGGCTGCTCATCCACATCTGCATCATATGTCTTGGCATTTCCCTCAGGAAGAAACAACAATTCTTCTTCATCCAAAGCTGCACCATTATCCTGAGCTTGAATAAGCAACATCTTATCCCTGAAGTATTCTGCATTCTTAGGGCGCTTTGGCGATGTGCAGTTCCTTGCAATATGTCCCTCACCACCACAGTTGTAACACTTGATCGGCTTTGCTTGTCCCTGATTTCCATTCCTTCCCCTATTCTGATTTGCAGCATAACCTCTACCAACTCCACCTCTTACTTGTTCGTACTGCCTTTCTTGAACTGGCTGCACCATAACCTTCCCATCTCTGACCAAAGCATGATTGTGTAGATTGGATGCAGTTCTGATTTCATTATTAGTGTGAAGTCTATTAGTGTGAGGAGTGAAGGTTAAGTTTTGTTTAACCATAAAAGCCAGTTTATTGATAAAGTGTTCCATGACTGCATTGGCATCAGGTTGTTTGAAACTTGAATCTGGAATGACTTGAGATGCTTTGGTAGTAGTTCCATCATTGGTGTAGAAGGCTGTTGAATCATTTGATGAACTTGTTTCTCCCTGGTTGGTTTTGAACTGATCAAGAATCCTTTTTTCAAACATAGTATGTCTCTCATTCTGAAGAAGGAATGCATAGAGTTGCTCATAGTTTGTATTCTTCAATCCTTTGGTTAGCTTCACAGAAGTGACAAACTTGTGCCATTCGGAATTCATGTTGTTCACAAATTTTGAGTTCAACTGAATGTTTGGCATGGTCATTTTGATATTCCTCATATCATTAACAAGTTTGTGGAATCTCACGTAATACTCATAGACACTCTCATCAGGTTTCATCTTGAAGTGCTCAAATTCATCATAGAGTTGTGATTCTGTTAGGAATTAGAAATTCTAGATATTAAAGAGTCGGTCACCTCAAGTATTTGTAATCGTTAGAAAGCTCGTAGTCGTAGTTATTTTAAGTTAAGTAGTATCTAGTTAAGTAACACCGTGGAGGACGGACGGGTCTTTACCCACTGTATGCCTGATCCACAGCCCGATGTGTGGCGATTTATGTAAGACTATAAATACTCTCTACCTTCCAAGGTAGAGAGTTGGAGCTCATAATAATATCTTTCACTTTCTCTCACTAAGTTCCCTAAACCTCTAACTTTCTCTCTCTAGAATTCCATCTATATGCTACTTTGTGTTATGGTTTGATGTGTATGTGAAAAGTTATATCTAACAATTGGTATCAAGAGCCATGGTTGGATCATATCTTGCACATCTTTGGATTTCTAGTGGTTTTTAGGTGGTTTTTGAGTTTGAAAAAGTTTAGTGGTTTTTGCATCATTTGGTTGATTTCTTGTGTTAAAGTTTGGATTTTGTTAGTACTTTTATGTTTAGAATCATCACAAGTGTTTAGGTTTTCATTTGGTAAGCTTGAATCATCTTGGTTGGGTTGTTTTTGGATTGAAAAGTGATGTTTATATGGTTTTTCTTGATAGCGACTTAGCTCACGGATTATTTTCTTCGTAGCGACTTGCTTTACAAATTTGTAGCGAGTTACAGTTTTAGACCTAGCGAGTTAGATCTAGCGAGTTACAGTACAAGTAGTGGACTCTCCACTACGAGTAGCGACTTGGTGGTAGCGACTTGGTCTGTAGCGAGTTGCTCTTTAGCGACTTGTATCTTTAGCGACTTGAGTAGCGAATTGCTGCCAAAATTTTGCTAGCGACTTGAGTCTTAGCGAGTTACTACTTAGCGACTTGCATTTGTCTAGCGACTTGGGACTCTAGCGACTTAGTGGTGTAGCGAATTAAGTGTTGGCGACTTAGTGCATTATCTTCTAGCGACTTAGTGCATTATCTTCTAGCGACTTGAGTGTTTGTTTACGGTTTTCTCTTGATTTAGTAAAATCCCGTGAAAGAATCTATTTCCCGGTTTAATCATAGAGTTATAAAATCCCGTATAATCTGTTAACATGTCTACCAACGTTCCTACTATCATCTCCACTGTTGCCGAGGATGTTCAAGCAGCTGGCTCAGATACTCGTCCACCCATGCTTGACAGAACTGACTACGATTCTTGGGCTCAACGAATCAGATTGTATTACCTTGGAAAGGAAAATGGTGTCAACATTCTCAAATCCATTGATGAAGGACCATATAGAGTTGAGACGACTAGAGACATACTTGATACTAATGAAGATGGTACTCCTGTTTACGGAATGGACAGACCTAAAATGTATGATGAGCTTGATGATAAGGATAAAAAGAGATTCGATGCAGATATCAGGGCTTCAAACATTGTTCTTCAAGGTCTTCCTAAAGACATCTACAAGCTAATCAATCATAACACTGATGCAAAGGCAGTTTGGGATAATGTTAAGATGCTTCTCTCAGGTTCAGAATTAACTATGGAAGACAGAGAATCCCAACTCTATGACGAATTTGAACACTTCAAGATGAAACCAGATGAGAGTGTCTATGAGTACTATGTGAGATTTCATAAGCTAGTGAATGACATGAGGAACATCAGAATGACTATGCCTAACATTCAGCTGAACTCGAAATTTGTGAACAACATGAATCCCGAATGGCACAAGTTTGTCACCGCTGTGAAGCTCACTAAAGGATTGAAGAATACAAACTATGAGCAACTCTATGCCTTCCTCCTTCAGAATGAGAGACATGCTATGTTTGAAAAATTGATTCTCAATCAGTTCAAAACCAACCCGGGAGAGACAAGCTCGTCTAATGATTCAACTGCCTTCTACTCAAACATCGAAATCACAACCAAAGCTTCACAAGTCATACCCTTGGGTAATGGTAATCACAAACTCATTCCTGATCCTATGTTCAAACAAGCTGATGCTGATGCACACGTGGGAAACTTCATTAATCAACTAGCTCTTCTGATCAGCCAAAACATGAATTCTCTCCCACAAACCAACAACAACCTCAGAACAACATCTAACCCACACAATCAAGCTACTGTTAAAGATGGAAGGATCGTGGTGCAACCAGTTCAGGAAAGACAGTATGATCAGGGAAGAGGTGGTGCTGGTAGAGGTTATGTGGGCAATCAGAATCGAGGAAGGAATGGTAACCAAGGTCAAGCTAAGCCGATCAAATGCTATAACTGTGGTGGTGAGGGACACATTGCAAGAAACTGCACATCTCCAAAGCGTCCACAGAATGCTGATTACTTCCGAGATAAGATGCTGCTAGCACAAGCTCAGGACAATGGTGTTGCTTTAGATGAAGAGGAATTGCTGTTTTTAGCTGAGGGTAATGCCAAGACCTATGATGCAGATGTGGATGAGCAGCCTATTCAGGAGATAGGTCACAATCATCAGAATGCCTTTCAAGTCGCTGATTGTGATGCATACGACTCTGATGTGGATGATGGACCTACGGCACACACAATTTTTATGGCTAGCATTTCTCCAATGGTTTCTCCCAAGGTCTCTTCTTCACCACTAGCTGGCCCATCCCATGACAAGCTCATCTCAGAGGTATTAAAACTATACGATGATGCTGATGTGCAACAGATGCATGACAAAGTACAATCAACTGAAACTATTGAATCAAATATTGAAAATATGGGTAATATCGATATTGTCCCATATGATCAATATGTGAAACAAAGTGAAAGTGAAGTTGTACCAAGTGATGCATCTTCTGCAGTCAACAATGACTATGTTTTTGATGAATACACTGCATGTGCCCCTGATGATTCTGTAATTTCTGAACTAAATGCCTATAAAGAACGTGTTGCTATTTATGAACAACGTGCTAAATTTGAGTTGACCACTCGTGAGCAGGAAATGGATGACCAAGTGGGTACACTAATTAGAAAAAGTAAGTTTAGAGAAGAAGTATTGAAACAAGAATTAAATTCCTTGCAAGAAAAACTTTCTAAAACAGCTAAGCAAAAACAAGAACTTCAAGAAAATGTGAAAATGCTTAAGCAAGAATTTAATGTAAAGGAATCAAAACTCTTGAGAGATTTTTCTAATCTGAAAACTTTGAAAAACAAACTTGAAAACAAGTTGTACATACAAGGAAACACCATTCAGACTGCTCACATGGTCACTAAACATCGAGTCTTAAGCGATAAGCATAGCATTCCCCTTGTTGAGGAACCCAATCCAGAGGTAATTAAAAAGGCTAGAAATGCTCATAAGGTGCTTTATGATGGAAATGAAATCCTTAAGCCTAGGCAGAAACCTAGTTGCGTTGAGTGCACTGAGGAAGATAAGAAATCAAATGAAATCACTAGGGAAAAGATGAATAAGAAACAAAATGATCCCAAATGCATAGAGAAAAAAATAATTATCTCTCCTCATGACTACAAGAAAGAAAACTGGATTTCCTTGAACAAGTTTAAGCCTCAGACATTGTTGACTCCCGAACAAGTCTTCTGGAAAAAGGATTTAGATAAGCAGAAAGCGGAAAATATTGTTGAAACAAACCCTCCCCTTTGGAAAATGCCTAGAGCGACTGTGTATCCTCCTAATACACCAATGCATCTTGTACCTAGAACAATTGCCACTAAAAGCAAGACATTAATTAACCAATACGTTATATTTCAACTATTTGTTGATTTTGAGAAAACTTGCAAGAAAAGGATCACACCCACTGGTATAACTGAAGGAGAAAGGGGTTTTGAACAAATGAAAGAATGTTATTTAACTGAGGTCATGCCCTTCTTTAAACTTCTAAAAGATCACTTTGAGAGTCTTAAAAAGGGGATAGAAACTGATATTAAGGGAATGGAAAAGGAATTTGATGCAATGGTTGTTGAAGTTAGTGACTATGAGCGTGCACTGAAATATAATGAGATTGAGAGAAAGAACTTGCATACATTAAATGAGAATCTTATTACTGAATGTGTTGCTCAAGATGTGTTTTTCACTGCTTCAAATTGCTCTATTAATGCTTCCAAATTTCATGAACTATCTGTGGCCCTGAAAGTCTCCCATGATCGTGTCATTGAGCTTGAAAAAACTAATTCTAAACTAAATGAGAAAATTGAACTGGATGATCACGACAATTTGGTTAAACATTTTTCTAAACTAGAAGTTGAGTATTTTAATTTACAACTAAAATATCAACATCTCAAAGAAAATGTCAAAACTTCAAATATCAAGACATCTTCAGATGCTCCAGATTTTGATGCAGTTTTTCAAATTAACAAACGAGATGAACAGATTCAAGCTCAGTGCAACACGATCAGAAAGTTGAAAGCCCAAATCTCTCAATTAAAGGGTCAAACGAACAATATGACAGGCTCCCAAATGCCTCCTCCTTTAGATTCTCAGTATTCTCAAACGTTTCATCTTCAAAACTTAGTAAATGCTTTACAAAAGGAAAATGAAAGTTTTCTAGAAGAAAATGAAAAGGTTAAACGTCATTTCAATGAGTTATTTGAATCAATTAAAGTCACTCGTAACAAAAATAACGAACAAATAGCTTCATTGCAAAAGGAAATTGAGAATCTGAAGAGTCAGATAAAAGGGAAAATGCCAATGACCAATGGGGAGAATGTTGTATCAAAGGTTCACTCTTGTAATAAATATGCTTTATCTGTGACATATGTCCCTCCTCATCTAAGGAACAACAAACTTGCCATTCAAACATACTTCTCATCCCTTAAGGATTGCCTAGAATGTCTGCGTGAGATTGTTGAAGAGGATAAGCTAGAGAAACTTCATGATAATGCAATTGGACATGCATGCTTATATGCCAAACGATCTCAAGAAATCTTAGAATGCTTGATCACAATATGCCCAAAGTCATTAGGTGAGAGAGTTAATCCTTTGATTCCATGCTCAATGCCTAATGCTAAGTATGATATGCATTCGATTCCCAATGTTTTGAATGTGAACCGTAGTGTGCCTTTAAGAAGTTCAGATTCCAGATCTGTCAATGCTAAGAAAGAGAACTCAAGTGTGCCTTCTAGGAGTACAAATCTCAGTACCTCTAGTTTTAAGAAAGTGAACCTTAGTGCACCTGCATGTAGTTCAGACCCCAGTACATCTAAACAGGTGATGCAAAGAGTAGTTAAACCAACTAATGTTCCCATTCCCTCTACAGGAGTAATCAGTGACATTAAACGGAGCAGGTCAAAGTCTCAAGACAATACAAGGAATGATAGGACCTCTCAAGCTAAGAATGTGCACTGGAAGAGAGTAGAAGAACAATCTAGGAACTTTAAGCTTGAATTGAATAAAACGAATCGTGTTGATTCTAGTATTAGCCATAGGCGTACTGTAATTAATTCGAATTCCGATACTATTTGCAAACCTTGTACTGATGTCTGCTTGAATTCTGTTTCTAATCATGAATGTGGTGTTACTGTTCTGCCTAATGATGTTAATTGTCCAGTTAATATTGTTAATGCTAAAATTCATGCTAAGAAGGCTAAAAGGCAAAAACGAAAGAAAGTTAGAAAACAGTGGAAACCCACAGGAAGAACATTCAGTAAAATAGGCTTTTATTGGACACCTGTTGGTCTTAAGACTAATCAGATAATGCCCACTAGAAAATGGATGCCTACTGGTAGAACTATTCCCTTAAGAAGTGATCACACTGTGAACAGGGCTAATACTGACACTAGTACTGCATCTATTCACAACGATTCCATTGCCTCACTTTCTGATATGAATGCTTCTATTTCTGATGTGGGTGTTCCAAACCTTGTTACTAACCAAATGGAACCCATTCTTGCATGGGGATCCCAATTATCCAGTTATCCATTCTTGTCTGTGTTCAACTGCAGATCGTTCAAATCGTTCTGTGGTACCTGGACTCAGGCTGTTCCAAGCATATGACTGGAGACCGGTCGCGGCTCATGAACTTCGTGAGCAAATTCATCGGGACTGTTAGATTTGGTAATGATCATTTCAGTGCTATTATGGGTTATGGAGATTATGTTGTTGGTGATAGTGTCATCTCTAGAGTTTACTATGTAGAAGGTTTGGGTCATAATCTGTTCTCTGTTGGTCAATTCTGTGATTTTGATCTAGAAGTTGCCTTCAGAAAACATACCTGCTTTGTTAGAGATCTTAATGGTAAGGAACTGTTAAAAGGAACTCGTGGGTCAAATCTTTACACCATCTCTATCGATGACATGATGAGGGCTTCTCCAATCTGCTTGTTATCAAAGGCTTCAAAAACAAAGTCATGGTTATGGCATCGTCGTCTCAATCACTTGAACTTCGGCACCATCAACGATCTTTCCAGAAAGGACTTAGTTGTAGGTTTACCTAGACTAAAGTATGAAAAGGATCATCTTTGTTCAGCATGTCAATTGGGAAAAAGCAAGAAGTATGCCCATAAACCCAAACCTACTAACTCTGTCACAGAAGTTCTTCATATGATTCATATGGATTTATGTGGACCAATGAGGGTGCAGAATATCTTTGGGAAGAAATATGTGTTAGTTGTGGTTGATGATTACTCTAGATTCACCTGGGTCAAGTTCTTAAGGACAAAGGATGAAACTCCTGATATCATCATCAAACTCATCAAACAGCTGCAGGTTCGACTTAACAAAACCGTCAGAATTATCAGAACAGACAATGGAACTGAGTTTGTCAACAAACAACTTAATGAATTCTATGAAAGCGTTGGAATCAGCCATCAAAGAAGTGTTCCACGAACTCCTCAACAGAACGGTGTAGTTGAAAGACGAAATCGAACTCTTGTTGAAGCCGCTAGAACAATGCTGATTTACTCAAAGGTTCCAATGTTTCTCTGGGCTGAAGCAATTGCCACTGCATGCTACACACAAAATCGTTCCCTAATTCACACTGTTCATGGAAAAACTCCATATGAACTTGTCCACAACAGAAAACCTAATCTCTCTTTCCTTCGTGTGTTTGGTGCATTGTGTTATCCAACCAATGAGGGTCAAGACTTAGGCAAACTTAGGGCTAAAGCTGACATTGGAGTATTTGTAGGATATGCATCAAACAAAAAGGGATACCGAATCTACAACAAAAGAACCCGAAGTATCATGGAAACAATTCACGTTACGTTTGATGAGCTGACCAGTCAAATGGCTCCTGGACACTCCAGCTCAGGACCCGCACTTCAAAACAGTCCCATTGGTTCATCTCTTGTTCCAAACTCTTCTCAAGAAACTCCATATGTACCTCCATCTGAAGATGATTTAAAGAAATTGTTTGATCCTATGTTTGATGAACTGTATGATTCAAAATGAGGTGTTGATCCCTACAACAGAGGTTGCTCATATTCCTGAGAATGAAGTCAATCCTTTAGTCTCAATATCCTTAAGTCAAGAAGCACCTGCTGCTGATCCTTCAGTCTCATCAACAAATCATCATCCTTCAAATGTACATCATGGAAATATTTCTGGCATCAATGATGAAGTTAATCCCTTTGCTACTCATGAAGATGCTCCATTTGAAAACATATTTGCTCCTGAATCATCATCAGAACCATCTTCTTCAGGAGACATCGACTCAGCTACTTCAGTCCCTCAACAACTGCCACACGAACACCTCAGAAAATGGACTCACGATCATCCATTAGACAACATCATTGGTAATCCCTCTCGTCCTGTATCAACCCGGAAACAACTTGCAACCGATGCCTTATGGTGCTTCTTCAACTCCGTACTATCTAAGATCGAACCAAAAGATGTTAAAACTGCCATGAATGAAGATAGCTGGTTCAATGCCATGCAAGATGAAATTCATGAGTTTGATCGTCTTGATGTATGGGAGTTAGTACCTGCTCCAGACTATGCTATGATTATTGCTCTTAAATGGATCTTCAAAGTAAAACTTGATGAGCATGGTGATGTGTTGAAGAACAAGGCTCGATTAGTTGCTAAAGGATACCGTCAAGAGGAGGGTATTGATTTTGAAGAATCTTTTGCTCCTGTTGCTCGAATCGAGGCAATCAGAATCTTTCTGGCTAATGCTGCTAGTAAGAACATGGTAGTCTATCAGATGGATGTGAAAACGGCATTTCTGAACGGAGATCTTAAAGAAGTCGTCTACGTCAGCTAACCTGAAGGATTTGTGAATCAAGAGCATCCTACTCACGTTTATCGTCTGAAGAAGGCTCTTTACGGTTTAAAGCAAGCTCCAAGGGCATGGTATGATACACTGTCAAAGTTTCTTCTATCAACCGGATTCAGCAAAGGAGCAGTTGATCCTACATTGTTCACCAGGAAGTCAGGCAAACATTTAACTCATGTTCAAATTTATGTTGATGATATTATTTTTGCCTCGACAGACCCAATGGAATGTGATCGTTTTTCTAATGAAATGAGTTCAAAATTTCAAATGTCAATGATGGGACAAATGTCATTTTTCTTGGGATTACAAATTTCACAAAGTCCCGGAGGCATTTTCATAAATCAATCTAAATATGCAACAGAGATCTTAAAGAAATTTGGATTTGATTCAAGTGACCCTATTGACACCCCCATGATTGATCGAACCAAACTAGATGAGGACCACTCAGGGATCATGATTGACCAAACGAAATATCGTAGTATGATTGGATCCCTGATGTACCTCACAGCTAGTAGACCAGACATCTTGTTCGCTGTTTGCATGTGTGCTAGATACCAGGCTAAGCCTACTAAAAAGCACCTTGAATCAGTTAAACGGGTCTTTCGGTATCTCCAAGGAACCATCAATATGGGACTATGGTACCCGAAGGACACCGGTATGTCACTAACGGCCTACGCAGATGCTGATCATGCAGGTTGTCAAGATACACGTCGAAGTACATCTGGAGGTGCTCAGTTTTTGGGTGATAAGCTTGTGAGCTGGTCTTCAAAGAAGCAAATGAGTACTTCTATTTCCTCTACAGAGGCTGAATACATAGCCATGTCATCTTGTTGTGCTCAAATCTTATGGATGAGATCTCAATTATCTGACTATGGCTTTGAATTCAACAAAATCCCTTTGTACTGTGATAATAAAAGTGTTATTGCTCTCTCATGCAACAACGTTCAACACTCAAGAGCAAAGCATATCGACATTCGACATCATTTCATCAGGGAACAAGTGGAAAAAGGTGTGGTGGAACTATATTTTGTGAGGTCTGAATATCAGTTAGCGGACATCTTCACCAAAGCACTTCCAAGAGAACGTTTTGAGTTCATTCTTCCACGTCTTGGTTTGAAAAGCCTTCAACCAGAAACTCTCAAACGTCTTCAGGAGGAAGACGAGGAGTAAAGGTCTTTCTTATTCTATATCTTGTAAATATTTTTTTGAAAAACAAAATACAAAATTATAAAACCTTCAAAAATCAAATAGAAAAATATAAAACTTTCAAAATCCATAAAAATTTGAAAAATTCGAAAAATCTTCAAAAAATATTGTCATTTTGTCATATTTCTCTCGATTCGATAATATCTACGGTCTTGATGTTGTCATTCAAAGAATGACACGGGACTTTAGATGTTGTTCGAATTTTTATATATATAAAAAAAAATAAAAAAAAAATCAAAAAATATTTTTGGGAGAAAGAGAAACTATGGTTTATTGTCATTTTTCAGGCAATAACCCGGTTTCTAAAAGAAAGAACAGAGCCATGTTTTACCATGTTTTCAAATTCCATGCTCTGATTCTATAATCATTTATCTGCTGAAAACCAAATGCTTTGAAAAATAACTCGGTCTCTATTTTTGATAATCATCAGGACTTATTTGTCAAAATCTCTATCTCTCAATCAACAACCTATGTCATTGATTGAGGGGGAGAATGATTTCAATTAAATTAAAAAAGTTATTTGGCATTAAATTGTTTTCAAAAGATATACATGCATGTTTTATCAATGGAGTTTAAAGTCTTAAAATCCGATCTAGATCAGTTAAAACGCTTTCATAATCAAGTCACAATTCCCCTTAAAAGCTTTCAAAATCAATTTAAATCAATAAGAGATCACAAATCTCAAATGATTTGATAATTGTGATCGGGGGAGAATGTGTGATTTAAATTGGATTTAAACTGATAATTCGGTAAATGGTTTTATACGGATGTACATGCTATCCTGCCCACATGTGACAAACGATTTCAAATTTTCCATGCACATGTTGAGGGGGAGCATCTATCTTAAACCTATGATTTGAATTGTGATAAACTTATCTCAATGTGCAAGTTCCCTCTAGTATGTGCAAAACTCTTTTCAAACCTCGAGGCACATATTGAGGGGGAGCAAAGTTATGGAAACCTCATCCTTCTCGAAAATGCTATATCTACTTGATTTGATGTGGGAAGTGATGTTGATATCTTCTAGAAAATGGTAATCAAAGAAGTTAATTCTTTCTCTTGCCTCCGTGTGCAAAACCTTTTCAAATACTTGATGCACATGTTGAGGGGGAGTTCTCGTTCTAAAAATATCAAAAACAATTCAGGTACAAAATGCTTTGATAATATATCACAAGTATCTGAATTGATTTTCAAATGGTTTTCAATTGGATCCAATGGCAGATGAACAATACCAAATAGACCGACCAACTTTACTTTATGTACGGTGATATAAGGATGATGAGGTTAGGTATTGGTTCCCATGATCCGCCAGAACCGGAGGGATCTACCCAGGGACAATCCACTAGTTAGTGTAGAAGTCCTTAGGTATGATGATAAAAGGAGAAAAATGAGATATGGGAAGAGTGCGGACTAAGACTGAGCTAGTACTGGAATAAACCCAACAAGGTTCTAGTTATGAAGTCTCGGTAAGCACTGAAGGGGTTGAAGAATTAAAAAGAATTGAATGAGAATAGGGTGATAACAAATAGCCCTCCATTTATTCAACCTTAGGGCAGAAACCGGGTTCAATTCATGTGCTACTGATGGTAACATCGGTATTGAAGACAAGACGTCATGGACCCAGTGACGCACTGCACTTCAACTTTCCAAACCACTCAAGTTTCTCTTAAAAGGACTTGTTTCATTCTCACGGGGAACCGACATTATCTATCGACTTTCTCTTAGAGATTGTTGATATTGAAGAAGGAGACCCTCTCCCTAGTCTCCGGCACAGGATCCAAATATGCACATATTGAGTCTAGAGCCACGAGATCATCAATAAATCTCATTAGGACACTTTCAATGAAGACTCTCTGTTTCATACAATGTGGAAAGAGAGATTATATCTTGAGTCCTACGCATTATCCTTGTGGTATTGCCTGAACATCTGAGTGATGTGTATACATATTCACTATGAAGATGGAAAGCCTTCTGGAGCCAACATCAAACAAGCTCCTGGTAGGTGGCATGTGAGATCTATTATATAGATCAACCATGTGACAACTGAACAGAAACAATGGGGCGATTCAATCTCTTGAATCAATTCTGGTTCAGGTTATGGATTGACGGATACCTTTGAAAAACCGGTCTTTGTGCTTAACAACTCTTTTCTTTAGCACATCGACCGTGTACGGATATTTCAAATCAAAAGGTGTTTTATGATTGATAATTGATTTTCATTAAAACCTTCGATGTATTGCAAAAACAATTTCTATTGAGCAATACACGATTGTTTTTCAAATATCTTTTCATCAATCAGTGGACTTAAATTCGCTGGTTCACTCACTCCGTGTTGTCTTCTTTGAGACGTTCCGGTTTGAGAACAGCTAGAGCAGCTGCGAAACCCTGTCAAGGAAATTCTTCGGAATTATACCTGATCACAGGCAGTACATGTACTGATCAATGGGGAACCGTGGGCCGTGTACCTCAATTCAACGAAAGTGATCAAAGACACTTTCGTGCGATTTATTGCTAACTGTTGTATGCAGGTACGCCCGACGTTTGCAGCTGATCAGAATGAAGCGGTCAATCCATAGCCGCATGCTCACTTAACACATTCATCTCGAAAGAAATCATGATTAGTGCATCAATGACTCTGATATTTTCACTCCATGCTTCTGCTACGCTGCTGCCAATATCATGATTCAACAAATGCTTCCGCTACTCTGATAAGAAGATATCATGATCCAGAATGTGAGCATGTCGGTCCTAAAGTCACAACATCACATAATGCCAACACCACAAAGGATGTGTCAGAGATTTTTTTGATAGCTGATGATCTTTATAGCTGGCTCAAATTTACTATCACATGGATCAGTAAAAGACATCCACTTGAAGTAACCAAACATGCATTGTGAAGAATCAATGACTACGAGCTTAGGAGCAAAAGACTACATCAAGAATGCAAGATCAATTGTTAATGTAATATCTATTTGTATTCAATGTAATTTTGGTACATGATTGAGGTGACCTCCCTTAGGGGGAGATTGTTAGGAATTAGAAATTCTAGATATTAAAGAGTCGGTCACCTCAAGTATTTGTAATCGTTAGAAAGCTCGTAGTCGTAGTTATTTTAAGTTAAGTAGTATCTAGTTAAGTAACACCGTGGAGGACGGACGGGTCTTTACCCACTGTATGCCTGATCCACAGCCCGATGTGTGGCGATTTATGTAAGACTATAAATACTCTCTACCTTCCAAGGTAGAGAGTTGGAGCTCATAATAATATCTTTCACTTTCTCTCACTAAGTTCCCTAAACCTCTAACTTTCTCTCTCTAGAATTCCATCTATATGCTACTTTGTGTTATGGTTTGATGTGTATGTGAAAAGTTATATCTAACAGATTCTCTGTCTTCCATAGTTAATTCAGAACCTGAAAGAAGCATCTTGACATTATCCCATACTGCCTTGGCTTCGTTGTTGTGATTGATCAGCTTGTAGATATCTTTTGGAAGACCTTGAAGTATGATGTTAGATGCCCTGATATCAGCATCGAATCTCTTTTTCTCCTTATCATTGAGCTCATCATATGTCTTTAGTCTGTCTATTCCATAGATCATTGTTCCATCTGCAGCTGTATCAATTAAGTCTCTTGTAGTCTCAATCTGATAAGGTCCTTCATCAATCGATTTGAGAATGTTGACCCCATTTTCCTTTCCAAGACAGTACAATCTGATTCTTTGAGCCCAAGAGTCGTAGTCAGTTCTGTCAAGCATGGGTGGACGGGTATCTGAACCAGCTACTTGAACATCCTCGGCAACAGTGGAGATGATTGTAGGTACGTTGGTAGACATGTTTAAAGATGACACGGGATTTTATAACTCAATGATTAAACCGGGAAATAGATTCTTTCACGGGATTTTACTAAATCAAGAGAAAACCGTATTACAAACAAAAGTCAACCAAGTCGCTAAGAATCCTTGAACTAAGTCGCTAAGAACCAAGTTGCTAAGTATTAAGAAGACAAGTCGCTAAGATCCAAATCGCTAAGAATTTTGACAGAAAATCGCTAAGCACCAAGTCGCTAAGAAATCAAGTCGCTAAATAGCAACTCGCTAATGTCCAAATCGCTAAGACCAAGTCGCTAAGAAACTTAAAGAACAAGTCGCTATCAAAATAGAAAACAAGTCGCTACCTTACCAAGTCGCTACCCGTAGTGGAGAATCCACTAAGTGTATTGTTTGTCGGCTTGTCTCAAAAGGCAAGTCGCTATGACCAAGTCGCTACCGAAACTCACTACAACTCGCTACCTTTTACTGAAGCAAGTCGCTACCAAGAAATTCACTCCGAGAGCCAAGTCGCTACCAAGAAAAACTTTGAAAACACACTTTTCAATCCAAAACAAGCACAACCACAGTGATTCAAGCTTACCAAATCAAAACCCAAGCACATACAATGATCCTAAACAAAAAAGTACACCCAAAATTCAAACTTTAACACTAGAAATGAACCAAATGATGCAAAAACCACTAAACATTTTCAAACTCAAAAACCATCTAAAAACCACTAGAAATCAAAGGATATGTAAGAGATGATCTAACCATGGCTCTTGATACCATTTGTAACATATTGGATTTCACAAACACATCAAACCATAAACACAAGAGGCGTACAAGATGAGTTTTAGAGAGAGAAAGTTAGAGGTTTAGGGAACTTTAGTGAGAGAAAGAAAAATCTTATTATGAGCTCCAACTCTCTACCTTGGGAGGTAGAGAGTATTTATAGTCTTACAATAAAACGCCACCTGACGGGCTGTGGATCAGGCATACAGTGGGTAAAGACCCGTCCGTCCTCCACGGTGTTACTTAACTAAATACTACATAACATTAAATAACTATGACTACGAGCTATCTAACGATTACATATACTTGAGGTGACCGACACTTTAACTACTGGATTTTCCAAATCCTAACAAAAAAATATATATTGTTCATTGTACTAGTCATCGCACTGTTGATGCAACTTTTATTCACCAGGTTTTAATATTTATATTGTCTCGTTATACCTATGGTCTACCCTAATGCACAAACGGGCAGTGTACCCGGTCATGTGTAGTGTAGTATTCGGTAAAGCCGAGGTCGTCCCAAGAGCTATGTGTGCGGATTTTAACTAATTCTAGGTGTCACAGATTTCAATGTTGAAATGATTAATTAATTAATAACTAAAGACAAAGAAAATAAAGAAAGTAAATAAAGGCGAGGGTTGTGATTAATAGAGGAGAAGTTTGCTAACCTAGTTACTCATCCTATCAAGTTAAGTTCATGTTTAATTACTTCTAATTGCTTCAAGTGGGGGTAAAGGTCGCTAGGACAACATTTGGTCAGTTCGTCCTAACCTATCATCAAAGGTTTCCACCGGAGATTGCAAGTGAACTGTTGAAAGTCCAATTATTTTTAGTCCCCTAAGCCAAGTCATTAAGTACCGCTACATGCAAGATTCACAATAATGAGTGCCCGGGCGCTAGCATCTTAAACACTCATCCCTAACTTCTTAAGTTCATCCAAATGGTAGGTGATCAGTTGGTCAAATCGCACAAGCAAAAAAGGGTCGTCAGTTGGTCAATTCTTACCCTTCCCACACAGTCTAACTACTTAGGGTCAGTTGGTCATATCTCCTAAGTAACTAGCCACTACCGTCATTCAAAACTACCGAAACGAGCGTAGCTACCAACAATTATACAGAAGCAATGTAAACATAAACAAAACAATTAAGGAATCATAACTAGGCTAGCACCAGAGGTGCTTATCCGCTCATATTAACTAAAACAATCGATTCAATGTTCAACATTACGAAATACATATGATAAAATGCTAATGCTTATCGTAGGGGAGTGATTTCTCCCTTGGAGATGGCTCTGTATGCTCCCTAAGATCTACCTTCAACCTTCTACTCACGTTCTCTGAATTGGTGTATGAAGTGGATGATTAGAAATGATGGAATTTGGGTGGTATTTATAGGCCAGATTTGGTTACGGCGTAACCTAAGTTAAGAGTCACGCCGTAACATCCATTTCTCGTAATTTGCTCTGGAAAAGCTGGTTACGACGTAACATCAGGAATGAGTTAAGTCGTATCTTCAATAAATCGTGATTACGCCGTAATTGTGGAATTAGTTACGTCGTAGCTTGCAGCGGCGCGGAACCTTATTTAACCTAATTAGTTACAACGTAATCCTAGGAGGGAGTTACGCCATAATCTTCCGTTTAGTTGGTTTTCTGAACCACGCTTCTGTTACGGCGTAATGTGATAGGGGAGTTACGCTGTAACATCTTCAAAATGAGCATACTATCATATATCTTTAATAAACTCTCCAAATTCGCGTCTCTTTAGCTCCAATGCTCGTAATTTACCTAAAAGTGAAATATAGAGGAAAACAAGCGTAAATCCATATAAATGTTATAAAATACGAGCATTATCGGGGGAAATTGACACTTAATAGTCAGGACTATTTGATGTTATTAAATATCCCCCACTTAAACTCTATTTGCCCTCAAGTAGACCTTATTAGATAGATTCCTAAAAAGATATCTCCCATTACCTGGAAAATACAAGTTTACAACTAGAATAAAACAAAGCCGAACACCTCACGAAATGGGAACAAAACACTCAAATCTCTCAACTATTCTAAGTGTCAATTTCGGGGTGATCACTCATTGCACAGTCATAGCATGTATTCTATCATAAGCTTGGCGGTCACACAAATCCCGACCACTAGAGTTAAGGACAAAACAATTCTTGAAGGCAATATGGGTAGACACGACAAAGGTTAAGGGTGATTTGTCATTACTAACATGTCACGACGAAGTGGAAAAAATCAATGATACATGACCAAATCCATGGCCAAGACACCAAAGATTACTCACTGCATCACCTAGACATGCTTCATGACTAAGGGGTAGGATAAGACATGGGATAAAATTGGTGTAAAATAAAATCAAGCAAATAGTCTAAATCTACTACCATGTCATCATCACTTACCGTTCGCCCAAAGTTCAAGTTTCGAAGTTAAGAAACCGGATCATGATAATACCAGGTAGATGTGCCATTAGAGAACGTCATGATGGGCACATTACCAACTCCACTCTTCAAATGTGACCGAGGTGGCCTCCTCGATACTAATCTATAGTAAGCTCATAACATAGTGCTTATAACTTCGCACTTTACAATCAAATAAATAAATAACAATAACTCTTTTTTTTTTCGAATCACATCTTCTTCTTCTTTTTATTTTTTTTATTTTATTTTTTTAAGCAAACATAACAACTAAACATAACATCCCCCCACTAGAGATGAACAATATGAGAACTCGGGGGGTCTTCAATGATCTTTAAGAATATGTCGTCGACGAAAGCGTGATTCTCGAACCTTTCCACTTGAACCTTGAACTTAGGCAAACAATGACTTCCCAATTACAAATAAAGACTATAGGGTAGGCTAAGGTGTAAGGGTGTAACGAAATAATATGTTGGGTGAACAAAATGAAAGGAATGGCTTAGATGGGTGTATCTAGTGGTATCTTGCACTAAAGGTGAGTGAAACAAAGGGTTTAACATGGGGTTTGAGAAGTCAAGGTGACTAATCGATGGACACACAATGATAGGCTGTTTGGGTGATAATCCTATAATACTGACTTCTTAAACTGAAAAGTCCAAGTACATCGAGCTAACTCAACATACCTCATTTATGGTCTCGAAATTATGTAAAGGCTAAGTTCTAAAGTTTACAAGCTACCGACACACTCATAATTTGGTGGATTTGGGGTAAAAATTTGGAAACGGATAAGGCTAATCTCACCATATAATATCAAGGGTTATAATGTGTTCGGCTAAGGTCTAATCTAGTTTGGTTAAGAAAAACATGTCAAAATTTTAAAAATGGCATATTTTTTCAAAATAAACTAGAAAAACGAGGGCAAAATAAAGTTCAAGAGAAAATTCTACTCCCGTCCCCCCACTTGAAATGTACAAAGTCCCTTTTGTACCAAGCGTTAAATAAAGGTGAAGAGAAAAGTAGAATTAGAGCGAGAACTTCCCTGAAATTTGCTCCAAAAAGAAAGAAGGCTCACAAAAGGAATCGTGCCTTCGCATAAGCATCCACGAGCAAACTTCAATCCCTGAAATCACACTACCGACAAGAATAATTCTAAAAAAGAAAAAGAAAAATGAAAAAGAAACCTAACTCACTTTTGTAGGAATCACGGTTGCATTTAGCATATGCAACAAGCCTTTTAAACCACTTGCTGTCCCAAGTGGACAAGTGTAGTCTCGTGAGGGCTTACAGGGAACATACCCACAAAGTTCATTTAAAAATTAATACAAGGTTATTGTGTTTAAAAAGAAAGAAGTGTTACAGAGAATAGTTACGTCGTAACTCCCATAAGGAGTTACGCCGTAATTAAGCAAAACCTGGCAGACGCTACAGGAGTGTAGCTACGGCGTAACCATTGCATGGGATTACGTCGTAATTGGTAATGCTCTGAGAAGCTACTGCAAAAAGTATGTTACGGCGTAACCATAAGAATGAGTTATGCCGTAACTATGGACAAATCAGGTCCCCGTTCAGCATGTTGCAACAACTTTTCTCTATTTTCCTGCAAAAATGGTTAAAAACACAAAACCCAACAGAAATGGAAATAAACAAATGAAAGGGATAATTCGGGTTGTCTCCCGAAAGAGCACTTTTCTTTATTTACGAGTCTTTAAGTTAGACTCAAAGCCTCGGGGCTTTATGGTGGCCTTTGGACTTGGCCAACTTCCTCTATATCCTTCATCAAGTTATGCCTGACCCAGGCAACATTTGTAGCGGTGCGGAGATATTCCTTAGTCTCGATCTTCTGAATTTTGCAAAACTTTTCGTCCGGCCCCAAGTGGTATCTAGTGAACTCATACTTTTCTGCTACAATTGGTGGCGGTTTTTTATATGGAATGCCAAGAAGCTTGCACCTTCTTTGCTTATATTCATCATCCTCAAGGTCAGTTAACCCTGCTTCACTTTGTGGCTCAAGGTGGTCCATGATTCCTTTTATGTCATAATCATTGGACTTGGTATCAACTGATTCATCAATATGCCCATGTTTACATTCTTCTCTTGTGTCCTTGTTGTCATCATTATTTAAGTTTCCTGTATCTTGAGGAGTCTCTTCACATGGGCTATCTTTGTTCATGCAATCCTTCCAAATTTTATTCTTAGTGGAAGCATCCACTTTTCCATATTTGATTTTAACCCAATCGTTAAATCTTAACTTGTCTAACCACCATATCTCGGTTCTTCTATCGTCATTGGTTGAAGTCCACAAAAATTTATTATCTCCTATTCTAACCACACTACTTCCCCCATTACTGTTGTTATCATACGATTTGCAGGAAGCCCAAGAATCCCCATCAATGGTTTTTATTTCTCACACTAATGCTTTCGAGCAAAGGTGTTGCCATGATCAGCGATTGAATTTTTCGTTTCTTTATGATTTGCATCATTATCAGAGGTTTCACTGTGGCTAAGATTAGTCCAGATTTTTCTTTTAACATCATTGCCAACTTCCCCATGCACAATTCGTAACCAAGCTTCGAATATTATGCCTTATCATTAGTTGAGGACCAAAGGTACTTATTGTTTTTTACTCTTTCTTTATCATGCCCACCGTCACAGATGTCCACGTAGGGGTTACAAGAAGCCCAAAGATCATATCCTCTGTCGTTGTCAATAGGGATAGCCTTGCACCAATGGTATTTTAATTTGGGAAAGTACTTGTAATCAACTTTCTGAATTTCGGGCCAATCGTGTTTAGACTCAAGTTCTAGCATTAGATTGATTATATCCTTTGTTTTCGAGAAGTGGTTGCGACGTACTCTTCCACTGTTGTATCCTTTAACTTCCCTTCCCTGCATATTACGACTATTAGCAGTACAGTGCTTGTGTGTGATGGTGGTAGGAGCAATTTTGTTTTTTCCTTTTTTGATAAAGCAAACAGTTTCGATAGGGTGACATTTTCCAAAGTCATCCATATTCAGGGTAAGTTTTCTATCGTTGATTTTTAATGTAATGATTTTTTTGAAAACATTAATCTTTGCCAATGCAGTGGCCAGAATGGGTCTGCCCAAAATTAATGGAATGTCGAGATCTTCTTCCATGTCTAAAATAACAAAGTCGACAGGAAGAGTAAAATTATTAATCTTAATGAGCACATTCTCAACTACCCCTCTAGGTATGCTCACCGTTCTATCAGCCATTTCAATCGTCATGCAAAGGGGTTTAACAGGACCAAGATTTAATCTTTTGCACATGGAAAATGGCATGATACTTATGCTAGCTCCTAGGTCAGCTAAGGCATTAATATTATGCAAATTATTAATAGAGCAAGGGAGAATGAAACTTCTTGGGTCTTTTTCCTTTAGAGCGATCTGATTCAGGACAACTGTTGAGCATATGGCGTTTAATTTTACTTCATTTTCCATAACAGATTCTATTACCGTATGTTGTTCTTTCTTCAGAAAGCTTGTATTTTCATCTTTTATAATTGCTTGTTTGGGGAAGCCAGCAAGCTCTTCTTCATCGTACCTGAAAGGGGTGTAAAGAGGTTTTCCGTTATTGGAGAATATGGCTTTACAGAAACTATCATCACTTGAGCTGTCTTTATTAATTTCATTTGCCCTTATCCCAGATTTATTTTCGGTGTCTTCTAAACCCTTATGACGAGCAAGGAGGGTGGCTCTTGTTTCTTGAAAATTTTGGAACAATGTCTTCTAAACACTGTTGACGCAGCTTTTACTGACCAGGTTTTAATATTTATATTGTCTCGCTATACCTATGGTCTACCCTAATGCACTAACGGGCAGTGTACCCGGTTGTGTATAGTGTAGTATTCGGTAAAACCGAGGTCGTCCCAAGAGCTATGTGTGCGGATTTTAACTAATTCTAGGTGTCACAGATTTTAATGTTGAAATGATTAATTAATTAATAACTAAAGACAAAGAAAATAAAGAAAGCAAATAAAGGCGAGGGTTGTGATCAATAGAGGAGAAGTGTGCTAACCTAGTTACTCATCCTATCAAGTTAAGTTCATGTTTAATTACTTCTAATTGCTTCAAGTGGGGGTAAAGGTCGCTAGGACAACATTTGGTCAGTTCGTCCTAACCTATCAGCAAAGGTTTCCACCGGAGATCGCAAGTCACTTGTTGAAAGTCCAATTGTTTTTAGTCCTCTAAGCCAAGTCATTAAGTACCGCTAAATGAAAGATTCACAATAATGAGTGCCCGGGCGCTAGCATCTTAAACACTCATCCCCAACTTCTTAAGTTCATCTAAACGGTAGGTGATCAGTTGGTCAAATCGTACAAGCGAGAAAGGGTCGCCAATTGGTCAATTCTTACCCTTCCCACTCAGTCTAACTACTTAGGGTCAGTTGGTCATATCTCCTAAGTAACTAGCCACTACCGTCATTCAAAACTACCAAAACGAGCGTAGCTACCAACAAACTATGTATGCATACACCAGAAACAATTATACGGAAGCAATGTAAACATAAACAAAACAATTAAGGAGTCATAATTAGGCTAGCACCAGAGGTTCTTAGCCGCTCATATTAACTAAAACAATCGATTCAATGTTTAACATTATGAAATACATATGATAAAATGCTAAAGCTTATCGTAGGGGAGTGATTTCTCCCTTGAAGATGGCTCCGTATGCTCCCTAAGATCTACCTTCAACCTTCTACTTACGTTCTCTGAATTGGTGTGTGAAGTGGATGATTAGAAATGATGGAATTTGGGCGGCATTTATAGGCCAGATCTGGTTACGGCGTAACCTAAGTTAAGAGTTACGTCGTAACATCCATTTCTTCGTAATTTGCTCTGGAAAAGCTGGTTACGGCGTAACATCAGGAATGAGTTAAGCCGTATCTTCAATAAATCGTGATTACACCGTAATTGTGGAATTAGTTACGTCGCAGCTTGCAGCGGCGCGGAACCTTATTTAACCTAATTAGTTACGACGTAATCCTAGGAGGGAGTTAAGCCGTAATCTTCCGTTTAGTTGGTTTTCTGAGTCACGCTTCTGTTACGGCGTAATGTGAGAGGGGAGTTATGCCGTAACATCTTCAAAATGAGCATACTATCATATATCTTCAATAAACTCTATAAATTCGCGTCTCTTTAGCTCCAATGCTCGTAATTTACCTAAAAGTGAAATATAGAGGAAAACAAGCGTAAATCCATATAAATGTTATAAAATACGAGCATTATCGAGGGAAATTGACACTTAATATTCAGGACTATTTGATGTTTTCAAATGTTCATGAAAAAAAATAAAGACTTTTTTTAAGTGATCATGACGAATGATAATATCACACTTTTGCAAACTCTACAAGCGATCCAACAACAATTGCAGCAACAATCCCAATGACAAATGGAACAAAATACTCAAATTATCGAGCACTTCAGAATATTAATATTCGCGAAGAACCAAAACGTGAACACCACCTTTATGAGTCCTCAAGTGATAGGGATAACAAAAGCACCCGAAATTGACGGGATAAACCGAAACCCGAACTGGTTGGGTCGGGTTCAGGGTGGGTTGGCGGTTTGGATGCGGGTTTGGGTATTTATAAATTTTTTAAGCTGGGTACGGGTTCGGGGACTGGTTCTGGTAATACCGCCCGATTACCCGTACCCATACCCGTTTCCATTTATCCGAATCTATACTGTTGGGTTCAATAAATACCCAAGCTCCTTAAGTCATGGATTTGAATAGAAAATACCCCAAGTGTTTATATCGTTAAACACTAACAGGTCACTGAGTGCATAGTCTCTTAGTGAGCCATCTTCAGGACACTCAGTAAGAGACATAGAAGAAGTATCTCCACTCAGTAAGGCGGAACTTAAAGGGTGAAGACTGAGTCAAGAAGAAGATGGTGGATTCAGTGAGTGATGACAATAACTCACTGAATCCCTCAAACTCCTCACCATCTACAAACACTGAAGACAAACTGAAACGGAAGACTGAAGACTATGAAGACTGAAGAATGGGCGGGATAAAACGGTTACGTTGGAAACGAATAAGACGGAGTACTTATCCTGAAAGTTTCCCTTTTAGTATCAGCATCAGTACTGACATGAAGAAAGTGACTTGGTCCCTTTACCTAATATAGTCTTTGTAAACAGAGACAAAATACATCAGTATTTTGCCTTCTGCGAATTGTCAGTTTGTCACTTAGGAAAGAGTTAAAACTCATACTTGTATAAATAACATAAGAGATGGAGTGAAAGGTTAAGCTTGTGAATTGTAAAAACACACATACACTCAAGCCATCTTTCACTCCTCCAAACACAACTTAATCCCTGAGATAGCTCAGTGGGTACTTGTAGTTGTGCTCAGACTTAGCTTGAGCTTCGAGAGGAGTTACCAACACTTTGTCATTTCAATCCCTAGTACTGTTCCGCAAGTACTAGGGTAACGTATTCTTTTGATTCATTTCTAATAAGAATATGATGTTGAAAATTACTATATGTGTTTAACTTACATCTTTCAGTTATTGATTCACTATTAGTTTGTTTAAAATACTTTAACTACTTTTATACTATAGTGAATAGGGAACAACAAGTGGTATCTGAGCAAGGCTGATTATAAAAGAATTTTTTAAGCCGCTCTAAACGCTTTTAAATCAGGATCCTAAAATGGCTGAATTTGATGTACCCCAACTAGTCGACAAAAAGGGTAGAGCTTATTCAGCTGTTGCCCCTAGACTTGAAGTTGGTAAATTTAACAAATGGAAAAAGCGTATGCTTTGCTATTTGATTGGGATGGAACCTTATTATATCAAGTGTATAAATGAAGGTCCATTTATCCCAAAAACTGCTGAAGGTTTGCCTAAACCTGAAGCTCAGTGGACTCAGGATGAGAGGAGAGTTGTCAACCAGGACCAAAGACTCAAAAGTATCATAATATCTTGTCTTCCTGACGATATTATGGAGTCTGTTATAAGCTGTAGTACAGCTAAACAAACCTGGGATGACCTAGTTCATAGTCATGAAGGCCCATCTGATACCAAGGAAAACAGGATAATAGACCTGAAACTTGAGTATAACACCTTCAGGGCTAAGGACTCAGAAACTCTATCTCAAACTTACACCCGGTACAAAACTCTTTTAAATGACCTGTCAAATGATGGTGTTAAGTTGTCCAAACATGAAATCAATGTTGGTTTTGTCAATAGTCTCCCTGAGAAGTGGTTGAATTTCTCTCAGGGACTTAGGAATGCTAATCATATCCAGAATCTTGAGCTTCCTGAAATTTATGGGAAATTTGTCTATGAGGAAAACCTCATCAACAGACGATACCCTGACTTAAAGAAGTCTCAGGAAGTCAAGAAGTCCCTGACCACCACCTCATCACCAATATCAACAAATTTCTTTTCTAACAATGTGGTTCAAGATTTCCAAGAAAACAAAATGACCTGAACGCTGAATTTCAGGAAAGGGCACTCCTTGCTAACTCTCGAAGGTTTATAAAAAGAAACAAAGGTTTTTCAACTAGTAAAGCAACTGAAGACACTGAATGCTTTAAGTGTCATAAAAGAGGCCATTTTGCAAAAGACTGTTTTTCAAAAACAATTTCTGAACCCTCTTACAAACCATCAGGGTCTAATCAGTCTTCAGGCTTTAGCTAATTTCAACCAAAGATCTATCAGTCTCATCAAAATTTTCAAAACAAATCTGATCAAAACAAAACTGTGGATTTTGAAGCTAAATACAAGAAAGCCAAAGCTAAGCTAGCATTGCTTGAGGCCTCACCCTCAGAAACAACACAAACTGTTAAATCTGTGCAGGGTAAAAACAAAGGCCTTGTTGCTGAAACCTTCGACTGGGATGAAGAGCTAGTGTCATCAGATGATGAAATGGTGCATGTCAGTGCACTGATGGCCCTCTCAGAAGAGGACAAGCTAGCGGTTGGAAAGAATCATGCAAGGAATGGAGAATGGGTCAATATCACAATGAAGAAGGTAAATATTTTACTTTCTATGGATGATGACTCAGATTGGCAGTCTTATATGAATTATCTTAATGTTGACCTAAGTTCGTAGAAGAGCAAAGACTGAATCTTTTTTCAAAATACAACAAGCTAAGTTTTGAATTGAATAAGTGTAGGGATGAATTGCTGCTTTTAAAACAAGCTAAGCTTGAGGCTGTCACTTTGCAAATTCAAAACACTGAACTAGTTAAAAGAAATCAGGCTCTTCAAGACGAACTCAAAAAGGTTCAAGATATTCTTGATAGTTGGACTGCTAAGAATCCCAGGGTCTTTGATGTTGTGGGAGCCCCCAGTAGCAAGAAGAGAGTCTTAGGTGAAGATCATCTTCCTGACTCTCTCAACAAAGACCAGGGTCCTAAGCCATTTGTGTCTGGAGGCATGATTACCAGTATGTTGACTAGTCCCAAGTTCAGTGATTGGATTGATCGGGTTAATCCTGATAGTAAGCTTCCTAATTTCGATTCTGGAAGAATTCTAGAGCCTGAGAGTCAAGCTCTTAAGAGCATGCTTGGACTCCCTGATGTGCCCAGTAGTACTGAACACATTGAGTCTGAAGCAGAGTCTAATGCAACGCTTCCACCCCTGAAACCTCTTCAGGGTGCTGCACCAAGCTCTGAGCTTACTCCAATGCAATTCAATCCTCATTCACCAAAGGAAAGGTCTGGACTTGCTAGAACCATCCTGAAAAGGCCAACAAAACCAATTCAACAATAATCTACTCCCACTGAGACTTCCACATCCTCTGTCCCCACTGAAGCTGACCAAATTCAGCAACTGACTGAACTTGTGAGGAACCTAACTGATAAGATGGAATCCATCAAAAAAGTCCCTGAATCAATCAAGGAAACAAAGTCAGCTTCCTCTAGTTCCTCTAAGTCAAAAGCCACCACCAAACCAAAGCAGAAGTGTGATCTATGTCACTATACCAGTCATACAACTGATAACTGTTATAGAATCCTTTCTTGTATGATCTGCAAAAAGGAGGATCACAGAACTTCTGATCACTTACAATATGTAAGTTCTCTCA
Organism: Chrysanthemum seticuspe; assembly: GCA_019973895.1. NCBI lineage: Eukaryota > Viridiplantae > Streptophyta > Magnoliopsida > Asterales > Asteraceae > Chrysanthemum > Chrysanthemum seticuspe. The sequence continues at coordinate 307,141,480 of BPTQ01000008.1, forward strand.
GTAAAGCAAACTATACCAAAGTTGGTCATCAGTATGCTTCAACCTCAAAATCTGCTCAAAATTTTAGAGCTAAACCCTTCCCTCCTTGCCCATACTGTGGCTTTAATGATCATCGTCCTGATGATTGTCTCGTGAACACATGTTGTGATATTTGCGGAAATCCAGCTCATGAGACATCCCAGCATGACAGTGTCATTCAAGCAAGGAGAAGTTCCAAGCAACCCAAAATCACTGAGTCATCCTCAGTCTCAAAATGCAAAACCTGTGGTAGCACAATGCACTCAACCACTGACCATGAGTCAATTGCCAAATTCAAACAGGTATTTAAGCCCAAGCCCACTAGTATGTGGGTCAGTAAGAGAAACTAATCCACTTTACTACTTGTGCAGAGACACGCCAGGACCCAAGGTAGTATTTGGTGATAACTCATCATGTCCCACTGAAGGTTATGGTTCAGTATACTGTAATGGAATAGTTTTCTCTAGAATAGCTTATGTCAATGGTCTAAAATACAATCTGATTAGTGTCAGTCAACTCTGTGATGCAAAGTACATTGTGCAATTCAATGACAAACAAGGTACCATTTTCAATGCCAACAAATAATTTGTTTTGATAGCTCCTAGAAGGGATGATGTTTATGTCTTAGACATGTCAACACTCTCTCAAGATGGAACCTGTCTCTTTGCCAAAGCCACTGAAACTGTCAACTGGCTGTGGCATAAGAGACTCTCTCACTTAAACTTCAAAAATATCAACAACTTGGCAAAACAAAACAAGGTCCTTGGTTTACCATCACTAGTTTTTGCAAAAGAAAAACCATGCTCAGCCTGTGAAAAAGGCAAACATCAAGGAGCATCTTTCAAAACTAAACAAAATTTCTCAATCAAAAGCTGCCTCCACCTCCTGCATATGGATCTCTTTGGACCAGTCAGTCCTAGATCAATCCAGCATGAGAAGTATACTCTTGTCATTGTTGATGAGTTTTCAAGATATATGATAACGCTACACGCGTCGTTCGGGGTCAAAGGAACTTCCTTTTCTTCGAGCAAGTTTTATAACACCCTAGGCAGTGAACCTAATCGTTGTAGTGTAGTAATTAGGGTAAGCCACGGGTATTGATATCGTTCTCTAGGGGAATAGGAATGCTAGTAAGGAGTTACTACGCTAAGGTTAAGGTTGAGGAAGATTATTTTTTATCTTTTTTATATTTTATGAAAATGGAAAGGTACGAATCTCGGGTATTGGATTTGGGGGTTTGATATTTCTACCGATTACTCTACTATTATCTAATTATCTAAACTAAGGTTGTGGGAGTCTATGTCTAATTAATGTGTGCTCGTATGATAGTTTTAAAGATGTGTTTACTTAGTTTGTATTACTCCTTAATTATCTCCTATTGATGGTTGAGTGTCACGTCTTATTCCTAGTTGCGTTGTGTGTCTAAAGTTGTAAGGTATGCGTTTCTCCCTAACTCTTTGAACTTACCAAAGGGTCTTGTCTACAAACCCACTAGGGATTATAAACTCCTACTCTAAGGCGCTCTTTGGATGGTTTAGCCTACAACTACTCAGGTAATTATATTCTAAGGTTCACAAAGATGAATCAAGCATTAAGTACACAACGAATTACCTATCGCATTACTAGATCATTAATCAACTAAGATAAGAAACAACCAATCAATATTCAATAATTAAGTTTCATACTTCCTAAGCAAACACACAAATAAATTAGCCGGACATGGAGAACATGCAAGCATACACACAAATAATCAAAGACATAATTGAATTAATGAAGTAAAGACTTATCTTGATGTAAGATAGGGTTTAAAACCCTAAAATACTGTACAAGACACCTTAGATTCGGTTTTAGGTTTTTACTCCAAAGACTCTCCACACAAAGACTGAAAAATTCGGATTCTATATATAAGATTACAATTGCGACGGCATCACCTTATGTTTAGTGACGCCGTCGTGTCGCCGCCATTAGGGTTTCGTCTTGGCCACGTTAACCTTGCGACGGCGTCACCTTATGTCCGTGACGCCGTCCTCTTCAGCTTCTGACGTCGTCTGGATTGCATCTAGGCCTTCTGAGTAGCGACGGCCTACTCTTTCACAACTAGACGTCGTCTCTTGAAAATACGAGTTTTGGGTCCTGTCCCGTCACAATAATTTTGGGACGGCGTCACAATGTAGCACCTGACGCCGTCGCCTTCTACTTTCAGCAACTGTGATTGTCTCGATTTTGACTTTGGCCATTTTCTTCATATATTCGCGCCTTTTCGTCCAAATAAGTGCCTTTCCAGCATTTTGCCTTCACGAGACCTAAAAAGTGAAAAGGAACGATATTAAGCAATAACGGATACAAAAGTGATCAAATAAGGACTTAAACGACCCCTCAAAATGGTACCTTTTAAAACCTTATCAAATATCCCTACACTTGTTATTTGCTTGTCCTCAAGCAAATGTGCTTTTAGCCAATTAATTTATAAGTTAGGGGTCATGAAGCATTAATTCAAAACGGTCCACAACACATATAAGCCCCGCAAAAGTCATAACAAGCACGGAAATTACATACTAGCACCTCACATGGGGTGTTTGGATACTCACATCTCTCTCGGGTGTATATATGAAATATAACAAAATAGGAAATGGAAGATAAACACTCATTAACCGGTCCTAGTACATAGATTACCATAGGCTTGAGAATAGATCAAACCTCCATCGCTTTGGCGTAAGCACCTAGGAAAGACTATCAAAGAGGTCTTTTAAAGGGTTGTAATGTTAGGCTTACGGTAGGGAAATAAGGGTTTGGTGGGATAGGCTATTTAGTGGTGGTAAGTCAAAAATCTTTATGTTAACTGCATATGAAGAATGGCTTTGCTAAGCCAAGACTCGACACTCTAAACTCTAGATAACTGAAATAAACAAACATAAATTTAAAAGATAGATGTAGGATGGTAGCCCGTATGGTTTTTTTTTTTTTTATCACTCTATTTTTTTCTTTTTCTCTTTTTCTATTTTTTCGATTTTTTTTTTCTTTTTTCATACACTTTTACTCTACCATCCTCTACGATAACATCAAAATACTAGGGATTTAAAGGCACATCCCTACACTTGAGTTTTTTTATTACTCTAACACTAATTTGACCCGAATTGAAAAGATCAAAACACTTGGGGTACATTATTACGCAAACAAAGGGAATTTGAATTTAACATTCCCTTCCCGTCATTTCATAAACTTTAACTTTTCCCATGAATCCCAATCGTCCCAAAATTGTACACAAAGGATATGACTCGACTTAGCAACTTATGCAAGCAACCAGATAATTGAACTAAGGGTTTAGGGTGATAACAATAATGCACTAAAAGGGAGTGCATAAGGGGTAGGCTAAGGCGATTTGGGTGTATATTTGGGGGTGGGGTGTAAACAATGCTCTTCATTGATATTCCGGAAAAACCGAAACATCACGAGAACCGCGAAAAGGATAGGCTCTGAGGGGTTAACTAGGGGTATCGTGTACTAAAGATGAGTACAACGCAAAGGGTGTGGGGGAATTACTCAACCGATATGGAAGAAGTAATTATATTACAGGTATCAAACAAGGGTTATCCTAATGCCTCTTATCATTTAGTTATTCCTAACTACACAAGTGTAGCCTCACTTGCGATCTCGGAATGCATCACAAAACAAGTTCTAGAATCTAATATACTACCGGTTCACACTCTAAGCATTGAAGATGAATGCTTTAATTCCTACTAATCTAAGGGCGATCCTCACATTTTGGTGGAATTTGGGTGGTAAAGGGTTTTGTGCTAGTCATGCAACTTCCTATCCATGAGACGCTTTTGTTAAGACTAATGGCCCACTCTTATATGTCATGAAAAATTTTAAATTTGGTGCCAAAATTACCCTAACCGACATTTTCTCATGGTTTATTACACAATCACAATTGGACAAAGCAAATAGTCAAGGATAAGCATAGTTTCAAAGTTCCCGTTTTATTTTCCCTCCCTACACTTAAACTGAACATTGTCCCCAATGTTCCCCGAAAGTATCAAAGTTATGATAATGGAAGGTAATTAAAAACGAAAGAAACTAATACTCCCCTGATTAGCTCGGTAGGATCCGTGTAAAATGGTGGTTAAATCTTTTCCAAGAAGAATTATTGCGTGAAAAGCTCCTTCCAATCTTATGTAACTTCTTCTTGACAAACTAAACCTGCACACTTGAAGAAAACAAACGAAACCTTCGCGTAAAATCGGCGGTAATAATATATATAAGACTCGATTTAAACTAGGATATAATGCTTGTGGAATGGATGTTTACAGAATTTCTAAGAAAATTAAGACCTGGAAAATTCCAAAAATTTATAAGTAGCTCAGAAAACGAGAAAAAGTAATCTGATGTTTTTACTCCTTCCTGACGCCGTCAGGTTGCAATCCTAACGCCGTCAGGTTATCCTGACAAAAACTGGTCTGCGATTTTCTGGAAAAAATTCTGGAAAATTTACATCTTTAGAATCTGGAAAAATTTCTGCATAAACATCCATTATGACTCGATACAAGCATTTGACTCGAACAAACAAACATAAATATCTGTTAGTTAATTGTTATTCTCATGTTTACGTTTCTTTTAAAAACGTGTGTAATCCTCCCTACACTTATCCCTTATGTAAAATACCTTTATATGTAATTAAGACGAGGTTAAAAACAAAATAAAGCATTTTCACAAATTTAAACATGAGGATAAACAATTAATAAAAGATATATGACACTAACAAGCAAACAATTAAGCATGGGTTGCCTCCCACGAAGCGCTTTTCTTTATTTAAGAGTCTTGTAGCTAGACTCATAGTCGTGCTCCTACGTTTTCTCATTACCGCCCTCTTGACGGTTTCTAATGGGGGATTCCATGTTGTAGAAGTGCCCTAAAATGCGCTTCTCTAATTGTTCATCCTCTCCCCAATCGGTCCTATATTCCGGTCCTAGGCTCAAGCAATCCTTATAGAATCCGAAAATCTTAGCCATAACATAATCAACACCCTTCTCCCTATCCTCATCATTCCTATAATAGACCGACAGTTTAAGTTCCTTTTCATCATTAGAGAGTGATGAAAACTTCTCAATCTTAAACGGCATTTGGTAAGCAATGTCATCGATCTCATTCTTGAATCGCACTATTCCTAACGAGGGGTCATAGGTCATCCCGGTGCTTTCTATGAAAGGTTTTCCTAGAATAACATGGGACAAACTAGAGTCTATGGCCGTGCTAATATCATCCACAATTATGAAATCCGTAGGAAACGTGAAACTACCTACATAAACGGGCAATCCCTTAACTCTTCCAAGAAAATTGCAACTAACATTAGGATCATTGGGGTCTTGCCTAGTTGGAATAGGCTTCTTCAATATCCAATTGTAATAGGTGCTAGTCATTATGTTGATTGGGGACTTGCGATCAAGGTAAGCTTTTGCCACAAAAAGGTGTCCTATGACACATGGTATGTTAAGATTCCAAGGGTTCCCAAACTTGATTCGAGGACTTTTCCTAACATACATGTGACGGAGGTCACGCACTAAGTGAGGGTGGCGAGATAGTTCTTCTTCCGTAGGAAATTTGTTGAAATAGTCAATGTCTACTTCATCTACTTCCTCGGGTGTTTCATCATCCACAAGTGTATAGTCCTCTTCGTCATTTGTTTCATTAGGTTCAACTAAGGCGATGGTATTGACGAATTGGACATACTTCGTTAGCTTGCTTGGATCCTTAATCTCTATACCTGAAGGCTCGGGAGTTGAGATAGCACTAACTTTCTTATCACTATTAGCTATGGCTTTCAAAAGGTTGTCTATTTTTCTATCCATCTCGGCTTGTTGATTGTTAAAGCGGTCCGAGAGCTTAGCCATTTGGGTTTCTTGGGATGCAACTAGGTTTTGCAACATCCCTTCGATGTTTTGTTGGTTAGGACCGTTAGGTGGGGGCCATGAGAAATCATTAGAGGTGAATTCTTTGGTTTGTCCCCAGTAGAAGTCGGGCTTGTTTTTCCATGCTTCACGGGTTTCATTGAAATTCCTAGGTCCGGGTGTTGTAGGGAATCTTCCTCCCGTTCCATTAATACGTGAGGATGCGTAGTCAACGGAAGCATGTTTTGGGGAGCGAGTGCTATTGCGCGTATTATGAGGATCACAACACGGCTCACACGAGGAAGAAGCTTTGTTCACATGGTGTGTAGACTTAGGATTTTCGTAGGAACTCATGAGGAATTTAACTTGATCTTCAAGTTCGATCATCCTACGGTCGGGAGGAGGCAAGGAGATTGCCTTGACGGTTTTGGGCAGCTCACGGGGGTCATCCCAACTTTCGTTGTCATAGAGGGCGAGGTCCTCTATTATTTCCCATGATTCTTCTGCAGTGAGATCACTAAGTTTTCCACCGGCCGCTTGGTCTATGGATCGCTTAGTGGGGAAGTTGACATGATCATAAAAGATTTGGACTTGTAGCCAAAGATCAATGCCGTGATGAGGGACTTTATGAAGTAAGTCCTTGAATCGGGTCCATGCTTCGTAGAGAGATTCACCTTGACGTTGTTGGAACATCAAGATGTCATTCCTAAGCTTAGTGGTTCTCCCCGGTGGGAAAAATTGAGCAAGGAAGCGAGAAGTAAGATCATCCCAACTTGAGATGGAGTCGGCGGGAAGTCGCTCAAGCCAATTACTAGCTTGGTCCCGTAGAGAGAATTGGAAGAGACGCAGGCGCGTGGTCTCCCGAGTAGTAGCATCAAGGTCGATGGAATCGACGATTTTGAGGAAATCCCTCAGATGCTGATTTGGATCTTCGGAACGAAGTCCATGGAATGCACATCCGTTTTGCACCAACCGGATGGTGTCGGATCGCAGGGCCGTAGTTTGGGCTTGGTCGGGAAGCTCAATGGTGTTCCTATAGCCTAGGTGGCTTGGTCTCGAGTACTCACCAAGAGTACGGGCTCTTGGCGGGTCAATTGGTGGTATGTTGATGAATGGTAGTGGGTTATCACCTTCCATGATGAAAAGTGATGGGGTTACGAACAAAGGTTACTAAGAAGGGGGATAGACTAAGAGAAAGCTAAAAATGAGAAAAAAGTTTACTTGATAGGAATCAAGCAAAGAACCTAAACGAGGTGGACTACTAACTAGCTATTCTATTCACCGGCAGCGGCGCCAAAAACTTGATAACGCTACACGCGTCGTTCGGGGTCAAAGGAACTTCCTTTTCTTCGAGCAAGTTTTATAACACCCTAGGCAGTGAACCTAATCGTTGCAGTGTAGTAATTAGGGTAAGCCACGGGTATTGATATCGTTCTCTAGGGGAATAGGAATGCTAGTAAGAAGTTACTGCGCTAAGGTTAAGGTTGAGGAAGATTATTTTTTTGTATTTCTATATTTTATGAAATGGAAAGGTACGAATCTCGGGTATTGGATTTGGGGGGTTTGGTATTTCTACCGATTACTATACTATTATCTAATTATCTAAACTAAGGTTGTGGGAGTCTATGTCTAATTAATGTGTGCTCGTATGATAGTTTAAAGATGTGTTTACTTTGGTTGTACTACTCCTTAATTATCTCCTATTGATGGTTGAGTGTCACGTCTTATTCCTAGTTGCGTTGTGTGTCTAAAGTTTTAAGGTATGCGTTTCTCCCTAACTCTTTGAACTTACCAAAGGGTCTTGTCTACAAACCCACTAGGGATTATAAACTCCTACTCTAAGGCGCTCTTTGGATGGTTTAGCCTACAACTACTCAGGTAATTATATTCTAAGGTTCACAAAGATGAATCAAGCATTAAGTACACAACGAATTACCTATCGCATTACTAGATCATTAATCAACTAAGATAAGAAACAACCAATCAATATTCAATAATTAAGTTTCATACTTCCTAAGCAAACACACAAATAAATTAGCCGGACATGGAGAACATGCAAGCATACACACAAATAATCAAAGACATAATTGAATTAATGAAGTAAAGACTTATCTTGATGTAAGATAGGGTTTAAAACCCTAAAATACTGTACAAGACACCTTAGGTTCGGTTTTAGGTTTTTACTCCAAAGACTCTCCACACAAAGACTGAAAAATTCGGATTCTATATATAAGATTACAATTGCGACGGCGTCACCTTATGTTTAGTGACGCCGTCGTGTCGCCGCCATTAGGGTTTCGTCTTGGCCACGTTAACCTTTCGACGGCGTCACCTTATGTCCGTGACGCCGTCCTCTTCAGCTTCTGACGTCGTCTGGATTGCATCTAGGCCGTCTGAGTAGCGACGGCCTACTCTTTCACAACTAGACGCCGTCTCTTGAAAATACGAGTTTTGGGTCCTGTCCCGTCACAATAATTTTGGGACGGCATCACAATGTAGCACCTGACGCCGTCGCCTTCTACTTTCAGCAACTGTGATTGTCTCAATTTTGACTTTGGCCATTTTCTTCATATATTCGCGCCTTTTCGTCCAAATAAGTGCCTTTCCAGCATTTTGCCTTCACGAGACCTAAAAAGTGAAAAGGAACGATATTAAGCAATAACGGATACAAAAGTGATCAAATAAGGACTTAAACGACCCCTCAAAATGGTACCTTTTAAAACCTTATCAAATATCCCTACACTTGTTATTTGCTTGTCCTCAAGCAAATGTGCTTTTAGCCAATTAATTTATAAGTTAGGGGTCATGAAGCATTAATTCAAAACGGTCCACAACACATATAAGCCCCGCAAAAGTCATAACAAGCACGGAAATTACATACTAGCACCTCACATGGGGTGTTTGGATACTCACATCTCTCTCGGGTGTATATATGAAATATAACAAAATAGGAAATGGAAGATAAACACTCATTAACCGGTCCTAGTACATAGATTACCATAGGCTTGAGAATAGATCAAACCTCCATCGCTTTGGCGTAAGCACCTAGGAAAGACTATCAAAGAGGTCTTTTAAAGTGTTGTAATGTTAGGCTTACGGTAGGGAAATAAGGGTTTGGTGGGATAGGCTATTTAGTGGTGGTAAGTCAAAAATCTTTATGTTAACTGCATATGAAGAATGGCGTTGCTAAGCCAAGACTCGACACTCTAAACTCTAGATAACTGAAATAAACAAACATAAATTTAAAAGATAGATGTAGGATGGTAGCCCGTATGGTGTTTTTTTTTTATCACTCTATTTTTTTTCTTTTTCTCTTTTTCTATTTCTTTTCGATTTTTTTTTTTTTCATACACTTTTACTCTACCATCCTCTACGATAACATCAAAATACTAGGGATTTAAAGGCACATCCCTACACTTGAGTTTTTTTATTACTCTAACACTAATTTGACCCGAATTGAAAAGATCAAAACACTTGGGGTACATTATTACGCAAACAAAGGGAATTTGAATTTAACATTCCCTTCCTGTCATTTCATAAACTTTAACTTTTCCCATGAATCCCAATCGTCCCAAAACTGTACACAAAGGATATGACTCGACTTAGCAACTTATGCAAGCAACCAGATAATTGAACTAAGGGTTTAGGGTGATAACAATAATGCACTAAAAGTGAGTGCATAAGGGGTAGGCTAAGGCGATTTGGGTGTATATTTGGGGGTGGGGTGTAAACAATGCTCTTCATTGATATTCCGGAAAAACCGAAACATCACGAGAACCGCGAAAAGGATAGGCTCTGAGGGGTTAACTAGGGGTATCGTGTACTAAAGATGAGTACAACGCAAAGGGTGTGGGGGAATTACTCAACCAAAATGACATTACTTTTAAACAAATCAGAACTGACAATGGTACTGAGTTCAGAAATGAAGAGCTTGAGATGTTCTGTGATGAAAAGGGAATCTCCCAAAAAAATTCATGTCCTTACACCCCTGAACAAAATGGGGTAGCTGAAAGGAAAAATAGAGCTCTCATTGAGGCAGCTAGATAAAGCCTTTGAGAGGAAGACATAGTCAGTCCATAAAAGTAATTCCCTGACTATGTCTGCAAGCTTGATAAAGCCTTTTATGGACTGAAACAAGCTCCCAGAGCATGGTATGAAACTCTCTCAGCCTTCCTGATTCAAAAAAAGTTTGTCAGAGGAAAGATAGACAACACATTGTTTATCTATAGGACAAAACAAGATATGATACTAGTCCAAGTATATGTTGATGACATCATCTTTGGCTCAACAAACTACACTCTTTGCAAAAAGTTTGAAAAACTGATGACAAAGAAGTTTGAAATGAGCATGATGGGTGAACTCGCATACTTCCTTGGACTACAAATCAGGCAAACTGATAAAGGAATCTCCATCAATCAAGAGAAATACACCAGAAATCTCTTAAAGAAATATGATATATCTGACTGTGCCTCAGTGAAGACACCAATGGTCCCTCCCAACAACCTTGGACCTGATCTCACTGGCAAGTCAGTCAATCAAACTCATTTCAGAGGGATTGTTGGCTCACTGATGTATCTTACTGCTTCCAGACCAGACATACAATTCTCAGTCTGTCTAATAGCAAGATATCAGTCCAATCCCAAAGAATCCCACCTCACTACAGCCAAAAGAATACTCAGGTACCTGAAGGGAACCCCAAACCTTGGACTCTATTATCCAAAGTGCTCAGGGTTTGATCTCAAAGGGTACTCTGACTCTGATTATGCTGGCTGCAACATGGACAGAAAGAGTACCTCAGGGTCCTGTCAATTTCTTGGAGGAAAACTGGTTTGTTGGAGTGCTAAAAAGCAACAATCAGTGGCTATGTCTTCAGCCAAAGCTGAGTATGTTGTTGCTGCAGGATGTTGTGCCAATGTATTATGGATGAAAAGTCAACTCAGTGATTATGACATCCACTACAAAATGGTACCCATCTTTTGTGATAACACTAGTGCCATTTCTATCTCCAACAACCCTGTCCTTCACCAAAGAACCAAACACATTGATATCAGATATCATTTTATCAGGGACCACATAATGAAAAGAGACGTAGAGCTTCATTTCATTCCCACTGAATATCAACTTGCTGATATCTTCACAAAACCCTTGATGAACCTACCTTCAGGAGACTGAAAGCTGAATTAGGAATGCTAGACATTGTAAGTCAGCAACCTGAAAACCAATCCCAATCTCAGTGAGTTTTCACTGAAATAGTTCATCCTCCCTGAACAAATCCCAATTCCATCCTTTCTCACTGAATGAGTAAGACTCATTCAGGGTCCCTAACTTTTGACAAAGAGAATTCAATGAGTAACTAAATGCTCCAAGTATCAGTTACTTAAATATCCTAGGTTGGTAAACTTACCAATTTAATAAAGGAATATATGTCTCTTTGTTTTACTGTCATCCATGTCAAGGGTCCCTCAAATACTTACCTCATCCCACTTAGCATTAAATGCCTCTCCTCACATGAAATATCCTAAGGATATTTTATTACTTCAAATTGCACTTTTACTGTGCACTGCAACTGTTCCCTTGAAAAATGGGATTTTACTGCGGGTAGTGGAGGGTGGCATTAAATGTAGAAATTCTAAACGTTTTCAAAAACCGACTTTACAAATCCACAAGTATGCACAAACTACCCCTCTAAACACTCAATAAATACCCCTCACAAAATCCTTATAACACACACAAAAGATTTCTGCTAACAAAACTGTGTCAAAATCTCTTTTCAAACCTAGAAATCTTTGTGTTCTTCAAATCCTTTTCTAAAAAATCTTCTCTGTAAACCTTTACATAACTTTTCATCACAACTTAAGAGATTTAAAAACCTTTAATTGTTCTTGTCAAGAAAGTTTTTTTCAAAACCCTAAAAACCTCTTAATGGAAATGGCAAGAACACAATCTCTTCAGTTTGCATCACAGTGGGTAGGGGATCTCAGTAACGTTGAATTTAAAACAAATAATGTCATAGGCAATTTTGAATACCCACAAAATGTCCCAGCCTATAAGGAACCACTCATCCACTGAAAATAATGTCATAGGCAATTTTGAATACCCACAACTGCCCACTGAAAATGGCCTTTGTTCAGTGTTCCTCTATACTGTACCAAAACCTCCTTAGGGAGTTTTGGGCAACAGCTAAGGCCTTTGACCCGACACCCTCTACTGATGAGAATAACCTTAGACCACTCAGGGAATATCTCATCAGATTCAGTCTTAACGGGGGACAACCATTCACCCTGGATTATAAAACATTTTGCACTTCAACAGGGTTAGACTACAACAAGGGAGTTTATGTCGCCCATCCTGAACCCTCCACAGTGAAGGATGGGTTAAAACAAATTGTTTTAGATCCAAAATTTTTGGACAAGACCCCAGTCACCAAGAGTTCATTTCCCGTGGCTTGGAGGATCCTATTCACTTTTGTGATTCAGGTCCTCGGCGGGAACCACTCATCCACTGAACAAGTTAACTTTATTCAGTTGATGATGGCATACTGCTTGATGAATGGGGTCACTGTCGACATAGGGGTGATCATTTACAGTGATCTTGTAACCAAGCTCCAGAGCAAAACTAGGACGAAATATGTTTCGTATCCTAGGTTTGTCTCTTGTGCTTTACAAGTGTTACTGGGCTCCAATTATCCTCAGGAAGAAAAATATTGTGCTTTACCTGGCATCCTGAGCCAATCAAATTTTCAAAAGGACCCATCCCTTGTCACTAATATTGAATTGACGGCCCATATGGTTGCTGTAAACAACCAGAGGGAATCAGTGTCTCCTAACCCTGCTCCTAAAACGAGAAAGGGGAAGTCTCAGACTGGGACTAAGACTAAACCCAAGTCTCAGGGCCCTGAGGCTTCAGGAGCACAACCCAAAAGGAAAAAGAAGCCCCAGACTGATCTGCCACCCACTGGTGACCAAGCAACATCCACCCTGGTGACAACGAAGGACACTGATAAATCACAATCAGTGCCCTTGGTCCCAACTACTACTCCCCAAGATCTATAGGGAAACAAACAACCCGCTGGTAGGGGAGCGCCTTTCACTTCGCCCAATGATGACATTAGCAAATCACAGCCTTTGTCAGAGGGCACACTGAATGATCCCAAAGACTCAGAGGGAACTAAATAACCCGCTGATAGGGATATCACTTTCACAGATTCCGCTAAAGGCACTGAAAAAAACCCATCAGTGTCTCAGGGGTCTCAAGGGGACAAAGACTTAGAGGGAAAGGAACAACCCGCCGATACGGAACCCACCACCAATCCTGACTCCAGAGAAGGCACTGGGAAACACCCACCAGTGTCTGAGGGGTCAAAGGGGGACAAAGACTTAGAGGGATTAAAACTACCCGCTGATACGGAACCCATCACCCCCACTTTGTTAACTATGGCTGAAGTTACAGGGTTACTCTTTTCTGATGATGAACCTGCTGAAAGTGATGATGAAATTTTATCAGTAGGGGATGAAGTGGACGCTGAAGTTCAATCTGAACAAGAACCTCGGCCCGATCCACAGGAGCATACTGAGTCACCATTTCAACCTGAAGACAATGACTCGGACTCCTCATCATCCAGTTCTGGTGAATTTAGCCGCTATGACAACATTCTTCCAATCATTGAACGGCAGCTAGTCATGTGGATCACCAAAGCCTCAAGGAAGATATACTATGGGGTCACTGACCAAATGTGGGATCAACACACTGAGGCTGCTGCCAGTTATGCTGATCTTAAATCTGATGTGCTCACCTTCAATAAAAACACTGATGAACACAGAGATCTTATGTATGAGCAACTTCACAGATTGGATGATAACATGGCTAAATTTCTCACACATCTTCAGGGTTGTGGGACCAAGATTGATGAAATCAGGGAATCGGTCAAAGAAGACCCAACACTCAACTCAAAAGTGCTGGAGGCTACTGAGGCTTACTTGAAGAATTCCTTAGGACTTACTGAACTTATCAACATGCTGAAATCTGCCAATGTTCAGGGTCTTCAATCTTCGGTCCAGTGTCTTCAGAAAACACTGGGCTCTTTGGATGCTCAGGTGACCAATATGGCTAAGGCTTCCTCATCAATGGCGTGGAATCTTGGGCCTAGGATGACAGCCTTGGAACTCTCTCAGGCTAATCTTGAAACAAAGGTCACTGGTCTCTAAAAGGATACATCTGATATTAAGGCTATGATTACTAAAATCTACCAAGCCTTCAAAGGTCAGGCCACCCAAGCTCCCCCAGTGTTCGAGCCAACTCTTGCTCTCACTGACGTTGCCGCAACAGTTGAGGGGGAGAGGAGCACTGAAGAGACTTCCTCTCACACTGAAGGGGAGCCAACACCACCTGTATCTACAGCTCCATTATCATCATCACCACCTGTTTCAGCAATACCCATCTCATCAATCCCACCACCAACATCAACAACAACAACAACACTGACAGTCACAACACCAATCATGACAACAACAACCTCCTTGGTTGCATCATCTTCATCAGGACAAGACAAAGGGAAGGCCATAATGCAAACACCAGAGCCTAAACCTGAGCCTGAGATGATTCCCTACAAAATCGACGACACTGAATACCTGCTCACACTTCAACATCTAAGTAAATATCTTGATAAAGAAGAAAGGGGATTGAAACAAGCTGAGGAAGATAAGAAGAATAGAGAAGCACTGGCAAAGGTAGTCGCTGAAGAAGCTGAGAACATGGGAATAGATCCAAAGAAACTCCAAAAAGGTCAGGTAGGACAAAAGTTCAAGGATGCTCAGGCTGCTCAGATGGCTGAAATGAGAAAACAGTTGGAAGAAAAGAAGAAGAAAGCTGAAGCCCTCAGGAAAAGCATAATTGAGCATTACAACTGGACAATGACAAACCGAAGGCTACCTGAAAAGATCACAGATGTCAAAATCATCCCCAATACCAAACCACTGGCCATGAATGTTTACAGAGGGGATGATAAAAGACACTTCGAGGTTCATGATCCCCTGAAATTCACTGACTTTGGGATCACTGAACTCGATGAACTGGGTCCAATAATTGAAAAGAAGAAGAATGTGGTGGTTAAGGAGCTGATGAAAATGCTCAGTAAAAGGTATGAAAGACTGAGGGATGCACCAGCACAACTGGGGATTCAGCCTGCCTTAACTGCACCTCAAGGATCTCAACCACAATCATCCATTGGCAAAAGGAAAAGAGTTGAGTTCCAGCCTGAGATTAAAGTGCCTGGACTGGAGTGTAATAGGGAGCTGCCTGAAGGTGTAAAGTTCGTGAACTGTCTGGTGATTGAAAAGCCTGAAAGAGGGCTATTCCACATTGATGTCTATGGAAACCCAGCATTTCAAATATGGAGTGACATTGATTAGGTAGGTGTGGCTGCAATGCTAAGCTACATACTAGTGGCCTCTCAAATTCAGACTCCTGCAAACGTCAGGTTCTGTGCTGACCTAAACGCCAAGATAAGAGAGCACCCTGACAGAGAAACACTCATCACCAAGAAAGTAAAGCTAGAAGCACTGGGGATCCATCTTGACTGACATCATTTTCATTATCTTTTGTACTAGTGATAGGAATCTTGTAATTTGATCAATAAATGATGTATGTTTTGTTAAAATACTCAGTGTTCCTTATTGTATTCATTAGTACATTCAGTGTAAGAAGAAGCCATTTGCTCACTTACACTGATCAAACACTTAGGCTATTTGTATATCCAAATAGGGGGAGACTGTTGGGTTCAATAAATACCCAAACTCCTTAAGTCATGGATTTGAATAGAAAATACCCCAAGTGTTTATATCGTTAAACACTAACAGGTCACTGAGTGCATAGTCTCTCAGTGAGCCATCTTCAGGACACTCAGTAAGAGACATAGAAGAAGTCTCTCCACTCAGTAAGGCGGAACTTAAAGGGTGAAGACTGAGTCAAGAAGAAGATGGTGGATTCAGTGAGTGATGACAATAACTCACTGAATCCCTCAAACTCCTCACCATCTACAAACACTGAAGACAAACTGAAACGGAAGACTGAAGAATGGGCGGGATAAAACGGTTACGTTGGAAACGAATAAGACGGAGTACTTATCCTGAAAGTTTCCCTTTTAGTATCAGCATCAGTACTGACATGAAGAAAGTGACTTGGTCCCTTTACCTAATATAGTCTTTGTAAACAGAGACAAAATACATCAGTATTTTGTCTTCTGCAAATTGTCAGTTTGTCACTTAGGAAAGAGTTAAAACTCATACTTGTATAAATAACATAAGAGATGGAGTGAAAGGTTAAGCTTGTGAATTGTAAAAACACACATACACTCAAGCCATCTTTCACTCCTCCAAACACAACTTAATCCCTGAGATAGCTCAGTGGGTACTTGTAGTTGTGCTCAGACTTAGCTTGAGTTTCGAGAGGAGTTACCAACACTTTGTCATTTCAATCCCTAGTACTGTTCCGCAAGTACTAGGGTAACGTATTCTTTTGATTCATTTCTAATAATAATATGATGTTGAAAATTACTATATGTGTTTAACTTACATCTTTCAGTTATTGATTCACTATTAGTTTGTTTAAAATACTTTAACTACTTTTATATTATAGTGAATAGGGAACAACATATACCCGCTTTATTGATATTATAATTAACTATAACATATATACATTATATATAATTTCTTCCATTATATTTTTTTTATATAAGTATTTCTATTCCATAACACGTTTTATTTTGTACATGAATTATTCAAAAGCGTTAAATCGTTTTATATGATATTCATTTTCTTTAACTTAAAAAAATTGAATATATTAGGGTGTTTTCTTTTTTTTTGTCAGTGGATTTTAGTATGACTTAATCTTAATACTGCCATTTTGTCCTTATAATATTCAATTAAGGATAACCGACACCCGCGAGGAAAACCAAAAAATCAATGGATAATATTAATCGGGTATTCGACGGGTAATGTGCGGGTACGGGTTTAGATACTATAAAAGGGTTCGGGTACACTAAAACTGGCCACGATCCCGACCCGTTGCCATCCTTATCAAGTGACGAAGATGAAGAAGCTGGTCAGGTTGATCCTGCGAATCATCAAAGAAATCGAATGCCTAGGATAAAGGCGATCATACCAACTTTTTCAGGGTCATTAAACATTGAAGACTTTCTTGATTGGGTTTCTACAACAGAAAAGTATTTTGAACTCATGGACATTCCCGAAGGATCCCAAGTCAAATATGTTGCTTACAAGCTGAGAGGAACTGCCTCATCTTGGTGGACAACCTTCAAACAAGTCTTCGTCGCCAACGAAAACAACCTATTGCCACATGATGAAGAGATTGATGTTCGCGCGGTTTCTTCTGGTTGATTAACAAACTTTGTATTCTTTATTTTTTTTGAAAGGCAACTTTGTATTCTTTATATCAAAATTGTCGTCAATGTTCTAGAAACGGAATCAGAATATACTGAAGAATTCATAAGACTTGCATCCCAAAAATCAGTTAAGCGAGGTCTGACGCGTAATAAGTTGCGAGGTTTAACAATGGCCTTAGATATGATATTCAAGCCATAGTTTCCCTTCAAAAAACATGGACTCTGGATGAAGCTGTTCGCGCAGCCTTGAAAGCCGAACAAACAATCAACAAACAAGGAAAAAGGTAGCTTCATGTACAAAACCATAACTAATACAAACCAAAGCAGTAGTAGACCAGAAGGTGATGCCGAAGTAGATCATTCCAAACCCACACATGAAGTTGCTGTTGAAAAGAAGAAGACACCGACCACCAGTACCTCCACACATGTCGTAAAAAATCATATAATAACCCATATGCTCATCCTGTAGGCGTAAAGTGTTATCGGTGCCAAGAAATTGGCCATACCTCAAATAAATGTCGTGCTACAAAGCCTGTTAACCTAGTTAAAGGTGATAGGGCACATAATGAATCTGAAGATGAGGGAGTTGTTATTAGTCTTGATGCTGTTTTTGAAGATGATGATGATCACAATGAAGCCTTCTTAGGTCCTGTTCGACAGTTAGTACTTACCAACACTAAGAAAAGTGAAGACAGTCAACGGCACAACATCTTCCAAACGCGGTGCAAGATTACTAAAGATGTGTTCAACGTTATCATTAACGGAGGAAGTAGTGAGAATATCATCTCACGAGACATCATGACACGTCTCAAATTGACACCAAAACCATACAAGATTGAATGGATTAAAGCTGTTAGTGAGGTAAGAGTGTCTGAACAATGTGAGGTACCTTTTTCCATGGGCAAGTACAAAGACACGATTTTGTTTTATATATTAGACATGGATGATTGTCATGTTCTACTAGGACGACCTTGGCAATCCGACTTGAGTGTGGTGCACAAAGGAAAGGAGAATACCTACACTTTTTCTAAAGATGGTCAGAGGTTCACGCTTTGTCCTTGTTCAAATGAAAACGGATCAACAATATCCAAATCAAAGACAAAGTGCTCACATAGGAATAAGTAAAAGAAGATATGTGTGGCAACTGTTCCCCCGGATCAGGTGTTATATTCTATTAAGAACTCGTAGTCGAGTTCTTTTCAAGAAGGGGAGAATGATGGATGACCAAAACAGAAAAAGGGTAAAGAATTCATTCTGGCAGATTAGTTGGAAGTAAATAAGGATTTATCTTGAGTCTAGTTATATTTTAGGTTTATCTTTACTTGTTTGATTAGGATTATTATTCTATTAGGAAACTTTGTTTGAGTCGGTTTAGGATTCTTAGGTTTATATAAACTAAATTCCAACACATTGTAATTCATTCTATCATTATTATTCAACTTTATTTTCTGGATACGTGTTCCACGCTTCTGTTTTGTGTTCCTAGTGAGCCAAATTTCAACCAAGGTTATTTTTGCATTTGCAATTAACCTGTTTACAATGTGTTTGTAAACTAAGCTTTCCGTTGTCCTACTTCAGTAACACTAAGGCAGAACTCGTTTGACGAATCTGTCCAGGCAAACGGTAGGCCTGGAAAACTCGCCAGGACCGTTAAGACAAGCACTATGTACTCCCCTCACTCCATCTCTCGATGGCCACCACGTGGACCATCAGATTGCCTTGACGGGCTCTCACAACCCTAAATGACTCCCTATAAATACAAGACCATTTCCCCGAAATGTCCCAAGGTAACTCTTATCAAGCTTTGTCATGCCATCCTTGGTAAACTCTCCCATTAGTCAATTACTCTCTTGAGTAATTGACACAAACCACCTAATCAACTCGTGACTTCGGTCACCTTCTAGGGTTCTTACCGAACGTGAGAAACCAAACGATCAACCAGCCCCAAACCCCAATACGTAGCTTACGTAAATAATTACAAAACATAAAAAACGCGTTCATATGATATTGTTTTTTATTATCAAGAAAACTAAAGGGTTACAAGGGAAATAAGGAAAAAATAAAACGTGTTTTGTAATTTCCTTGTTAAGTTGGAAAATGTATATTTTATATTTTGTAGAAAAATTTGATAAAAAAAATTATTTGATTTAAACGCCATCTCTATTTTATTCATTTTGTATAAAATATTTTGTTGAAAATAGTACTATTGTTTTTCGGCTATTTCAAATATTTTTTTATTTTTTTAAAAAAAGAAAAAGAAAAGCACAATTTCCAAAACCAAAGGGAGCAATTGCCGGCCAAAAAGGCAAGGAATCCCGGAACAATGGGTGAGAAAAAAAGGAACCGATTCATCACCAATTGCGTAACAAACACTCACTAATCACCCCTTCATTTCCACACACATTTTACAAAATTAGGTCACAATAAACACACACACTAACTGCGTGCAAAACCAATTCTCCATCCATCAATGGCGGCCATCACCACAATCGAAGGCCAAGACAGAGTCCTGGCAACAGCTCAACAAATCGTGAAATCACTCAACATGAACACACAAGCAACCGAAGACATGATCTTAATCCTGTCACGTTTTGATAACCGTTTATCCAATATAACTGACTTAATTGACACTAACGGTAACCAGCAGTTTGATAAAGCTGAGGAGATTATTCTCCGTACTGATGACGTGGATAGTACGGAGTATTTGAATGCTGTTGATTTGATTATAAACATGACTCAAAATATTGATTTACAGGATCGCGCTGAGAATGTTTTGCAGGTGGCTATGGCGCGTTTAGAAGACGATTTTCGGTGTGTTTTGGTTAGGAGTACTGTTTTGTTGGATGCCGAGAAGCTCTATGGTTCGGTTAGGTCTGTTTCGCGAGAATTTGATGAAAATGAGTTATTTGAGGGGGAGGGGGAAGGGGAGGGGAGTAGTTGTTATAGGCATGAGCGTGGAGCGAGTTTAGGTGGCGATGTTTGTTTTGATTTGATGAGTGTTGACGCGGTTGATGAGTTGAAGGATATAGCGGATAGGATGATTAAGTCTGGTTATGAGAAGGAGTGTTGTCAGGTGTATTGTAATGTGCGTAGAGAGGTTTTGGATGAGTGTTTAGCGGTTTTGGGAGTTGAGAGGCTTAGTATTGAGGAAGTGCAGCGTATTGATTGGAAGGTTTTGGATGAGAAGTTGAAGAAATGGATTTTGGCGATTAAGGTTGTGGTTAGGGTTTTGTTGTTTGGGGAGAGGCGATTGTGTGAGCAGGTGTTTGGTGAGTCGGAGCTTATTCAGGAGGTTTGTTTTGTTGAGACGACGAAAGGTTGTGTGATGCAGTTGTTGAATTTTGGTGAGGCGGTTGCGATTAGTCAAAGGTCTCCGGAGAAGTTGTTTAGGATACTTGATATGTATGAGGTGCTTGTTGATGTTTCACGAGATTTGGAAGCGTTGTATACTGATGAATCTGGTGAGTTAATTTGTAGTGAAGCGAAGGGGGTTTTGAGTGGGATGGGGATGGCTGGTGTTGGGACGTTTGTTGAGTTTGAGAATGCTGTGAAGGGTGAAAGCTCGAGAGCTATACAAGGTGGTGATATTCACCCTATAACGCGTTACGTTATGAATTATTTAAAATTGCTAGTGGATTATAGCGATACATTGAACACTTTGTTGCCTAATAATGACCATCTTGATTTGGGTTCTTCACATCTAGAAAATGGTGACAGTGTTGATACTTTATCCCCTATAGCGTGTCGTGTGCAATTGCTGATCACATCTTTGGAATCAAACATTGACGAGAAGTCAAAGTTGTATGAAGATAGCGCGATGCGGTATGTATTCTTGATGAATAACATCCTTTACATAGTTCAAAAAGTGAAAGAATCGGATCTTCGTAGCCTTTTGGGTGACCAGTGGATCCGCAAGCATCGTGGTAAAATTCGACAGTGGCACACAAGTTATCTTAGAGCAGCATGGGGTAAGGCGTTGTCGTGTTTGAAAGACGAAGGGATTGGTGATCGCTCAAGCAGCGCGTCGAAGGTGATTCTTAAAGAAAGATTTAAGAACTTTAACGCATGTTTTGAAGATATATACAGGATACAAACTGTTTGGAAGGTACCCGATGAGCAACTTCGAGAAGAACTTAGAATATCTATATCGGAAAAAGTTCTTCCAGCATACCGTGCTTTTTTAGGGAGGTTTGGGAGTCAACTAGAAGGTGGAAGGCATGGCGGGAAGTACATAAAGTACTACCCTGATGATTTGGAAAATTATCTATCGGACTTATTTGAAGGGAAACCTATTGTTATGAACCACATGAAAAGAAAGAATACATAGGTATGTTATGTCTCCTGCTTTAGTCGTCTCTGCTTATAACTATGCGCACATCCTAAAATCCAGCATGATGAGTTATGTTTCATCACAGGGTTTTGGTTGAAGGTTGTGACCTGCCCACAAAATTCTGTAATAATTGGTTCATGTATTGCCAGTCCTCCTCCTATATATGTTGGTTATAGAGTGGCCTGTGTTCATTAGCCATAATTGTTGCAGCTTGTAAACTAGTTTGTGGGTTTGGTAATGTTATGTTTACGACATTGTTTATATTATCTTTTTTGGTTGAGTTACTTAAGCTTTCTCTGATGTAGAGTTGTTCAACATCCCCTGCTTTGTGTATGTACAGGTTGGTTTGAGACTCATCGGCCTTTCTGGTATGAGCCTTTGTCTGTGAAACGTAGTATGATAATATTTTTCTAGAATTATATTTCCGCGCTCTTGTTAATGTTCTCTATGACCCTTAGGTAAGAATACTAAAGTTAATGGAAATTATATCCATAGATTGCGTCAATTTGTTTGCGACTATGGTGACGCTTAATTTGATGAACCGACAGGAACCATCAATATTTTGGGTCCACCTGAATGACATCAGTGTGTTATGGGCTTTTTTGTTCTCTTATGCTGTTAAAACTTGAAACTAGAATAATCATAGAATTACAAGTTCAACTAGATGGATATATAAATGGAACGACTTTTGGAACTATAATGTGCTATATATCGTCCGCTGCTCCAGTTCACCTGTAATTTAGTCATAAAATGTGTTGCCACTGAAGCTCTGGCTTCTTTTACTCTGCTTGCTCTTTAAACATTGTATATGTTTGTAAAGGTAATAATTTTGATATCCGCATGGTCAGATGCAAACTAGCGTTGAATACTTCAGCTTTATTCGAGCTACATCTGATACCCAGGTTTTTTCTCTCTACTTTGACTTACCATTTAACATGGAGTTATATTTAGGCACTTCTTGCACCATTGTTACCAGGAAATAAATTTTTACTCATGGGTCTTGTGCATAGCGGTAAAGGTGGCAATCTGGATCACTGCATAATAATGGGTCAATATGGGGTATGTTTTTCTTTTTTAACAGGTCTAACATGTAAGACAAAAAAATGGATCAAAGAGGTCGAAAGTCGTTTATAGAGTATCTTTTAATGCACTGTTGCATACAACTTTCTAACTTATATTTGAAAACAACCAGACTCAAATAAATAAAAAATTGCTCATTTTGACCTGTTACCCAACCCACCTGACTTGCCTATGTTTTGCCACCTCTACTTGTGAGTTGTAGTGATCAAGATATGAAACTTAAACTGTCTGCTATATCAAAGTCCCAGCGTAATGAACATGCATCTTTACTAAGTAGAATTTTTACATGAACCTTCGTGTGTAAACTTATAAGATTCAGATCCACAGAATGCTTGGTGGGCAGTGACCTTTTAATTGTTTCAGTTATGAATTTATGGTCAAGTACTTTTTATATGGTTATCTTTGCCTAACCATTTCAGTGGACCTGGCAATGTGTCCCCTACATCTGCATTAGATAATTTTTAGACCTCTTGGTAAGTGACTAAGTGGTCAACGAGCTTGACCCCAAAAAGTATTGCCCTACTTGTGAAGTGGTGGTGCACTCTTCTTGAATGAACCAAGCATTTTCTCGTGTTCATATCGTGTGTTCACGTATCTGTTTTGTGTGTGTGTGTGTTGTATTCAGACGGACGCGCCTCTGCGCTTTTGTTGATTGTTACCTGTTTTGTACGACTTAATGAAAGTGATGAGCCATCAAGTGGATGTAACAAGAGTTGATCACATACACACACAGTTCTACATTGATATATGTAATATGTTCATCTGAGCTGAAAACTTCACAGTTCACACATATGCTGAAGAGAATTATTGTGATGCATGATACAGAGTTGGTCCAACAAAATCAGCTCATTGGCAGAACTGATTTATTCTTATATACAAGACAAACTCAAACAGTCTCTTGTTAGGAAGAGCAAAATCTCGAAACAATACAACAAGTTAAACAAAGCATAAAGTACTTGGGTTAAACCCGACTGTTGGCAGGTAATGGCAACACCCCATCAAAGAAGTCACCAAAGTATCCACGAGGCTCATGTACGATTCTCGAGATTATATCTCTAAGCGTTATCACCCCTTCGAGATTCCCTTCTTCATCAACTACATATATCCTATGAATTTCCTTGGAATCTAGCTTTGAGATCACGTCTATAAGTGTGTCATCCTTTCTACAAGTAACCATGCCACTTACCAAAGGTGAGGCCTTCTGGTTCTCCTCTAGATATCTCTTAACCGACGTCACAAAGTTCATGGCTGTGATAGATCTGCAATGGAAATAACATAATTGTAAATAATATAAAACTTCGTGTCAGAAATCATCAAGTCTCATGTTTTCTTTGATGTAGAGCGGTAATTTCGACCTCGTGAATGAATCGATTTGGGTAGTGTCTAATCTCAAACGGATCAGATAAAAAAATCTAACCGAAAGGTGAACAAACTGAACACAAGGTCTTCGAATGATTTGCAGCCTCCTAATTGCTCGTATATTATAATCTATACTGTTATTGCAATAATAGGAATCAAGAAAATGGATGAAAATTGTATAAGCCCGAACCACCTTTCTAACCAACCCTCCCCGCCTATTTTTCCATCTATACTTTGATGGAACTAAATCGTGGAATTTATGCAACAGAAATGGTAAAAAAGATATGTAATGAACCTGTGATCTTTGTAAATTTCGGGAGCAATTAGTAGGAATTGACTGTCCCGGATGCTTATATTAGCTACCGGCTTGTTTCCACTACTAACGACCGGTAGTCCACCAACTCCCTTCTCTCTCATTAGTCTAAATGCCTGTAGCACTGGTTCATCCTCATCTACCTGCAAAACAAAAAAAGTAAAAATTCAGACATGCAAGGAGGAATTGACGAGAAACTACACTTGCTAGCATACACACAGATACAGACATGAAAGGCAGTTATACCTTAATAACTTTATTGGCATTCATCAGAGGAAGACCGAGGTCACACAATTTCTTAGAACCTAAGCTTTTGAACCACTGGAGATCGGCACATTCTTCCAGCATATGAATTACAGCAGACTGCGTAATGATGTTGTCTATCTTCTGCTCACCTGGATCTACAACAGGGACACTCTTCATTCTGTACTTTGAGAGTAGTAAAAGCATGGTCAGAAAGGAGTTTGATGTCTGCAACGCTAGAAATGGAGCCCAACGAAATGATCCCAAGATGTCTTTAACCTGAGTTTAAAAAGGTATTTGAGTGAAACAAATAAGGGAAAATGAATTCGGACAAATTCTTGAAGAGAAGAAACAAATAGAAGGAAAACCTTTGTATTTTTATAGAAATCAGAGGAAGTTAATAACTCAAAAAAGTTTCCAGCAGTCTTAGGTGATTCAGGTAGTGAGCTTCTATATCTCGGAGAAGACAACCCACTGGCTGCTGCAGCAACAGCTGGTCTCATAGAGCCCTCTAATGCATCCAAGCCGCCATTCTTTTCTGCCTGTACATGTAACATGAGATTACACCAACTATGTTTTTTCCCTTGATATCCCATACTAATAATTTGACAACTTAATTAAATATGTATGATTCAAGAAAACAAATATGCTAACCTGATGCAGGATCCACACAACAATGCCTGCAAACTCCACCATTCCAAGATATCTGTCAATCCAACTAGCATCCTCTGGTGCGTCAACGTCCACAACAGGTGCACTAAGAACTTTATTTTGGGACATCAAGCGGACAGCTTCACCAAGACTTGCATCCGAGTTAATTTCAATTACTGGACAAAAATTTGTATATGCTTGGTCAGATAAATAACAGAGGAAATAATTAAACATCAAACCACGCTTAATTTACCAGCTAATTAAGATTTGCTGAACATCATTTGTTGAGCATGTTAAATATTTATATACACGATCAGACTCAAAGTAGGTTGATGTCAACTTTGGTGCTTCCTATGATTCCAAATACATGTCATGGGTGTCAAGTAACATCATCTCACATTTAGCAATATTATCTTCATAACAAAGCTGACTACTATATAACAAATAAAAATATCACTCAAGGTTAACTATTATGACCCCGCCTAAAGAGGTGGGCCCGTGTACTGATGTACATCGAAATAAAAAAAAAAACTCTCTAAATCAATCACAATGATCAGCTATGCAGCTGAGCACTTATTTTTCTTGAGTTATTCATTTTCTGCATGATCCACTTTAACGTTCTTATTGTCATCGTTTTGGTGCAGTTGTGTAGTCCTGTATGAATATGCAACTCTGTTTTAAGCACAATTGCACCTTAATCAGTCATGAAGTCGCGACCTTCATCTAGTTATTTTCTGTATTCAATAATTTATTACCAGTTTTAGTTTACCACACATAGCTACACAACTACTACGTAATTAATTACTCGACAGATCATATAAAGATAGGAACTACAACAATAAGGGTGGTGGCAACCCTCCCTCACCATCCCTCACCATCCCTCACTATCCACCTATAACATTCTTCCAACTCATCTCATCCCCACACCACCCCTCACCATAGATTTTTAGTGGCAACCATGTATCCCCTACCCCTCACCACATTTATTTATTTTGGGAGGTATTTTGCTTTGTTAGATTCCTTGCCCGCCCCGGGCTTCTTCCCCGTAGCCACATCAACCCGCTCGAGCCCGCAGTGCTTGCGGCGGTGTAGCCGCTCGGGCTGGCCAAGCCCGATCCCAACCCGCTTTCCGTTGCCAGTACCCTAAGTGTCGATGAGTTAAAATTCTGATAGGATATGTAGTCAATTTAAAGTCAACTATCATATATCGGAACTACTAAAAGCACACCAATCAACTTGCCTCAAATATAACCACTGATCACTATGAAGCCACTTTCTTTTTTATCAGAAACACACTCAACTACACTCATAAAATTTCCTAATTTCGAGACCATCAGTTAAAAAAATAAGATAGGAATCACTGACAGTGTTAATTAAATTATATCTGTTTTCTACAACATAATTACATATAGTTATGATCTTTAAGCAAGTTGTTTGTTTAAATTTTGTATTAAGTCCCTCAGTTTTACCACTTTATATTTTCGGTCGTCTTTCTCTATTAAGTCATTAACAAATAATTTTCATATGTATTTCTAAATTCAGTTTTTTTCGTATTAAGTCAATTAACTCAAATTCAAACAGTTGCAGAAACCTTTTGAACCATATCTTCGTCTCAAAATAAAGTTTACTTTCAAATGTTACAAAATTTTAGAAAATTTACCAATCAAATATGTACCTTGTGAAGGACTGGCATGAGGGAACTCAGAAACAGGAATACTCTCAAAACAAGCGTTAAGCTTCTCAGTAGGAGTCAACTGAGCTTCTTGCACATCCCACAGCACCTCGACCTCCCTCCCTATCTTCGCTTCCGGACTCCTTGGACTTCCATCATCACTCACCATCTCTTTTAATTTATTTCTACACTTTCTTTGTAGTAACAAACTTTTTTTTCTCCTACTAGTTTTTTTGTGTTGTATTATTATTGGCGCAAATAATTTATAAGAAACTTGGTTACGGGTGTTATGTGAGACGTTTGATTAGTGGATTGGACACGTGGAGGGTGAGGATGGGAGTCAAAGAGTTGTTTTTTGCTATTGTCGTTGTTGCTTATCCATTTGGACCATGATCCGAAAAATTATTTATTTAATATGTTTTGAGATGACAAATATCCAAAAAGAAATCATGTTGTTTAGTACGACTGGTGTGTGCTAACATGCGCCGGGGTGCTGGATGTGATGGTGACGTGGAAAGAGTAGTAGGATATGTATCAGCACACAGTCTTCTAGTCATTCCGATGGCTATTTGGTCGTATATAAAGGTCATGATGAGTAATGTATCATTAGTTTATTATGAGAAATGATTTGTTGCGGATTATAAATATTTGAGTGCAAGGTGCATTTGTTGCATCAATAACTTATCATTGGCGTGTTATCGCGGCATTTACCAATAAGTAAAACAGAATTTTTTTAATTATAATTGTTTAAGCACAAATGGTTCTATAACACACTTAAAAAAAAAATCTCAAAGAAAAGAAAAAAAAAACGACGCTAGCCATTTAACTGACGATGGGACAAATGGTGCCAAGATGGCGTCGTCGTTAGTGCCAAAAACACCTAATGGCGGGTTGTTCATGGATCGTACTATTTATGATATTGAAAATAATCAAATCTCTTGTATAGCATAAGAGAAGAAAAAATGAAAGTAAGTTATTTGACAAAAACAAATTAGACTAATAGAAGAGCTTCAT
Source organism: Chrysanthemum seticuspe (assembly GCA_019973895.1). NCBI lineage: Eukaryota > Viridiplantae > Streptophyta > Magnoliopsida > Asterales > Asteraceae > Chrysanthemum > Chrysanthemum seticuspe. The sequence goes on from BPTQ01000008.1 coordinate 307,169,443, forward strand.
TTTAAAATTAAATATTTTTGTTGGTTAAAAGTAGGGGTGAAAATGAGCCGAGCCGCTTGTGAAAAGCTCGGGATCGGATCGGTAAAAAGCTCGAACGAGTCGAGCCTAAACGAGCTCGAGCCTAAGTTGAAGCTCGTTTATTAATCGAGCTCGAGCCCGAGCTTTACATACAAAGCTCGTTTGGGCTCGCGAGCCTAAACGACATTATGATATTTTAAGTATTAAACATATATACGAGCCGAGCTCGAGCTTAGTAACGAGCTCAATAAAGATATATTACGAGCCGAGCTCGAGGTCGAGCCAAACTTTTAACTTTTTATGGCCAAATCATATAAACGAGCCCACCTCGAGCCGAGCTCGAGCTCTGACAGGCTCGGGCTCGGCTCGGCTCGTTTTCACCTATAGTTAAAAATAAAAGTTGAATTAACTTGATCAAACTATTAATAAATTCGATTTTGTAATTCGGTGAAGAAAAAAAAGTGTAAAAAATTAGGTGTAAATTAACAATAATTTATATAAAAAAAAAAAAAAAAAAAAAAAAAAAAAAAAAAAAAAAAAACTAATTAAACTTAAAGGGTTGAAGCTAAAATTAATATTATATTCTGATTGCTAATAGAATTAACATTTAAGTCAAAAACCTTTATAAAAAGATCTAATGTTAAAATTACTTTTATGGACTTAAGTGTATAATTATAAGTTTTTATAATTTTTAATAATTTTATAATATAGCAAATTGCCCTCATAGATTATATATTTATCTTAAAAAAATAACATTTATTATTATTGATGTTGACATTTATAAATAGTATTGTCACTATCAGATTTAATTAGTATATATGCATATAATTATAAAAATCAAACCGTAAGATTGGTTCAGTGTGATATGTAAAAGAATACTTGTACTTATATTAACGACTCATGTAATTATTTTTAAGCTTTAAGTAATGATATTTGAAACTTTGTGTTAACATGTTCTTAGCTAACTTTTTGTGAGTGAAATGAAGTGTTAGAAACCATTCGCTTAAATACTATACTCATGTTACAACTTATGTCAATACACCGTGTATGCACGATGGTCTAAAACAAGTAAATAAATAAGTTAAATCGGATGATCATTGCATTTCCAAAATGAGGTTGACAATGGATTAATATATTTTTATGGTAAAAGTATGTTTAAATTTTCTTGTTCGAAGCTGGTGATCCAGCCCTTGCATCATGTCGTTTTTTTAACATTTATTCCAACTTGTTGATTAATTTGTATGACCATCGAGGTGGTTTCTTACCCCCACCTCGAGCCGAGCTCGAGCTCTGACAGGCTCGGGCTCGGCTCGGCTCGTTTTCACCCCTAGTTAAAAATAAAAGTTGAATTAACTTGATCAAACTATTAATAAATTCGATTTTGTAATTCGGTGAAGAAAAAAAAGTGTAAAAAATTAGGTGTAAATTAACAATAATTTATAAAAAAAAAAAAAAAAAAAAAAAAAAAAAAAAAAAAAAAAACTAATTAAACTTAAAGGGTTGAAGCTAAAATTAATATTATATTCTGATTGCTAATAGAATTAACATTTAAGTCAAAAACCTTTATAAAAAGATCTAATGTTAAAATTACTTTTATGGACTTAAGTGTATAATTATAAGTTTTTATAATTTTTAATAATTTTATAATATAGCAAATTGCCCTCATAGATTATATATTTATCTTAAAAAATAACATTTATTATTATTGATGTTGACATTTATAAATAGTATTGTCACTATCAAATTTAATTAGTATATATGCATATAATTATAAAAATCAAACCGTAAGATTGGTTCAGTGTGATATGCAAAAGAATACTTGTACTTATATTAACGACTCATGTAATTATTTTTAAGCTTTAAGTAATGATATTTGAAACTTTGTGTTAACATGTTCTTAGCTAACTTTTTGTGAGTGAAATGAAGTGTTAGAAACCATTCGCTTAAATACTATACTCATGTTACAACTTATGTCAATACACCGTGTATGCACGATGGTCTAAAACAAGTAAATAAATAAGTTAAATCGGATGATCATTGCATTTCCAAAATGAGGTTGACAATGGATTAATATATTTTTATGGTAAAAGTATGTTTAAATTTTCTTGTTCGAAGCTGGTGATCCAGCCCTTGCATCATGTCGTTTTTTTAACATTTATTCCAGCTTGTTGATTAATTTGTATGACCATCGAGGTGGTTTCTTACCCCCCCCCCCCCCCCCCCCCCCCCCATAATTGTACAGGCTCCTATAACAATAACATATATTGGTTCGGGAATTTGGTCATATAATCTCACTAAATAGGGGCCATTTTCATTGTTACTATTTCGGCTGTAAAAATCAGGTCCGCTTGTCTAGGACTCGATCTTGGTACTAGTGCAAAACGCTCAAAGTCGAATCGTGAGTCTGTCATTGAAGCAAATTCAATGAAGTAACATCTGACACCATCGAGAGAAATAACCATAAAATAGAGTCTTGACCATTTGAAAGATCATTTAATAATCGAAATAACATTTTTTTTCTAGAAAAAAGAAAGAAAGTTAATAGTGACTTAATTGTAATAAACGCTTGTTATATTAAATAACTACTAAAATTGTGTGTCTAGTAAAACTTGTGTAAATTAATAATTTTTGGTGATGAATCGGTGCATGTGAGGTGGTAAAAGGTGTCAATCGGTTTACCACACTTCTTGCCTCGAGTCATTTAGCGTGAGATTATAGAAAGCGAGCGACCAGTCACCTTGATGAAATTGTTGTTTTCAATTGTATGTGTGATATATATTTTGGCGATAGAGTGACCCAAATTAACAATCAAATACGAAAAGATTTTTGGCATGATGATGATAATTCTGTTGATATTGGCGTTCGAGGTAACTGTCTGGTTATATGCAATAGAATACCGAAGGAATGAAGGAAATAATGTAATGGAATAAAATTGAGTAATTACTACGTTTTTTTGGTTGTTATGTCGTAATAAAATTATTCATCTTTACATGTTATTTGATATGTTGTAATATACACCGAAAATGAATGTAATGAACGAAATATGACAAAATATTATTTCATGTCGAAATATAATGAAATAAAAATAAACTATGATATAAGACTATTTGAGGACGAAAGATTTTTTACATATCAAGGGATCAATCTCCCCCCTCAATTTTTATTTGATCTAATGGATGAGATTAATCTCAACAATTTAAAAAACTCACTTTCATCATTTTTTTTCCAAATATTAATATTTTTCAAATCGTTAATCGTTAAGCGACAAAAAATATATCATTGCAAAGAGCATTTAGTTATCTTCCTATAGACAGACACTTTGATATACTTTCGATAGTTCTTTTCCTTTTCGATTTTTTTTTTTTTTTTTGCTAAAATTTGCATTAAGAAATCATATATGATCGAACACTAAATTGAATATCACATGTGATATTAGTGTTAAATCATATATGATATGTAATATCACATGTGATATTAGTGTAAAATCACATATGATATACATATCATATCACATGTGATATTACATATCATATATGATTTAACACTAATATCACATGTGATGTTCAAATTAATGTTCAATTATATATGATTTTTTTCGTGCGAATTTCAGTAACGTAAAAAAAACAAAAACAAAAAAACGTGAAAAAACAAATTTTTGTTCTTTTTTCGAAAGTATATAAAAGTGTCCGTCTATAGAAAGATAATTAAATGCTCGTCGCGACGGTGTAAATATTTTCGCTTAACGATTAACGGTTTAAGAGATATTTAAATTATAGAAAATAGATGAAATAATAAAATACTTTTAGTCTCAGACGTTAATTTCTTTTTAGATGTATGATGAAGACGAGTCACTTAATATATGAGAAATGTTTGATATGTAAAACAACTCTTTTCTTATACACTATAGCCATGATATGAAAATGACACTTTATAAACATAATAAGATTAATTAAAAGATAAGGGCCCGTTTGGTACCGGGTGTTTACCGGTTTGGATTGAAAGCAACTTTTAAAACTATGTTTGGTTTGATCCTAAATCTCTGACACTCCTCTGACACTCCTCTGACAAGGGGATGTGAGTACTATATTTCAATCCAACCCCCTTAGGTGAGTTTTTAAAAGGGTAATGAATTAAATGTATTTTTTTTAATTGATAGCTATTTTTAGCCACATGTTATTTCATTTATATTTATAATTTTTTTTTAAACAAATATATAAAATAACTTATCAATCATTTATTTTCTCTATCTTCATTTAATTCAAAACATATACTAAATCCAAATCCAAATCCAAATTTTAATCCACTCACAGTTGCTGAAAGTAGAAGGCGACGGCGTCAGGTGCTACATTGTGACGCCGTCCCAAAATTATTGTGACGGGACAGAACCCAAAACTCGTATTTTCAAGAGACGGCGTCTAGTTGTGAAAGAGTAGGCCGTCGCTACTCAGACGGCCTAGATGCAATCCAGACGACGTCAGAAGCTGAAGAGGACGGCGTCACGGACTTAAGGTGACGCCGTCGCAAGGTTAACGTGGCCAAGACGAAACCCTAATGGCGGCGACACGACGGCGTCACTAAACATAAGGTGACGCCGTCGCAATTGTAATCTTATATATAGAATCCGAATTTTTCAGTCTTTGTGTGGAGAGTCTTTGGAGTAAAAACCTAAAACCGAACCTAAGGTGTCTTGTACAGTATTTTAGGGTTTTAAACCCTATCTTACATCAAGATAAGTCTTTACTTCATTAATTCAATTATGTCTTTGATTATTTGTGTGTATGCTTGCATGTTCTCCATGTCCGGCTAATTTATTTGTGTGTTTGCTTAGGAAGTATGAAACTTAATTATTGAATATTGATTGGTTGTTTCTTATCTTAGTTGATTAATGATCTAGTAATGCGATAGGTCATTCGTTGTGTACTTAATGCTTGATTCATCTTTGTGAACCTTAGAATATAATTACCTGAGTAGTTGTAGGCTAAACCATCCAAAGAGCGCCTTAGAGTAGGAGTTTATAATCCCTAGTGGGTTTGTAGACAAGACCCTTTGGTAAGTTCAAAGAGTTAGGGAGAAACGCATACCCTACAACTTTAGACACACAACGCAACTAGGAATAAGACGTGACACTCAACCATCAATAGGAGATAATTAAGGAGTAATACAAACTAAGTAAACACATCTTTAAACTATCATACGAGCAAACATTAATTAGACATAGACTCCCACAACCTTAGTTTAGATAATTAGATAATAGTAGAGTAATCGATAGAAATACCAAACCCCCAAATCCAATACCCGAGATTCGTACCTTTCCATTTTCATAAAATATAAAAAGATAAAAAATAATCTTCCTCAACCTTAACCTTAGCGTAGTAACTCCTTACTAGCATTCCTATTCCCCTAGAGAACGATATCAATACCCGTGGCTTACCCTAATTACTACACTACAACGATTAGGTTCACTGCCTAGGGTGTTATAAAACTTGCTCGAAGAAAAGGAAGTTCCTTTGACCCCGAACGACGCGTGTAGCGTTATCAAGTTTTTGGCGCCGCTGCCGGGGAATAGAATAGCTAGTTAGTAGTCCACCTCGTTTAGGTTTCTTTGCTTGATTCATATCAAGTAAATTTTTTTTCATTTTTTAGATTTCTCTTAGTCTATCCCCCTTCTTAGTAACCTTTGTTCGTAACCCCATTAATTTTTATCATGGAAGGTGATAACCCACTACCATTCATCAACATACCACCAAATGACCCGCCAAGAGCCCGTACTCTTGGTGAGTACTCGAGACCAAGCCACCTAGGCTATAGGAACACCATTGAGCTTCCCGACCAAGCCCAAACTACGGCCCTGCGATCCGACACCATCCGGTTGGTGCAAAACGGATGTGCATTCCATGGACTTCGTTCCGAAGATCCAAATCAGCATCTGAGGGATTTCCTCAAAATCGTCGATTCCATCGACCTTGATGCTACTACTCGGGAGACCACGCGCCTGTGTCTCTTCCAATTCTCTCTACGGGACCAAGCTAGTAATTGGCTTGAGCGACTTCCCGCCGGCTCCATCTCAAGTTGGGATGATCTTACTTCTCGCTTCCTTGCTCAATTTTTCCCACCGGGGAGAACCACTAAGCTTAGGAATGACATCTTGATGTTCCAACAACGTCAAGGTGAATCTCTCTACGAAGCATGGACCCGATTCAAGGACTTACTTCATAAAGTCCCTCATCACGGCATTGATCTTTGGCTACAAGTCCAAATCTTTTATGATCATGTCAACTTCCCCACTAAGCGATCCATAGACCAAGCGGCCGGTGGAAAACTTAGTGATCTCACTGCAGAAGAATCATGGGAAATAATAGAGGACCTCGCCCTCTATGACAACGAAAGTTGGGATGACCCCCGTGAGCTGCCCAAAACCGTCAAGGCAATCTCCTTGCCTCCTCCCGACCGTAGGATGATCGAACTTGAAGATCAAGTTAAATTCCTCATGAGTTCCTACAAAAATCCTAAGTCCTCACGACAAGTGAATCAAATCACTCTACCTTGTGAGTTATGCAGTGGTCCCCATGACACTCGTGATTGCACAAGGCTCTCCGAACAAGCTTTTGCGGACTACGCCTCCATACGTACCGACGGAGCGGGAGAGAAGTGGTACACTTTCAAACCCGAACAAAACAACTTAGGAAACTCATACAACCCCTCATGGAGAAATCACCCTAACCTTAAGTGGAACCAAAACTCAAGCTCGCCCCAAAGCTCATCTAGTTCGCCTACTAGGTTCAATTCCTCTAATACCGGAAACCCCACTAATCTTGAGGCAATTGCATCTAGATTTTTGTCATCCCAAGAAACTCGATTGAATAAGCTTGAAGCCGATTTTAAGCAAAAACAAAGCGAGATGACAACCAAGCTTGATGCCCTCTTAAAAGCCTTCAATGAGCGGGAAGTTGGAGCACTCCCAAGTGATACCATAAAGAACCCAAAAGTGAATTCGATTGCATCGACTTCATGTTCTAGTTCACCATGGGAGAATGCACATCCATGCCCCTCTCACCCAACGATTCACTCGGTAAATGCTATCAAAAAGGGTTCTAAGCCATCCAAGAGATACCAAGGCCCGGCACCTTTGGTAAAGCCTACTCTTGAGAAACCCGTCAGCCAAGAATCCAAACCTAGTTTAGAGGAGGAGTACAAGGAACTCCATCAAGAAAAACCGATTCTTGAAGTCTTAGCTCATGCACCTTATTATAATGCTTTAAAAGAAAAATATGAGTTAGAACTTAGGCTTGGAAAACATGGGTCCGCCTTTGTGCGAAACAACTTACCTAAGAAGTTAGACGATCCCGGGCTATTCACTCTTCCGTGTAGACTTGGAACCTCCAAGCCACTCGATGCTCTAGCCGATTTAGGATCATGCATCAATCTCGTTCCGTTGTCCCTCCATAGAAGCCTCAACCTAGGTAAAATTGAACCAACGGAAACCATCTTAGGTCTAGCGGACGGTAGTATAGCACGTCCGGTAGGAATAATAAAGGACATGGTAGTACATGTAGGAGAGTTGACTTTTTTGGCCGACTTTCATGTACTAGACATGAATAAGGACCCGACATGCCCATTACTAGTTGGAAGAGGATTTTTAGCTACCGCTAGTGCCATCATCGATTGTAAGATGTCCAAAATAGTGGTAGGAGAGGGGAGTGCTAGATCCGTTTACGATGTTAAAAAGCATACATACTACAAGGATGAGGAAATCCCACAAGAGATAGGGTTGGATAGAGAGCCTTCTAGATATGGACCTTGGATTGATAAGAACATCATAGGCCCCCAAAGACCTTTTTACCTAGATAAGGCCTTTGCTAGTGCAGCAACTTTCCAAGAACAAGAAATGGCTAGGGACATAGAAGTGAACCCGTTCGAGGACGCCTTAGTATTTAGGAAGATGACCGAGTTCCTAGGAAGCTTGCCCGTTAACCTTGTCATGAATAAATGGATAGTTGAGAAATCCGAACACAAGTGGGATTGGAATAGACCGCCTAGTGATGGTAATGGAAGGTGGCACATTAGGATACAAATCTATGATCCCGATGGTGAGATGTTTGAAAAGGCATATTTAACCGAACGTACTACTAGGAACTTGAATGATAAGTTTGATCCTTACGACATTGTGGAGGATAGACTTACGTATATCGGTAATGAGAAAACGTAGAAGCACGACTATGAGTCTAGCTACAAGACTCTTAAATAAAGAAAAGCGTTTCGTGGGAGGCAACCCATGTTTAATTGTTTGCTTGTTAGTGTCTTATATTTTTTATTAATTGTTTATCCTCATGTTTAAATTTGTAAAAATGCTTTATGTTGTTTTTAACCTCGTCTTAATTACATATAAAGGTATTTTACATAAGGGATAAGTGTAGGGAGGATTACACACGTTTTCAAAAGAAACGTAAACATGAGAATAACAATTAACTAAAAGATATTTATGTTTGTTTGTTCGAGTCAAATGCTTGTATCGAGTCATAATGAATGTTTTGCATAAATTTTTCCAGATTCTAAAGATGTAAAATTTTCCAGAATTTTTTCCAGAAAATCGCAGACCAGTTTTTGTCAGGATAACCTGACGGCGTCAGGAAGGAGTAAAAACATCAGATTACTTTTTTCTTGTTTTCTGAGCTATTTATAAATTTTTTGGAATTTTCCAGGTCTTAATTTTCTTAGAAATTCTGTAAACATCCATTCCACAAGCATTATATCCTAGTTTAAATCGAGTCTTATATATATTATTACCGCCGATTTTACGCGAAGGTTTCGTTTGTTTTCTTCAAGTGTGCAGGTTTAGTTTGTCAAGAAGAAGTTACATAAGATTGGAAGGAGCTTTTCACGCAATAATTCTTCTTGGAAAAGATTTAACCACCACTTTACACGGATCCTACCGAGCTAATCAGGGGAGTATTAGTTTCTTTCGTTTTTTATTACCTTCCATTATCATAACTTTGATACTTTCGGGGAACATTGGGGACAATGTTCAGTTTAAGTGTAGGGAGGGAAAATAAAACGGGAACTTTGAAACTATGCTTATCCTTGACTATTTGCTTTGTCCAATTGTGATTGTGTAATAAACCATGAGAAAATGTCGGTTAGGGTAATTTTGGCACCAAATTTAAAATTTTTCATGACATATAAGAGTGGGCCATTAGTCTTAACAAAAGCGTCTCATGGATAGGAAGTTGCATGACTAGCACAAAACCCTTTACCACCCAAATTCCACCAAAATGTGAGGATCGCCCTTAGATTAGTAGGAATTAAAGCATTCGTCTTTAATGCTTAGAGTGTGAACCGGTAGTATAATAGATTCTAGAACTTGTTTTGTGATGCATTCCGAGATCGCAAGTGAGGCTACACTTGTGTAGTTAGGAATAACTAAATGATAAGAGGCATTAGAATAACCCTTGTTTGATACCTGTAATATAATTACTTCTTCCACTTCGGTTGAGTAATTCCCCCACACCCTTTGCGTTGTACTCATTTTTAGTACACGATACCCCTAGTTAACCCCTCAGAGCCTATCCTTTTCGCGGTTCTCGTGATGTTTCGGTTTTTCCAGAATATCAATGAAGAGCATTGTTTACACCCCACCCCCAAATATACACCCAAATCGCCTTAGCCTACCCCTTATGCACTCACTTTTAGTGCAAATGTTTGTTATCACCCTAAACCCTTAGTTCAATTATCTAGTTGCTTGCATAAGTTGCTAAGTCGAGTCATATCCTTTGTATACAGTTTTGGGACGATTGGGATTCATGGGAAAAGTTAAAGTTTATGAAATGACGGGAAGGGAACGTTAAATTCAAATTCCCTTTGTTTGCGTAATAATGTACCCCAAGTGTTTTGATCTTTTCAAATCGGGTCAAATTAGTGTTAGAGTAATAAAAAAAAACTCAAGTGTAGGGATGTGCCTTTAAATCCCTAGTATTTTGATGTTATCGTAGAGGATGGTAGAGTAAAAGTGTATGAAAAAAAAAAAAAAAAATCGAAAAAAAATAGAAAAAGAGAAAAAGAAAAAAAATAGAGTGATAAAAAAAAAAAAAAAAAAAAAATACGGGCTACCATCCTACATCTATCTTTTAAATTTATGTTTGTTTATTTCAGTTATCTAGAGTTTAGAGTGTCGAGTCTTGGCTTAGCAACGCCATTCTTCATATGCAGTTAACATAAAGATTTTTGACTTACCACCACTAAATAGCCTATCCCACCAAACCCTTATTTCCCTACCGTAAGCCTAACATTACAACCCTTTAAATAACCTCTTTGATAGTCTTTCCTAGGTGCTTACGCCAAAGCGATGAAGGTTTGATCTATTCTCAAGCCTATGGTAATATATGTACTAGGACCGGTTAATGAGTGTTTATCTTCCATTTCCTATTTTGTTATATTTCATATATACACCCGAGAGAGATGTGAGTATCCAAACACCCCATGTGAGGTGCTAGTATGTAATTTCCGTGCTTGTTATGACTTTTGCGGGGCTTATATGTGTTGTGGACCGTTTTGAATTAATGCTTCATGACCCCTAACTTATAAATTAATTGGCTAAAAGCACGTTTGCTTGAGGACAAGCAAATAACAAGTGTAGTGATATTTGATAAGGTTTTAAAAGGTACCATTTTGAGGGGTCGTTTAAGTCCTTATTTGATCACTTTTGTATCCGTTATTGCTTAATATCGTTCCTTTTCACTTTTTAGGTCTCGTGAAGGCAAAATGCTGGAAAGACACTTATTTGGACGAAAAGGCGCGAATATATGAAGAAAATGGCCAAAGTCAAAATCGAGACACTCACAGTTGCTGAAAGTAGAAGGCGACGGCGTCAGGTGCTACATTGTGACGCCGTCCCAAAATTATTGTGACGGGACAGAACCCAAAACTCGTATTTTCAAGAGACGGCGTCTAGTTGTGAAAGAGTAGGCCGTCGCTACTCAGACGGCCTAGATGCAATCCAGACGACGTCAGAAGCTGAAGAGGACGGCGTCACGGACTTAAGGTGACGCCGTCGCAAGGTTAACGTGGCCAAGACGAAACCCTAATGGCGGCGACACGACGGCGTCACTAAACATAAGGTGACGCCGTCGCAATTGTAATCTTATATATAGAATCCGAATTTTTCAGTCTTTGTGTGGAGAGTCTTTGGAGTAAAAACCTAAAACCGAACCTAAGGTGTCTTGTACAGTATTTTAGGGTTTTAAACCCTATCTTACATCAAGATAAGTCTTTACTTCATTAATTCAATTATGTCTTTGATTATTTGTGTGTATGCTTGCATGTTCTCCATGTCCGGCTAATTTATTTGTGTGTTTGCTTAGGAAGTATGAAACTTAATTATTGAATATTGATTGGTTGTTTCTTATCTTAGTTGATTAATGATCTAGTAATGCGATAGGTCATTCGTTGTGTACTTAATGCTTGATTCATCTTTGTGAACCTTAGAATATAATTACCTGAGTAGTTGTAGGCTAAACCATCCAAAGAGCGCCTTAGAGTAGGAGTTTATAATCCCTAGTGGGTTTGTAGACAAGACCCTTTGGTAAGTTCAAAGAGTTAGGGAGAAACGCATACCCTACAACTTTAGACACACAACGCAACTAGGAATAAGACGTGACACTCAACCATCAATAGGAGATAATTAAGGAGTAATACAAACTAAGTAAACACATCTTTAAACTATCATACGAGCACACATTAATTAGACATAGACTCCCACAACCTTAGTTTAGATAATTAGATAATAGTAGAGTAATCGATAGAAATACCAAACCCCCAAATCCAATACCCGAGATTCGTACCTTTCCATTTTCATAAAATATAAAAAGATAAAAAATAATCTTCCTCAACCTTAACCTTAGCGTAGTAACTCCTTACTAGCATTCCTATTCCCCTAGAGAACGATATCAATACCCGTGGCTTACCCTAATTACTACACTACAACGATTAGGTTCACTGCCTAGGGTGTTATAAAACTTGCTCGAAGAAAAGGAAGTTCCTTTGACCCCGAACGACGCGTGTAGCGTTATCAACCTTCTTATTGATGTATTTTTATATGTTTTTTTTTCCCTTTCTTTCTTTTATCTGATTAAGCCAATTAGGCAGTGACATTTTATTTTGTGAATTTGTTTTTGTGAATGTATTGATACCTTTAAAACACAAGTAATATCTCTTAGCATTTTTTAATTTTTTTTTTAATAATATTTTATTATAAAATATGAAACAAAAAGCACAGAATATAAAATATAAAGTTTAACAAATTAAAAGTATTAAAAAACATAAAACATGGATCATAAATTGATAAAAAATTATGTTAGTGTTAGAGGGAAGATAAAAAAAAATAGAGAAGTGATTGGCACACTCATAAATTTGATTGTGACACTCAATATATACGCAATTAAAGCATTTTATATTTACAATACAACTGTTTATTGCACGTTAAGCTATGAGTAGTGGATCGGTTGGGTGGTTCAATTGTGGCCGGTCAACCTAGGTCGACACCACTGTGGACAAAAGGTTGGGTTCGGTCGAGCATCAACAAAGTGCTTGGCAACCGAGTTCAACACACACACATAAAAAAAAAGTTTCAACTTAAAAAAAAAAAAAAAAAAAAAAAAAAAAAAAAAAAAATCTTTTTATTTAAACTTTAACAGTGTGACAACTAGGTCGTCGTCAGGTCGTCGGAGAGAGAAAGCTGATGTGGCAGAGGTCACAAGTGTGCGACTGTGCGTAGCCTTATAAAATGGCCCAATCAAATATGAAAATGTGCAAATCACGTAAAAAAAAGGTGAGGATAGTTAAATGTGATATATGTGATATTAAAGTATGGATTTTCTAACTTGTGCCATGGAGGCATTGGTTTAGAAGCATTAACTAAACATAACTATTTCTTAAATTAAATCTATCTCCATTTAAAATGATGTTAAACTTGGCAAGTAAAAGAATTTTTGGAAAGTAATAATATCAACATACATTTAATTATGGTCATTTTAGTTCATTAAATGTTTTAAACATGTACCACCATGGCACATTGTAGAAAATCCCATTAAAGTATTATAGTAATATATGTGATACTAGCTAAATGACCCGTCAAATTGACGAGATTTTTTAAAGTGACAGATGAAAATAGATAATGCCTTATATATTATTCAGTTGGATGTCGAGAAACAAACAGATGAATATTGAAGTTAGAAAGTTCATCAACATTGTACGAATGAAACATATGTGTAATTAAAACAATAGTTAACTAACTAAAAGAGAACATAAAGTTGGATAAACATATATTGTATTGTTTTGTGTCGATGAAATTGAATTTCCTGCGAGTGTACAAACGCATTTTGATTCATTTTTCGATGACCAAAGTCGATCTTTAGTAACCACATCCACAGGAAATTTCTGCTAACCTATGATCACAAATTTTGTATCACTTTTTGTATACCATATTTGTTGTACTATTCGTGATATTGCCGTCTTCATTGCAAATAACTACGTTCAATCTTGTTTTGATCTTAACCCAAGACACGACAACATTTATTACCTAAAAATGTAAATAACTTACCACTTTTTTATGGTCCGTAGAGCCTTATTTTTTTCGATGTGTATATAACAAACCTTTTGTATATCGATATATTCTGTGACCATTTTTCCTCCATTTTATTACCCTTCTATTAACAGGATTGGGATAAAATGGTTATTTAATTGTCCCAAAATACACACAAAAGTCGAATTTCAAAAGGTTTGTGAAAACAGGATGATCCCTGACAATATGTTGGCCATGTGAAAACAGGATGTGAGAAGTACAAATCCGATTTCCCATCAGGTTATTTATAGCTTTTATTGATTGTCATAGCAAAAGATACGAACATTACAAAAGTATAAATGTATAGGTAAGGAAATGATACATACCAAACAAACGAATAACATAAACCGGAAAAATCTAAATGATTAAAATGAACAAAACAAAGAATTTTAGACGTAGTATGTGTAAATTTGAAACTAAATATAACTAGAATCTTTAGTATGATTCTTTCCTAAACCCGTATGTATTTCCAGGGGCGGAACTACATGGGGGGGGGGGGGGGTGCTTTCCATGGTTCGCCAAAAATTATCAATTTTTAGTGTAATTTTTTTTATGATCATTTTATTAAAGTGCACCCCATTACAAAATTAAATTGCCCCCACCTTAAGATCAAACAATGTAAAAAATCTTAGATCTCTATTTAATGTAAAAAAATATCAGTTTTTAGTGTAAAAAAAAATTATGACCTTTTTATTAAAGTGCATCACGAATTTTATTAAAAAAAAAAATTTGCCCCCCGCCTTTTAAAATCCTGGGTCCGCCACTGTGTATTTCTAAAGAGTAGTCTAAACAATTAATGTAAAGATAGAAGATGGAAAATTTACAAAGCTTTTCACTCCATTAACGCTATTGAACGCATGCAATATAAGAGTTATCTAAATAAATAAAAAAGATATAATTATACTGCATTTTATAACCCAAACACTTTCAATCAAGAATCACTCAGAAGGAAGGACGCTCTCACATGTGAAAGGCCATGGGGAGAGTTACAGTTCCTAAAAACTGAACTAAAATGGCAAAAAATAATTAATAATTAGCAACCTTACGTTGATTCTTACAAATTAAGACAAAATGAATACTAACACCTGCAAAAAAAAGACAAAGAGAAAAATAGTTAGCAAATAATACGTAGTAATAATTTAACGTAAGTTAAATAAGATATTTGACTATATAACCTTAAAGCTTTATAATAAACACTGAAATTTGATATCCAAATGGGTTGCATATACACTCATGTTTAGAAAATATTAGTTTTGATGGAGAATTTAATTCATTACTTAGTTTTACATTTTATGAATAAAAAGTTTCAAATTCATATAGGAACATTGAAGATAAGATGTTACCTTCTTTTCAGTTAAAAAGATATCCATTGTCGCATGTTAAGTTTTTTGATCTTACAATCTACTTTATCTTGTACACAAAATCTCATCATGTCTGCTACATAAAAAACAAACAAAATGTATATTATAACTATTGTGTATTTAGATGATTTTAATATCAAAATACAACCAATAAACAACACACAAATAATAATAGAAAGTTAATCAATATCAAAATTAAACACTAAATTAAGAAGGGATTTTCTAATATGTGACACTGTGACACTTGTTTAGAAGCATTAAATGAATTAATTTGTTTTCTAAATAAATATATTTCTAAATAATACAAAGTTACTCATGGTAATTAGAAGAGATTTAGGAAATTATTAATGCAAACTAACATTTAAACATGATAATTTAAGTTTATAAATTGTGTTTAACAAATGCCATGATAGCCACAAGTTAGAAGAAGCCAATTAAGAATGGGATGTACTTATATATGTAGCAATATTTTTAGAAGGTGCCTTCTTAAAGTTAACTTAAATAAAATAAACATGTAATTAGGAAGATGAATGTCGCCTAAATATTAATACTCCTTCCGTCTCATTTTTATTGTCCATGTTTCCTTTTTGGGATGTCCCAAATTAATTGTCCCTTTCCATAAATGGATAGTGAATATAAATCAAGTTTACCTTGTTACCCTCACTTGAATTTATTATTACAAACTTTGAAGAAGTTATAAATTAATTAGTTAAGGGTTAAACTGTCATTGTGCAAAAAGTAGGAGAGATAAAACTGTAATAATGATGTTTTTCTTAAACTATGTGTTTTTTGTCGGTGGACAATAATTTTGGGACGGATGGAGTAGTACACATTCTTCATAGTTCACACTTTACACAAACAAAAACAGAAAACAAAAATAACACTTGTGCATGAACATATCGTATAATGATAAATGAAATGAACTAAATGACTAAATGAGATATGCGTAATTGTTGTACTGAAAGATGCCTCCTTATAATGAACACCAATAAGATCAACATGTACCGGGTATTAGAGCACTCCCATTCATAACACCATAACACCAATAACACCGTCCACGTCAGCGCCACATCAGCTTTAACATTTAACATTAACATCCCCAAAAAACACCCACAACTATAACATCCCAATAACATCAATAACATTCCCAATAATTTACAAAAACAACCCCTCATTTAGGGGCATAAATGAAAAAAGAAAAGGAAAAAAAGAAAGAAAAGAAGAAGCAAATAACGGGCGTTAGCCCTGTAACGCCCAGGGACTAACGTCGTTATAACGCTGCATGTCCAAGGGTTAACGCGCATAACGGGCGTTATTTTGCTTAAAAACGCCGTTAGGGCGTTATGAATGTAACTGCTCTTAGTGGATAATTAGGTCCAAGCTCGGTTTGTGGGTTTTGGAATTAGGGTTTTACCATTATAAATAATGGTAATCAATAAATTTATACCCACGGGGTTTATCATTGTTTAACATGGTATCGGAGCGGGTCTGATCCTCAGACCTAAGTGGCTAAGTTGAGCCGCCTCCCTTAAGCCGCCCCGTCAAACCCTATCAACCCTAGTTGCAAAAAAAAAAAAAAAAAAAAAAAAAAAAAAAAGAGGTTTTGCCGTCACTTTGACCATCCAGTTTCTTGCCATATCTTTTCATTAATCCCAATCATCGTTGTCTTGTTTTTGAATTGAATCAATACACGTTATACCCAAAAGTCAAAAGCAAATATTCCTTGGTAAGATTTTGATTTGGTCATTTAATAGGGCACTGTTGCTACTGATGTTCAAAAAAAAAAAGGGTACTGTTGCTACAATATGAAGACTCAAAAATTGTAAGTGATGCTTCTGTTGCTACAATACGAAGACTCAAGATTGGTTTGTGCTTGCTGCAAATTAGTTTGTTAGCTTTAATATTTCGTATTTATTGTTGAAAAAAAAAGGTTATATATTTTTTTTATTGTTTGTTTGTTAGTCGATTGTTCGTACGACTTTGTTATCAGTCGACCAAAGTTGACCGTTGGTACCAGTCTCTAAAGTCGACCGTTGGTACGGTTGTGTTACCAGTCGACTTAGCCGACCGTTGGTACCAGTCGACTAAATTCGACCGTTGGTACGGTTTTGGTTGTATAAAAAAAAGACATACTTGTAAGAACATACATTTAATTTAAGAAAAAAATTATTCAATCTAAGGGCATCCACTATAGTATACTTTTGTAAAGGTTTATAACTGATTCATCTCATTAATTTTTAAACCTTTTGGTTGTATAAAACCTATTTCACAACACATAAACTTCTTAAAGCTTAAAAAACATCATATATATCTCAAATGTATTAAATTGTGAAGAAATTTAAGATATTAGACATTTTCATGCCATGTAAATGTAACACCCCCAAAATATCGCAGCGGAAGATTGTGTCACTGGGGTGCTACTTCATAATACAAAGTACAAGTTATAGAAAACGACCTCTAAATGAGACGTTTTGAAAATTTACCATTCGATTGATAAATTCAGAGTTACAAACATGAGGTCCCAAAGTATAATATATAAATGTTTACAAAATGTTTAGAATGGTAAATGATAAAAGCGTAAGTCTTCAAAATATGTCGTGCGACTCTATGCTTCAAACTCTAGCTAACGCCTTATGACCTGAGATAAAAATGCTAAAAAGTGTCAATACAATGGTTGGTGAGTTCATAGAGTTTGTTTAACATATAAGCCTTTAAAGAATGTTCACACAGCAAAGACATTGTAAATCCACTCAGTTCCAAGTTCCGCCCATACAAAACTTGCAACCTGTGTGTTTACAACCCACTGCTAAAATATAGTATGTCAATCATGTATGCATGTATCATAGTAGTAAAAAAGTATAAATGTCACCTCAAGGGTCTTCCAACAACTTAATTTGGGATGTATTTAATTTAATAGCCTTCCAACAACTTAATTTGGATCCACTAAATTAATGGTCTTCCAACAACTTAATTTGGAGCCACTTGGGTATGTATCTAATTTAATAGCCTTCCAACAACTTAATTTGGAGCTACTAAATTAATGGTCATCTAACAACTTAATTTGGAGCCACTGAATTGAATAACGCAAATAAGTATAATGCATTCAAAAATAACGCAAATAAGTATATCATAATCATGTATGTATGCAATCAAGTATAATGCAATCAAGTATTATGCAATCAAGTATAAAAAGCATAGCGTAGCATAAAAGTGTAAATGTTTTTAGTATTTGTATTTGTAAAAGCAAGTAGTTGAGCATGTATCTCCCCCAAAAGTTTGTAAACAATTAATGGAAAGTGGGGCTATGAAACTCACATGATAATAACCGATGAATGATACTAGAAAATTGGGCAGCGCTTCCGCATCTAAATTCAAAAATCCATTTCCTAAACTATAAAAACCTCTGAATCACCTCATATCAATCCCAAAACTATACTAATTGCTCCCATAATAAAACTCATCCTTAGAATTAGCCGATCTATCCTTGCCAAAGTTTCAATAAATTTCTGAGAACCGCAGCTCCTATCCACCATTGTGTAGCTCTTAATTCAACCGCGGAAATACAAAATAAACTTAATTTTTACGTAGAGAATACTTATGCCTTCAACTTATGTGTATAACTCGGAGCCTGAAAATCAAGTATGAAGGGTTGAGGGTGGCGACATCAAGGAGGATCAGGGGGTTTTGTGTGTTTTTCTGTGTAAATAATGAACTAGTTTTCTTTCTATTTATAGGAAAAATATCTGAAAATATCTACATATTTTGATGAATAGTGTTTAGATATTTTGATGAATAGTGTTTAGATATTTTTGAAAATATCTAGATATTTATATATTATGAGTACATAGTATATTGTTTATGCATGAAAATCGTGTAAAAGTATTTACTTATTCAATTTACGCGAAATTAGTAAATAATAAAAAATACGGTGAATAGTAACTCATGAATAGTAATTTTTGGGGAAAAAGTTTGAGTTTAAATAATGACCCAAAAAATGATGAATAGTGAATATGAATAGTAATAGTGAATAGTGAAAATCCGAGGATGAATAGTTAAAACCCGAAAATGCGAATTGTTACAGTAAACATAAAATAGGTTTCCACCATGGTTAACAAAAGAATAAACCTCTTCATCCTATTATGGACATGTTTATAAAGCACCATAGTGAATGCTCTAATTGTAATTGGAGCCAGGGTTTTAAAAAGAGTAAAGCGTTCCGTTGCGCTAAGGGTCAAAAAGCCGAAGCCCATGATGATGAGGCAAAAGACATCACGTAGGTTAGGCATGAAGTAAAAGATGAACTTTAAATACAAAATTGACCCTTTAAGATGCTCTAAGAGCATGTTTGGTAGAGAGAAATTTAGAGAAATGAAATGGGCCAGAGATTAGAAATTCAGAGAATAGAAATCAGTAAAGAATTTTGATGGATTCCACTATTTGGTAACATTAGAGACTTTACTCGAGAATAATAATTATTTTGAGATTAAATAATCATTTTAGATTTAGTTATTGTTTTTTCTAACTGATAAAAAGTTTTTTAGATAGAAAAACTAAATCTTAATACAAGATCAAAATCTTGATATAGAAAAATATATATATAATCCTCATACATTCTGGATCCCTTTTCAAAAACAATTGTTGCTTCTTTAAAAGCAAGATTCAATCAGCCTCATCAGTACGAGTTTAGGACAAAAGAAAAAACAACTTCAAATACAAAATCACAAATGACATCGATTTATACTCCCACTCGAACTGGGTTTCAACAATATGTAATTTTGTAATACTTTTTGAAAAAAAAATGGATAAGAACATCAGTAATGTCAAATTCGTCAATAAAGTAACACCGAAAAATTAAGATCTATGGTTGGCTGAAAGAAAAGATGGAGTTTTATTGAACCCCAATAATGAAATATATGTTTACCATTAGAACAAAAAAAATGACGAGAGACCAAAGGTGACGAAATGTTGTGATGAGAGATTGGAGGGCTATAAGAACTAGAAGAAGGTGAGCACGGGATGACGGCAACATGGCCGGAGACGAGAATGAAATGACCTGAAGTAAGTGGTAACTGATGGCTAGGTTTCACATACCTTTTAGAAAAGGGGTCAAGTGTGAGGAGCACGTGGCTACATACCCCTTTTTTTTATTTTAGCATTTTTTTTAAAGCAAAAAAACATGGAGAATTTAAATGGGGTTCTATTTCCACATGAAAGAGGATGGAAATCAAATTGCAAAGAAGCAAATTCTAGAGAATTATGAAATCTCCGCTTTTCTTTTTCTCAAGCCTACCAAACATGAGAAATAAAGCTAATTTCATTTCTTCATCTCCATTTCTCTTTACCAAACATTCCCTAAAAAGAAATTTAAGAAGAAAAAGAAAAGCTAAAGGTCAAAGTTAAAAGAAAGAATGGACATTTAGGGTTTTTTATGTAATGTACCGACCTTGTTTTGCGATATACTTGATTTGGGCTTTATTGAAGCCCAAAATTGGTGGATTAAAGGGGCCAAACATGACCCCCTATAAGTTTACTTCTTATTTTGGACACATAATAGTGAGGCGTTAGATTGTCAAAGGTGCTAATAAAGCCAATAAAGTATCTTTTTGTAATGGCTATGCATCAAGGGTCCCGATGCGATAATCTCATTGCCTCGACTCGCCTCACACCTCAGGCGCTAAAAGACGCGCTTTTTTAAACACAAATTGAAGCTAAGTGGTAATACCACAAGATCTTTTCACAAACTCATGCACAATGTAAAACAATGTCCACTTCATTGTGTAAACCTACAATAACATACCTTATTGTAGAAAAAAAAACACATATCATCTTGCAAAAAGAAACTCGAAATGTGAGAACATCCACTCCAAGCAATAAACACAGATCCTATAGGGAAAAAAAAGTAAACGTCACACTGTAAACCTGTTTAAGTCAATAGATTCAAAGCACAGTCAAATGATTTGTGGGGAAAAACAACTTATTGTAGCAAAAATAATACTCCGTATCAAAAAATAATATATCAAGTTGCTTACAAAAAAGAATAATTATTATGAAAAAGCAATTTGATCGCAAGAAGAGGATCTGCTAGGATATATATATACATTTTTTTTTTATAATAATAGATAGATTAAGAATGAAGCATATCAAGATATTTTAAACATCAAAATAAGCAATAAGTAAAGAAACAATTCAATAAATTATTCTCATATTAAATGTGATGGACTCCATTGAAAAAGTTTCACACTTTATAGGTTATAATTATATCTCATTTAAATTCAAATAGTTCATAAGCAAATTTATATGTGAAATGTGCAGTAGAAGAATCTTTTATAAGGAAAGATGTTTAAATTTTGAATACTGAGACAGAAAAAGCATTGAAAATTTATTTTTTCGATTTAAAAATTCTTCTAACAAAACATGTTGGTTTAAAAATCACATATAGATTTGAGGTGTGGAAAGTTGTTACTTTTAATAATTATATCAAGGTGAAACATCCGTAATATCTTTTAATTTCGAATAACCACGCGTCAATAATTTCATTCATAAAATAATATTTTTCCTAAAACATCAAGTTAAACATATATACAATAAGATTTAGTTGTCAATCAATTAATATTAATGTGTGGTCTAAAAGGTAACTCAAATTCTAAAAATATAAAATTTGCCATTAATAATTCACAAATTAAAATTGTTCCACGGTTTAGGTGAAAGAGATTTCAACACATTTGCTCAAGCCACGTGTCAAATGGAGGATGCAAATTATTTTTGGAAAAAATTGATGAAGAGAGAGGATAAAAAAGTGTGTTTTATTAGTTAAGATAGATTAAATTATTACAGTAATAGTTTAAGGTGTGTTTGGTGACCAAGATTATGGAAGATTATAGGGGCTAGAGCTTTTTTTTTCCCCTCAAAATAATCTATTCTGTAAAAGTAGTCTTGTTTGGCTGATAAAATTAAGAAAGATTATAGAAAAAATAATCTCTAAAATTAAAAGCTCGTCAAACCAACGTTTGAGAAAAAACTGGAGATTATTTTTTGTATAATTACCATTATATCCTTCAAAATAACCCCACGTTCATTAGCATAATAACCCTAGTAGGCTTTCATCTTCACAGTTACATGCATGACGGCCATTGCTATATTTTACAGTGGATCTGTCATCTCGTGTTGAAGGCAACTATTCTAGTAGGTGGAGCTCGATAACTAGTCTCATAATTCAATCTCTCGCTTCTGGTAAGTTTGATGATTTATATTATTAGCTTTGCGTTTTGATTGTCTGTACGTTTGTTTACATAGGCCATGGAGAATTATGCAATGTAAATGGTATTATAGAATTGGTTTTTATGAGTAATATTTTTATGATTTTCCGATTAACTTATATTTAGGGGTTTTAGCATGCAAACTGTAAAACTATTTCGTTGTTGAAGTACTGATAACCATGAATACCATTGTCTTGTTTAGCTGATGCCACTTGGTCTTTGTATATTTTTCTTGCAAGTTGCAAGGCTCCATGTACCACATACTTTTCTTTTGGGTTGTCTTTTATACTCGTTTAATTTTTCACAACCTCTTGATAAACCTGTTATCAAGTGAAGATATCATACCAAGTATTATTTCTCTGCCAAGATCATTGTTATTTATTTGAAATTTAGTGATCAATTTGACATCGGAAATTAGAGGTGTAAAAATGGGCTGATTTTGGTAAGGGTCAAATTGGCTGAGTTGGGGGTTGTGAAATGTGACCCTAAACTGTAGTCACCTGGAACTAGGATGGCCCAAGTACGGGATCACTGGTAGCTATATTCCTAAAGTTCAGTATGACAAGGGGTAGGCTCATTTTGGATTTCTCTGCTACGATGTACCATATACTTTAGTAATAATAAAATTGATTTCTTAGGTTTGTATACGTTCTTAGCCAAACTTCCATAATATATGAACTAGCTTTGTATTCATTAGGTAGAATCAGTTGACGACACTTGATTGTTAACTGATCATGCTTTGAATCGGCCATGACAAGGAAGAAGTTGTGTAGTCTATTTGGAGTGGGGAATCTGAAACCAAAGACTGGTTTCTATCAATTGCTGATCTTGTAGCAAAAGATGACATCCCAGAGATGTACACTAGGTTTTACTAACCATCAATAAATATACACATATAGATGTAGAAACAAGTAGTTAAGGTCTATTGACTATGCCTGTAAATTTTCATTTAAGCTGCAGTGTAATTACAATTTGTGAGAGAGTACTTTAATTTATGCGCTTATCGGAGTATTCATCGCGAGGTTGATTTGCTTATAAGCCCAAAAAAGTGAGCTTGTCAAAGTTGAGTAAGCCATAAAAAGGGTTGTGATTGAATACTATGACTGGAAAATTGTGTTTTGTGCTCTATATTTGTTACTTTAATTTTGGGTAGGCAGTGGAGAATAAGATAGAAAAAGCAATTATTTCCTGGGTAGGCAGTAGAGAATAAATACAACTTATAAATGAAAATGTCACTGTGCTCAAGGTTTTTACGGTGTCACTACTTGAAAAGTAACATCTTGTCACACTATTATATCGAAACCTCAACTACAGCCCTTAAACACTTAACTTTATGTGTCTATATTTATTTGTCACTTGCACAGTGGTTTAAAACTTTACTAAGATATATCTTTTTTTAGTGTTGCTAAAGAAATAGCTAAAAACAATATGGGATACTCTAGTTAGTGTTGCCCCTGTATCAACATTTCTTCAAAACATTGTGGTCTATTTGCAGTGTGGTAATTTTTTTTTGAACAAAACTTTGTATTGAAATAAATTGAAGCTAAGTATTGAGAACTTTAAAAATGTGGATTCGGCTATATGCTATTCATATCATTTTTATGTCCAAATCATTTAGATAGACGGATACATAGATGATATATCACTTAAGTATTGTACAGTTTTTTATATGTTTGTTTAGTTTTACCATCCATTTGTGATTTCATGGCTGCTCTTAAAAGATCTATAGGAATTTATTACCTGATCACCAACGGGATGGAAATTGCATTTCATTATTTTCATATGTCTCATGTTGTTAGATGGACTCTAGTAATGATGTTACGAAAGAAAATGTTGGTGCACAAAAGAATGATGATCCGAAGAAAAGAGAAACATTTAAGTGGACGAATCAAACAGTTCTAATATTGTGTAGGATACTAAACAAGTATCTCATGAATCATGGCCGAAACTCTCAATTCAATTGGAATGAAATTCAATCGGAGTTCGAGAAAATTTCTAACACAAAGGTATATAGCTTTAGGGTTCTAAAGAATAAGTACGATGATCAGCGGAAAGACTACAACCTTTGGACTTCATTGAAAAATGGGGCAACTGGTATCGGCTGAGATGAAAGTACGGGGACCTTGAATTGTTCGGATGAATGGTGGGAGAAAAAAATGCAGGTAAATTTGTTTAACACACTATACTATTCTTGCCTTATTTTTAAAAAGATTGTATTTCATATTATTAAGAAATCTAATAGTTAACTATCTATTGTGCAGGAAAACGACAAATTTAAAAGACTCCGAAAGAAACAACCTTCTTTAGAACTACAAGAGGTGTGGTACCAATTATATGGGGATAAGGTTGCTACATGAGTAGAAGTTGTAGCACCCTCAATTAATCCAAGTACTTTTGTGGCACCGTCAGTTAATCCAAGTACTTTTAATGAATCGTATCATGTCAATCTTGGGGATGAGGATGAGGATCTAGAGGCGGAGGATGGCTTAGATGCCAATTGTCAATACTCTCAAGACTGTGGAAAACTTGGAACGTCAAGATAATACCTTTCTTTCAAGTTTCTTGGACGAGGTTGGAAGTGAAAATGTCTCGACATCGAACCAAACTGGGGGATCTAGACAAGCTAAAAAGAGTGCTAAAACTAGTGCCAAACCCACTCAAATGAAGCGTGGTGGGAGAGAGTCAGCTGGTACTGCATTGTTCAATAAACTAATTAGTGAACAAAATGCTACCTAGAAGCGTGCTATACAATTGTTAGAATCAGATACTACTAATGAAGTTAGTAAAACGAATGTTGAGTCAGTAATAAGTGTGATGAACCGCATGGTCGAGCAAAAACTAATAGCAGAATATGATGATTTGTGGTGCTTTGGAATGACTGTACTTGAGGATCCTGTGAAAAGAGAATTATTTCTGAATTTCCCAGCTGATGCTGGTAGGGTAGCTTGGCTACAATACCAACAAAAATTAGGAAAATAAAACTGCATGAAGCAATAGGATTACATTGTCTTTACTTTATTTCAATTTCTCATTTGGTATTTGGATATTTATTGCATTTTACGTTTGACATTTTTATAATTTGAATAATTGTATGTTAGTTGATGTTTTTCTATTATATTATTTGAATTTCTCATTTGGTGTTTGGATATTTATTGTATTTTACATTTGACATTTTTATAATTTTTATAATTGTATGTTAGTTGATGTTTTTCTATTATATTGTTTTCTTAGATTCTCTTCAACGCTTTCATATGATATATATATATATATATATATATATATATATATATATATATATATATATATATATATATATATATATAGGGGAGGGTTAATGTGAGATCATACTTAAAGTTGTAAAAATAAGATCAAGTCTAAAAAACCACTAAAACATTTATAAATAACAATTTTAGCAATAATACACAAAAATATAATATTTTAATACAAATTAACATTTTAGAAACTAATAACCAAATGATACATGAGTTTGAATTAGTGATACACCTGATACACATTACACTAATAAATATTCCAAAATCTGATACACATACAAAAACCTGATACACATTACACTTCTAATCAAAGTGTATCACCTAAGTTTCGTAAATTTTAAAAAGAAATCTATCAAAACTTTAACATTTTTAGTTGTAGCTAATAAAAAAATTATTTTTGTTGTAAGAAGAGTGTCCCTTGTCGAAATTTAGATTGATCTCATTTTAACAACTTTAAGTTTGATCTTATTTGATCTAGAATATATATATATATATATATATATATATATATATATATATATTTATATGCTTTCTAATTTTTTATAGGTTTACTATGGATATTGAAAGAAGAAAGAGAAGAAAGAAAATACATCTTGTACAATTGCTATTTTCTTCATATTCTACAAGTTCTCTAGCTGCCGCGTACTATTGTAAATATATGTACAAGCAACCATGTATGACCTCACCTCAAACAGGTGAAGTTTGGATGAATGAGGTTTTGACTGGTAATCCTATTCGATGTGTTAATGCATTTAGAATGCATCCAACCATATTCATTAATCTATGTGAGAATTAGAGTCAAAGTATGGACTCAAGTCGAGTGATAAAATGTCAGTTATTGAAAAATTGGGGGTATTTATCTATATCCTTTCAGTAGGTGTTTCAAATAGGGATGTTGGGGAGCGCTTTCAACGATCAGGTGAGACAATTAGCAGAGCTTTTCATGAAGTTCTAGAGGCAATAACCGGTAGAAACAATGGCTTCCAAGGGCTAGCACATGACATTTTAAGGCCTAAAGATCCATCATTTCAGTTCGTACCATCTCAAATTATGAATGATCAAAGATACATGCCATATTTTAAGGTACAAAATTGTATGTTTTTCAATATAATTTTAACATATCACACCTTTATTAAAACTTAAACTATTTCATTTGTATTTAGGATTGTGTTGGATGTATAGATGGTACACACATAGGAGCATGTATCCCAGAGAATCAACAAGTACCCTATATAGGTAGAAAAGGGGTACCTACTTTCAACGTAATGGCAACATGCGATTTTGATATGTGTTTTACTTTTATATCTGTGGGATGGGAAGGATCAGCACATGATACGCGAGTTTTTCTTCACGCTCTCAACACACCATCAATGAACTTTCCCAAACCACCTAGAGGTAAGAATATATTATTTATGTAGTTATTTCTATCTTACTTGTAGAATTACAAATCAATTATTTTGTTTCTTAACTATTTTACTAGGTAAATACTATTTGGTAGATAAAGGATATCCCGATAGAAACGGATATCTTGTTCCATATTCCAAGACAAGATACCATCAATCTCAGTTTGAATATGAGCCACCAAACAACAAGCAAGAAGCTTTCAACCGCAAGCATTCATCTTTACGGAGTTATATTGAAAGATCATTTGGAGTCTTAAAGAAACGATGGAAAATACTTGGTGGAATGCCTAAATTTAGCGTGCGAACTTAGATTGATGTTATTATCGCTGCATTTGCTTTACATAACTACATCCGTAACAGTTCACAAGAAGACTTGATGTTTACGATGATGGAGGAACATCCAGATTATATACCACGAGACGAACTTCACGATATTCACAGTCATGACACGAACAATGAAAACAATTATGAAGGAGCATCTAATGAGATGAAGCAGATACGTAATGACATTGCTACTTTAATATGGAATGCACATCGTGGATGATAATTTAACATCATTTTAATGTTGTTTGTATTTTTACATGACTTTTCATGCAATGCTACATATTTATGATTTATATCAATAATTTTATTTATGATTCTTATTCATATTAGGTTTGTTATTTGTATGTCCAATTGCGTCATTTTACACTTTTAATCTACAGTTACAGCTAGTTTGCCATACACTACTAAAAAAAAAGCTACAATTTTAATATTTTTCAGCACCAGCACCAGCACCAGTACCAGTACCAGCACCAGCAATTTTTGCCAAACACACAGTGTTTGTGATTTTGTCATGCGGGAAAGATAAATTGGAATCGGGTAAAAGTAAAAGTAAAAGTAAAAGTAAAAGAGTCAAAAGTCAAAACAATGAGTAGTAATTCACGACCCACAGTTAAAAAACCAGAGCCGTAACCAGACTTCTTAAGACCAAAACGGCAGGCACTGTAAGAAACAAACACCTGCAGTCCGAAACAAAAAAACTCCTTCAACACCACAACAGATCCCACACTCAAAATCGATCAAAACATATACATAATTAAAACCAATCCCAGCGAAAATGGATACCGAATTGAAAGAGATGTTAACCGATCTCCAAAATCTCAAATCCTCATTGTCCGATCCATCTCATCTCGCTTCAGTAGATCAAGTAACCTCTCTTTTTTAATTGCAAAATTCAACTCCATTATTGTGTTTAATATCGCTAAACCCTAATTTTTATATTAGGATTCTAGTTTTGCTAAAACCTAATTTTCATTTTAGGATTCTAGTTTTCCATAAATTCATTTTTGATCGTGATTACGTGACATGCATAGTGAAATTATTTGTTCATCACTTATTTAATTGTTGTTTCCCTATTATAAATTAGACAATTTAACTGAGATCCATGTGTTTTATACTTTTATACCATCTTGTTTAAACAATTATTTGAGTTGATAAATTGACGAATTAGCAAGAACTAGCAATTACAATGAAACCGGATCGACTAGATCATAGGCGGAATTTGAATAAATTTATTGGGAGGGCCGAATGGTATACCATTTGCTTTTTCGAGGCCAAACTTGTATTCTCTTCATAAAATTTATAAACGGAATTTGAATAAATTAAATGGTATTTTAGAAACAAGCTTATAGTTTGATCAGCATAATTGGTTGATAAGATGTAATAGCTTGAACAGATACTATTCCAACGGGCCTGAACTTGAGTTGGTGAGGATACGAGATGTATATATGTATATATTAAGACTTACTGCGAAGAGTTTCATAACTGAATTATGGTTACTGTTATATGAAAGATTTTTTATTTTGTTAATTACGAGTTTATGACTTATCTGGTGGCAGATTAGGTCGCGTGTAGAGAATCTCACCAGTCTTGTAACATCTGCACAATCTCGCCGCTCAAAAGTCAAGGTTTGTCTGAAGCTATACCAGCTGCAGTTAATATAAATAAAGTGATTGTTTGAAACGGATGAACTAAATAATATTGTTGATTTGACGCAGGATATGAGTGCAGAGGTTGTAGATAGCAACCCGTATAGTAGGCTCATGGCGCTGCAGAGAATGGGAATTGTGGACAATTATGAGAGAATACGAGGATTTTCAGTTGCCATAGTTGTCTGTACTGAACCCATCATTTATTTATTTATTTATTTTTTCCCTACCAAATCGTTGTTTGCAGTTGCACTAATTTATTACTTCTATTACAATGACATTATGCATGCTTCATTGAACAGATTTATTTTGCGAGACTTATGTTTTGCTACATCATTTTGTTATATATAAGACATTATACTTATAGGTATGTTAAAGAAAATAGGTAGAATGATCAATGACTACTTAACCCTTATTGTTTTCACATGGGGCAAACGTATTACATATTCAATACACTTTTTGTTGACATATGGAAGTGAAAACCTATGAACGTCTCACGCTGTGTTTATTCATTTCTCCTTATATCAGCCATCTATTTTGCAACAATATACCACAACTATATTACATAAACTCTCAAAAATTGATATACCTTTTTAAGTTTAAACTGATTTAAGTGCACTCTGTTTGTATGATGCCTTTGAAAGGCAATGCATTTCTTCTTTGACAAATAGTGTATTAAAACCGTAGATTGCTTATATATTGATGGAAACATGTTGCTCATTATACAGGGTATTGGTGGGGTGGGGAGTGTAGCTGCTGAAATGCTGACAAGATGTGGTATAGGCCGTCTTTTGTTGTATGATTATGATACAGTGGAGTTGGCCAACATGAATAGGCTATTTTTCCGTCCTGAACAGGTGTGCATAAAATAGTTTTTATTTTTCTTTTCTAATTAGTCTAGCTAGATTTTATATTATACTCTTACGACTGTTTAACCTTATGTTTTACCCCCTTATACAAACCAAAATACTAATTTAACTATATCTTATCAAATTTTCGAAGGCTGAGTTGTTGTCGTTGTTGCTAGGCATGTTAGCATGCTAACATTGACATTACCTTTCTCAGGTCGGTATGACCAAGACTGATGCTGCTGTCCAAACCTTGTCAGAGATAAATCCAGATGTTGTGCTAGAGGTAATATTTTCAGAAGAACTATTAAAAATAATGCTGTGTACTATTGAATGCTATTGTAAGTATGTCACAGTTGTTGTATACCCACTTCTAAGGTACAAGAATCAAACCTTGAATTGGTAGACGTGTTTTGGTACAATGCCCGTGCATTGTACTAAAAAAAGGTTTGGTTCTTGTAACTTAAATGCCCAACATCTCTTCTATTCATGAGCATTATGGGACAAGGCACATATTATGGAATTCTAAAGGGTTCATGACAAGAGAAATGGGTTTAGTTTTCTTCCCCTACCTCACCTTGCCACCAAAAATACTAAGACTGAGTCACCATGCAAGAAAAACCATACCACTGTGCCCATTGA
Organism: Chrysanthemum seticuspe; assembly: GCA_019973895.1. Classification (NCBI taxonomy): domain Eukaryota; kingdom Viridiplantae; phylum Streptophyta; class Magnoliopsida; order Asterales; family Asteraceae; genus Chrysanthemum; species Chrysanthemum seticuspe. Next base: position 307,199,825 of record BPTQ01000008.1, read on the forward strand.
CCCCTCTTTCCTGAAAACACTGTGTTATCACCCATCCATAGTTTCATCATGTATAGATGTTGCCGTAGACACAGCGATTACGGTGGTTGTGGGGGTGGCAGTGGACAAGTCACGAATTGACAACCATCGGCAAGCCATTCTCAAGGTAGAGACGAGGGATTGACCATTGATATCTACGGACGGGGTCAGGGCGTGGTTGCGTATGGTCAGTCATTCACTATCATCAACGTTTCTGCTTTGAGAATGAAACGACGATGGTTGTCCGGCCCGTGTTCTTGTCCACACCAGCACTTGCAATAGCCGCAACTCTTGTATTCATAACCTTGTACTGACACTGTAAAGCTATCAGTTGGAATAAACACAACAGTTTCAGAGAGAGTGGGTTGGAGGGGTGCTATGCATCTAATATATTATGATATACTTTCATATCACTTGATTTGTTAATGTTTCAATAAGCGTTATATTGAGCTAGAAGACTCAAGTTATTACTGTAGCTTAACGGCTCAAGTGAAGCCTAAGTGGATTTCTAAATGGGCCCAGTTTCATGTATGATATATGAAATATAAACTGTGTATGGATCGTATGTAGTTGTACATATGGTGATTGAAGTTCAATATTGTATTATTTGATTCAACTACTTTTTGAAATGGCAAATATCATCATTGCATTTGGCACAAGGTTATCTCCAATACAAGTAATTTGATTGATAGAGATGAGAATAATTGACAACACTCAGTTCAAGAATTAGTTGGTAACTATAGCAACTGGCTTACTTAAAACCCATGTAACTGATTAAAGTAATCCTGACCAACAAAGCAACGGGGATACATAATTCCATTTATTCAATTATTGATATAAGATCGACGCCTATATATTTTATATTTCTTATGACATCTGCTAACTATATTTACTATTGTCAGAGCTTTACCCTGAACATAACAACAGTGCAAGGCTTCGAAACTTTCATTGCAAGTCTCACAAACAAATCTTTTTGTAAAGAGAAAGAAGGAACCGGAGTGGATCTTGTTTTGAGCTGTGTCGATAATTATGAAGCAAGGATGGTTGTAAATCAGGTCAGAGTGGTGCTATTATTATCATGTTTAGCTGAACTTAGTTTGTGCTTTTGTATGTTGATTAATGTTTTATTTTATACGGTGGCTCATTCATATCAAGCGAGTGATGAGCTTTCTTGAGTTATGGTGTAGCTAACTGAATACTGTTTTGACAGGCATGCAACGAATTGAATCAAACTTGGATGGAATCTGGTAAGTAAACGATATTTTCTTAGTTTTGGTTCATTATGTGGGAAAAAAATACCAAATATTGTGAACCCACCTTGCTCTTGATTTATGATCTTTGTCTTTAACCAGGAGCACTTTCTAGGATTGTTTATCTTGATTGTTGGTTATCTATTCAGTTATGTAAATAAAGCTGTGTAATCTACCTGAAAACATCCCCTTACAGAAAATAAATATTCTGTTAATAAAATAAGGGATTTATGCTGAGTAGAGATATCCCTACTGAAAGTATTTCCCGTAGAACATTACCTTGCATATTGTACACGGGTTCATAATTTCATATTCCATACTCATATGCCTGAAATTGATTACTTATTCGTAAGAATGGTTTGTAATTTGTATACGTGTTGCATATTATAGCCCAATTTCTGCTATTTGACGGTTTGGTATGTTTTTGGGCAGGTGTGTCTGAGGATGCTGTTTCAGGTCATATTCAGTTATTGATTCCTGGAGAAACTGCTTGTTTTGCCTGTGCACCTCCTTTAGTAAGTCTAACTACTTTAAAAAAACGAACTTTAAATGTTCACCCATCCCTTTGCCTTTCGGATCTCACACTGTACATTTGACTGTTGTAAAATTTATCTCGAGACAACATTTCGTTTCTTACAATATCTAGAAATAATGACATCATATTTCTCAAATAAATCCACTTCTCTAAAATGATCACTTTTATACTTAATTATATTATATAGTACATAACAATTTCAATTAACTTCTGTTCATAGGTTTTGTAACCGAATTTAACCTTCTACAAACAAAAAATTGGTTACAAACATTTCACGAACATTATGAAAACTTTAAAACTATATTCCGATTATGGTTTCTTTTCAAATATTACTTTCACTATAACCTTAATTCAATATCACTAGGTTTCATGTTCAAAACTCGTTAAGTTTAGCATTGTTTAAAGGGTTTCACTAACCTATGCCCAGTGGGCACGCATTAACGGGTTTATAAAAGGAATGTGTACCTAGTGATTTCTTATGCTATTGTATACCTAGTGATATTCAGTTCGATCTGGTTCTGTGTTGATTATTATAAGAAAGTAGGTTCCTCTAAATTAAAAAATAAAGTTGATTAACTCAAACAGAACTAATTAATATGTTACGAAGCTGGTTTATGTTCATTTAAAAAACTATTGTTAGTTTTGTTAGTTTGAAAGATTCCAAATATTTGGTAACAACCTAAACTTGGGTTTTATGACACCAACTTGACATTATCTTTTATCATTTTGTCCTTTCTGTTACACACGTAAAATATAAAGTGTTATGACACCAGCTGGTTTATGTTTGACATGACTTTGTTGACGTTGGTGTTATTTAAAAGATTAGCGTTATAAAACATAATCTATTTTCTATCGGATTCATTTCTTTTTCTGTTTGAAACTCCCAATGTTAGATTTCAGACATTTGTTTTTATTTAACACATGAGTTATTTATGTTCTTTACTCCCTAATATCATGGCTTTCTAAATGTTATTGGCCTCATATTTAGGTTGTTGCGTCTGGGGTGGATGAACGTACACTTAAGCGTGAAGGAGTTTGTGCTGCGTCTTTGCCTACTACTATGGTGAGCAACACCTTTTGCACCATCAAATGCTTTGTTTCTTAAGTGTATTTTCAATAGTTCCTGGACTTCATATTATTAGTGGTGGCAAATGGGCAGATCTACCGGGTTGGGGTAATGGATCAAAACAATTATTTTTTTATTTATTATTATTTTTTTTTTTTGGCACAGCTTATTTTTGGTCGACTGAACTCAACTCCCCCCACCCCCGAAAATTTTCTAATATTTTGTAAATAATTATAGTGTCAAATATGATTAATGAAGCTATATTGTATATGTTTCTTGAACTGTGGAAGTTAATATTATTTCCATAGTACTCTATTTTTTAAAATTAGATGATTTAATGATCTATGTTATTTTTAGCATTATAAAAAACACTGTAGGTGACTTTCAACCCGTTTCCTATAAAGCAATTTGTTTTACACATTTGAGCCGTTAGAGATAAAATAACCAAAAATCACCCATCTGTAAATGAATGGGTTGAAATGACCGTCTTGCAAATAGATATCATGGTAAATATTAAATAATGATATTGTTCTTATTTAAATCTCAAACATGATTGTAGATGAAAAAAGTTATGTTATGTAATATGTAGTATGTACACTCTCTTATATATGGCTAACATTATAAATTATTTGGTAGGGGGTTGTTGCTGGGCTTTTAGTCCAAAACACACTGAAGTTCTTGCTGCAATTTGGCCAAGTCTCGCCATACCTGGTAAAATATTTTACAACCATCTCAATCCCTTCGTCTATACATGTTTGCAAGTGTGTGTTTGATGATGTATAAGGTTATACGGAACTTATGGTTTTTTTTTTTGTACTAATTCTACGGAACATATGGTTTTTTTTATACTAATTCTACAGCTAAGCGTTATGTTCACCTAGTTGTGCTGGTTTTCTGCATTAACTATCTAAAAGCATGTTTAAGGCGAACAAATAATGTGTATACAATACTCAGCAGTCAGCACTTATGATTGTTGCTAGAGGTGGCAATTGTCAAAGTGAGTGGGTCGGGTGGTTGGGTAATGGGCAGAGTTTTACTACGGCTGGGTTGACCCCACAAGGACCTCTTATAAATAGTTAATGTGTTTATTATTAGGTTACGATAATTGTATTAGTACACGCATAATCTAAGTCTTTTGATAATGAATTTTTGGGTGTTTCGATTGCTTATCAACTGCTATCTACTTATTGCCTTCTGCTTTAACAATAAGCAGTTTGGATTAAGAAATACGAGCTGCTTACTTGAAACAACTTATTTAACTCACAAATAATCAGATATACATTTAGATAAGCAATCCCAGACACCTTTAAAGCTGCTTAGTGCCTTAGTCATTTATAACTTCATATGTGGATAATAATTTGGATTTCACATACATTTCATTACATACAGGGATACAATGCTCTTAAAGATTTCTTCCCAACAATGGCAATGAAGCCAAACACTCAATGTTCAAATGGACCTTGTCTAGAGCGCCAGGTAACTTGACATCATGGAGTTCCTCTTTGATGCATCAAAACCTTCTAAATCTGTAGGTTTCTTTGATGGCATGACTTCTTTGTTATGCAGAAAGAATACATGCTCATAAAACCCGCAAGGGATGCAGCTGCTAAAGCAAAGATGGAGGAAGAACTATCAGCAATTGAAATCCCAATTCATGCAGATAATGAATGGAATATTAGGTAACTTCCACTAAAGTCTTCAATGACTTCATAATCAATATATTTTATTGATTGAACTACTAATTAGAGGTGGCAAAATGGGTCGGTTAGGCAACAAGTAAGATGTATGTATGAGGAGTCGAAAAAGGTAGCATTCGGCTGACCCCAAACTAAGTTTTGAAACCTTTTGATTTATTTATTTATTTATTTTTTAATCAATAATTAGTTTTTTTAAACATTGTATCAGTAATATTCTTTTTTATTTAAAATTATTTAAGAGGTTTCGTTCATTAAATTTACTACTGATCATTTCTGGAAGTCATATTTTCTCTATATCCTTGACAATCATGTTTTTTTTGGTTGCTTTTCAGTGTTGTTGATGATGACCAGGTTGATGTCATAAATGGCCAAAGTTCAGGTTAGCTCATTCTGCCATCAGCTTATTCAATTTCTATGACACAAACCCATTATGACCTGATACCAAACCCATGGACCGAACCATTTTGTGTCTTACCTTTACTCAAAGATAAAATGTATTTTCAATTCTCATATATATGCCTAATTCATGAACGTCAATTTAATTTCTCTGTCGCAGATGCACTTCCGGAAGGTCTTGTTCATGAGCTTCCAAGTGCAGATGTATATCAGCAGCCAGCTGTCTCAAAAGAAACCGTGGACACTGTAGATGATCTTGAAGATCTCAAAAGGCAACTTGAGGCCCTTAATGCCTAATAGCTTGTGATTTCAACTAACAAATCAAGTTATAAACCAAGAATAGTTTTTTGGGCAATTCCCAGTTTTCGTTGAGCATCACCTTTGACTTGTTCTATATTTTAACAACCTTTTAGACCTTTTTCTTTATATATATCTTTACATTTTGCTCCAAGTCACATTCCAGCAGACTTGGGTTTACAGCCTTTTTTTTTTTTTTTTTTTTCTCCTTTCCTTTTCTATGGAACTTAGATCAAGGGGATTGATTTACCCACAATCTTATTTGATAAAAACAGCATTTTGTACAATTTGTATAGCACATCGTACAACATTATAATGCATAGATTGTGGTGAAAGAATAAGAAGTTGTGGTGTGCATATCATAAGCCTTACATTAAAACCAGGGACAAGTTATCTATTCCCTCAAAAAACACCTTTAATAATCCCCCCCACCCCACCTCCTTTTTTTTTTTTTTTTTTTTTTTTTTCTTTTTTTTTTTTTTTTTTTTCTAATAATGTTTTTATTATAAAATTACAAAAATTGAAAGTACGAAACAGTTTTTTTTTTTTTTTTTTTTTTTTTTTTTTTTTTTTTTTTTTTTTTTTTTTCTAATAATGTTTTTATTATAAAATTACAAAAATTGAAAGTACGAAACCGAAGTTATAAACTTTAACAAGTTGAAAGTATTAAACTGATAAAAATACGGAACATAAAGTTATAGAAAACTGTGTTACACTATTAACCGAATGTGGGCCAGGTGGTAAGGATGTTAAAATGTGGGTCATGGTATTGATAGTAGGACCCTTAAACCCATTATGAAGTTGTAGTAGACACTGGAGTAAAGTTATTCAGAAAGTCAGAATGATAAACCTTACGGGACCTTGTCAAATGGGTTTAAATAAGTAAAACTTCGTAAACTTGGTTAGTGTTGGTATGGTTAACGTTTGTTATATGTTGAAATGGAACACAAAAAATATATGTACTCCATCTGTCCAATAAAGCTTTGATCCTACTGTTTTATTTTCTCTAAAATTAGAAGCAATTTTTAATTTTATTTCTCAATCAAAACATTTTAAAAAGTAAATGTGTCATTTTATTGATCTGTGGACATTGTTATGTGGCGGGGATACCAAAAACTCATAGCGAAGTTAATACTTTAACTGAAGCGGCATATGACTCTCTTAGAGTTAGAGCATTGGCTACAGTGTGGTGTCATGGGCTTGATGCCGTGGATAAGTGTTGTCACGTCAGAACTTTTTATTATAACATCAGAATCTATTATACCACACAAAACACCTTTACTTAGTATAAAAGTGGTGTTATAAGTCCACAAATAACTCAATAAAACACAAATATAAAAAAATTAAAAATTAAAATAAAAAATAGCTCACAACATGAGTTGGCGGTGAAGGTGCGACACACGAAAACGTGACCCTCGGTATGGTGTTTGTTGCCATTGTGTTTGCTTGTGGGAAAATGCGAACCCCACCGGCTATTTACCGTTTGCTCTTATCATAATACTACCAAGTTTGTGTCCGGTCATTTTGCATGAGAAGAAAGGGTAATTTTGGAATTACCTTTTGGAAACACAACGTGTTTATATTTTCTTCAGCTTTGCCCAATTAAGGCCTCAGCCCTCAAACCAAAACGGTTGTGTTCCAATGATATCTCATGTTGTGTGAGAAGTTTCTCATCAAAATAGCTGCGGGTTCAAGTCCTGCTTAGGACATGTGAAATGGATTTATGGTGCAAATATTATGAGATACTTAAAATTGCCATTAAAAAAAAAAAAAAAAAAAAAAAAAAAAAAAAAAAGCCTCAGCCCTCGAGGAATGGGTTTTTATACTAGAATTTAAACGATTAAAAAATGATATAAGTATATATTACAACTAATGAACTAATGGAGTACAGTAAAAGATAACATTTGTTTCTTTATGTTGTAACCGTAATGTCTACGTGTTTACATGTTTGATTGTTTGCCAAACCTATGCAAAAAAAAATTATTATACCTGTTTTGATTTAAGTTTAAAAAAGAGAAAGTACGTACTAGACTTTAATTGTTTTTACATGTATTCTAGTTTGGTTGCAAGTTATATAAACTGCATACTTAAATATTTGGATGTGCAAATTTGTTTCTTATTTAAGCTAAAAAAAGATTGTGATAGTTTCAAGTTGATATGAACATGAGCGGTAATGATTTTTTACAAACAGAACAGTGAAGCTTACTGAAGGACAAATTTTCTTTATTACTACGTATTTTTTGTTTTCTTTAATTACGAAGAAACATTACCAGTCATGTTCATATCAACTTAAAAAGAACGACAATAAAAAAAGAGTGTTGATTCGTACACTCATTTTTTTGATTCGTACACTCATTTTTTTGATTCGTACACTCTAGTGTACAAACTGAAAATGTAGCATATAACAATTGTACAACTCTGTATAGTATAAAATGGAGTGTACGAATCAAAAAAATGAGTGTACAAATCATTAGCCGAAAAAAAAGCAACCTCTATCAAACTACAGTACTTACCACTCATAAAGTTATCCGACTTGATCAAAAGTCCACTGGCTACTCGTTTCTTACAAAATTATGGCTCCAAGTCCCCATAAAACAAATGTCTATTTCGGAGTGTGTTAAAAGAAACAAGCTATTTTATTTTAGTGACGGATGTAAACGAACTAAACATTAATTTTTCTTTTGGGCAATCATGATTTATCTTTTATCTCATAAATTCATGAGATTTGAATCTACTGTAACAAAGAATTAGATCAAGTAAAACCCACCTTTTTCTTCAAGAGGTTACCGCGTTACAACTTTAAATTTGTTTGCTCCTGACAGAAATTACACTTGAAATCTATCATATTTAGTAATGATGGTCAAGTTAACTTGAAACAAACATATAAATATGTTCTCTGAAATAAAACAAGTTATCTAAATTTGAATTTTGATAGTTGAAATGGTAATAAATCCAAAATAATAAGGCTATATATAGACTTAGACTACAACTCACTCTTTGCCACCTTCAATTCTTTCCATTCAATTCTCTCTAAAAAATCAATGGAAAACAATCACAAGGAACTACAACTCCTTCCTCTACCATACACCACACCTTCCTACTCACAATGGCCATCCAACAATACTAGTAATATTGCACCTTGTCCTACACTAGACCTTCAGCTCTCCATCAGTCTCCAGCCAATTAAACCCCCGCTAGGCGCGGATACAATGACATGGCAGGCCACGATTGAGAGCGCGTACATTGAGCGCATAATGGAGATGACTAGGAGGGAAATTGATATGGCACAAATGGAATTTGCACGCGCAAGGCACATGTGGGAAATGGCACGCGAGGAAGTGGAGAGAGCGGAAAAAATGAAGGAAAGAGCTATGTGCCGCGTTGAATCGTGTATGGAGATCACTTGTCACGCGTGTAGAAAAAAGTTTAGACCTTAATATCGTGTTTTTTAAGCTGTTTGTATGATTTAAAATATCTTTAGATTCGCGTAATATATAAGAAGTTATTTGAACTTAATATAATATGCTAATGTTTTTGTAGTCTCTTGATTAATTAGAGCAATTTATTATCCGAGACTTTTAACTCTTCAGGCAATAAAATGTCTTGTCCATTAAGGGTTTGTTTTAATTGTTTCTTACTCTTGAGTTACCGTAATACTATAAATTTATACAGTAGACATTGAGGATATTATACTATTTTTTTTTACTAAGGTCACTAGACTTTTTAAACATAATATTTAAGTCATTAAACTCTTAAAACAAACCTTTTCATGTTTGTTCGCTTAAGTTTTAACTGTATAATTGAATGAACACGAAGACGAGCACTTAAAAAGGACTTTCTCGTTCAAATATGTTCTTTATCAAAATGAGACAAGGGATAGTTTTTTCCGTTCTTTTAAGTTTAACCTGCTAAACGAGCGAACATGAAAACTTAAACTACGAATGCTCCTTGGTCATGTTCATTCATTCATGTAATGATTTTAATTTAATCAAGTTCGTGTATAAAAACGATAGATGATAGATGGACACAATAAAACGAACGTAAACAAACACACATTATTTTTTAATGACACCCACTATATTATTTTCTTTCGTGTGCAATATATAATTACAAAAATTGAGCACATAATCTTAAAGCTTAACGACACCCATAAAGTTGTGGTTAAGATTTATCATTTGTGTAAAAATAACATTTAATGAACCCATTGTTTATATATTTAATGATTATAATTGTAGAAAATGTTGTTAAATATGAAATATTTAATGTTAATTAATTGCTGATTTTTCGATTATAGTTGCGATATTGTGATAAGTGTTTCGTGTAACGTTTAAACATGAACGTGAAAATATCAAAATAAACTAAAACAATTATAAAAAAGTTGTAATATATTGTCTAATCATAGCTTAATAATAGTACTTTTATAGTTTGAATAAGAAACTATGATTAAAGAAGGGCACCTGTTTTTATATGGAATATGAACGCCATAAACTTGTTTGGTTCATTTATGATGTATCCCTCTCTACAATACACCCTCTTGTATAAGGAATATCGAACGGAGTAAACATGCATGTGTCATTCCTATTACCATTGAATCACATAAGATATAGATAATCAATGAAAAAAGAATGCGTTTATAGTTTTTGGATGTGCGTAGCAGCTTGTCAGCGAACAACGTACCGAATTACACAAAGATCCTAACATAAAAAGGTGATTACATAATGGTAAGTATATTAGACTTTAGTATGTCCATAAATAGTAATTATAACATTTCTTTTGATTCTAGAAGTTAAAACCGTATGTAGTTATGTACATTACCCGAATGTACATCTCAGCTTCATTGTAAGGTGTCATAGGGTTCTTGCTTGAACTTTGAAGGAAGGAAGGGAAAAAAAAGTTTTTAAAATTTAAAGGTAAAAGAGTGCATTTGCTATATTTTTACTTCAGTAAATGTCAAAAATAATTATAATGCAGTACATTTTGAGCATGACCATAGTAGACATGAAACGAAAAACATACAAAAAATGCAATTAAATAACAAAATGGCTTCATAAACATTTAACCGAACACTCACTTAGCACAAAAAAATATGGTAAAAAGCAAACAACATCAATCCAAAATAGTACTATATTCCCGATGGATATCAAAATCTTAACGTTACTAAAGCTTAAAACCTAATTAAGCATGAGGTAAAAACAAAACAACATGATGTATAAAACATACAACTCCAATGAAAGAGGAAGATAAAGAATATGAAATTTACTTGATGGAATTACTTGCAACTCGTCATCTTTTTGTATAGAAGAAACATAATTTATTCAGTTGTTTGCCTGCAAAAACACCCGCATAATTTATTCATGAAGAGATAAGGAAATCTCATGTAACTAATTTAGCAAAATCACAATTACTAAAAGAACAATTTAAGTTAAAAAATAAAATAAATAAATAAATAAATAAATAAATAAATAAATAAAAAACAAACAAACTATGAGAAACAGAAACTAAAGCACATCGAAGACGGAATATGGGTGTACAATAATTTTAGAATTAATTCTAGACGATGACATTGGTCAAACGTGTACAATGGATTGAGTTCATAAATCATTGATTTCATTGAAGATGATACTTAAATAGACAAATTTCTGCCTTTAATTGTGATAAATTTGAAATTTCAATCTAACGTACAAGAGAAGCTTTGATATTTCACTTTCTATATTTGTATTTGTAATGATTTGACTTTTTATGATTCGCTATTAAATTATCAACTCGGTTACCATTTCTTACTTTTTATTTCACTTTTTCTCTTTCTTTTGATCATTTTTAACATTCAACTATTTCACATTTATATGTAGTATAGATAAATATGATGACCACTAATGCAAAATCCATTTACAATATCAATCATAATCAGCTTATCAAACACTTGTTTGGTAATTTCTTCTTGTGAATAATGTTTGTTATGAATGATATTTGAACATTTTCAAGTTGATTATGAGAGTGTTGCTGAATGATAAAAAATTGTTGTACTTGTCTACTGTATATTTTGGCATGACATTTTTTGTACTAAAATACAATGTATTTTCTTATAACTTTTTGAAACATAATGGTTTGGTTGCAATATAAGAAGATTTGAAGAATCAATGTAATTTTTTTTATAGAAGTGATACGGATGATGGCAACGTGTTTAGTTTGAAATCTTTTCATATGCAAGTTGAACATTAATCGAAATCGTTGTATTGTTGTGGGATATAAGTTAGCGGTTTATGTTTGTGACAAGTAAATGTGTTTTTTAGTTTGGTATCGGAATAAGAATGAGAATGATAATCAAAATCAGAATGAGAAAGTATTTAGCTATTTTGTTTTGCTTCTTCTTGGCTAACTCTACATAAAGAAAGAATGTTAAATTTAGTATTTTGAATATTTTTAGTTTGGCATTCCGTTTGAAATTTTGATTGATAAAAGTTTTAAAAAGTACTATACCAGGAAAAAAGATAGTAACTTTTACGGAGTAGTAGTTTTTTACCTTTTTCTAATGTACATTTGAACCACATGGAACTCATAAAAATCATCATATCAAAAAGGGAGATGATTTGTACACATTTGGATTTGATTTGCACACTTCAATGTACAACTCTATAAAGCAGAATTTATAAATTGTACAACTGTTTAAGGCACAGGATGGAGTGTGCTAATCAAAAAGTGGAGTGTACAAATCATTTCCCTATGAAATAGGAGCAAATAATGATGGGCCATTTGACTGACTAGCATCTTTTCACTGCCATCCTCAACCTTAAGTTCCACTAAATTCATCATTGTACTTACAATAACACCATTTATGGTTCAACTATCAAAAATTTTGGGGCTGCCAAACGAATAAAACAAGTGTAGGAGTTAGGTGTACATCTAACGTGCCACTGTAGTATAAAGAAGGGGAAAATGCATAAAATGTCACAGTGATCCGCATAACATATGATATATTGGCTCTTGAAAACTCATGAGAGCATGGAGTATCACGGCGTAATTGCTTCGCAAGTTCAACATGGATGGCTCGCCGGTGTCCGCCGGCCCTCGCCACCACACCAGTGGGCTTCGCCGGTTGGTTGTTCGCCGTTCCAACGACACGGAAGACGACAAATGCAAAAGGGAGAGATAACCATTGTAAAACGGTTCAATTTAAAAAAAAAAAAAAAAAACTTTTTTTTTTTTAAATTAAAATTTTACCCTCTTATAAATATAACCCCATTTTTATAAAGGTCAATTTCATCTATATCCTTACAAATCTTCAATATTACATCAATATCTTTCGAAATTTCATAATTACATCAATATCCTTCTAAAATCTACAAAATACTCAAATATATCCAAATATGAAATTTAATTTTAATTTTGTTTTTTACAAATTAATAAGCTATTCATAAAAGGAGGTATTACCTTTTTACCCTTATGTCTAATTTAATTTGGTTTATATATTCTTCTTCTTCCTCTAGATCTTTCCTTTTTCTTCATTAAAGCATGCTTCATTTCACATATTAAGATCGAAATATGCATCATCAGTTACGTAGTTGAGTTATCTTGATTTGTGCTTGGCTAATAATATAAGGTCACTTATTTATTATTAAAGTTTTACCCTCTACATGAGTAAATTACTCATTTATATTTTTGTTGAAAAGCAGAGCACTAATATTGCAAATTAAATTAAGTAGCTCAAGCAAATTAGACATTTACAGATTGTTAATGTATCTATGAATATTGTAGGGCTCTTGTTTAAAGAGATCTTATTTATTATGTAAAGTTGTAAACCAACACTATTACTATTGTGCATTAATATTGATAGAATTGTTTGGGATTAAAAATAATTGAAAGAGCAGTTCAATTCAAGGAAGAAAAAAGAAAATAGATGAAGAAGACGAGCAGACAGTACCCATAGGGAGTATGTGATGTTTTATTTTTGGGACAAGATATTCCTACCCTCCGATTTTTTATATTCCCACCCTCTCTATTTTTTTGCATTTTTTTTATTTTTTTATTTTTTTTATAATTTTGTTTACATAAAAAAACTATAAACCTGAAAATGCGAAACAGGAAATATAAAGTTTAATAAGTAAAACGCTTAAAACTGTCAAAAATACGGAACATAAACTGACAAAAAACTGTGTTGTACTGAAATAAATGGGGGACAAAAATAATCAAAAGTACAACCCTCCCTAATAGGGAGGGTATGAATAGTACAACCCTTTATTTTTTTTGGTTTGATTAGTATAAGAGGGTAAATAGGTAAAAGACTCTTTTAATTAATATAGAGATAATAATTTTTAATATTAAAATCATTTAATTAAGCCATAATTATTTATTTGGATATAAATATGTATTTATAAGCTTTAAAAGGATATTGATGTAATTATGAAATTTGAAAGGATATTGATGTAATATTGATGTTTTGCAAGGATATAGATGAAATTATCCTTTTTTATAAAATCATTCACACACTTCTCTTTCAAATCTTTACATCTTAAGCAATAAAAACATGAGTGATTCAAATTCGGATTTCGATATTGATGATTTATAAGATATCGAGATGATTCTGAAAGTTGCAGGTTATGGGCAATCGTTGCGAGAACAAGAAGCTGAAAGTTCACGCACCCGTAATTACATCTACCGTGACCGTGACGTTGCTGAAGAACGACTGATGTCCGACTATTTTGGTGATTATCCAAAATATCTGGAGTACTATTTTAGGCGTCGATTTCGTATGAGCCGTAAACTATTCTTAGAAATAGTACAAGGTATTGAAAATCATATTCAAACTGTTGATCCTCTTCCACCGCATTTTGATTTCTTTAGAATCCGACCCGATGCTACGGGTGCAATGAGTATGAGTGTTATTATGAAATGCACATCCGCCATACGCCAATTGGCGTACGGCACCGCACCTGATGCATTTGATGAATATTTGCAAATGGCGTCACACACGGCACGCGATTGTTTAGATTTTTTTACTATGTGTGTAATTGAATTGTTTATGCCCGAGTTTTTAAGAAAGCCTAATTTGAATGACATTCAAAATTTATATAACGCACATAACACGGTCCACGGGTTTCCGGGAATGCTTGAAAGCATTGATTGTATGCACTGAGAATGGAAAAACTGTCCCGTTGAGTGGCAAGGGCAATTTCATAGAGGTAATAAAAAAATATCCAACTATTATGCTTGAAGATGTTGCGTCATACGATTTATGGATTTGACATGCATTTTTTGGGGTAGCGGGTGCGAATAATGATATAACTGTTTTGAATAATTCACCGTTATACGACGACCTTCTTGATGACATCGCCCCCAAGGTTCCGTTTCAAGTAAACGGTGTAACATTTGAAAACGGGTATTACCTAGCTGACGGGATTTGTTAGGAATCAGAAATTCCATAAGTAAAAGAGTCGGTCACCCCAAGTATTATCTAGCAAAAGCTAGCTCGCAGACTTGTCTCTATTTGTGTTAGTTATTAAATAAGTAGTAGCGTAGATTAGTATAGTGCATCACCGTGGAGGAAGGACGGGTCTTTACCCATTGTATCCCTGATCCACAGGCCGTCAGGAGGTCGTTTAGTCTGTAACCTATAAATACCCTCTACCTTGCAAGGTAGAGGGTTGGATGTTCTTTGGTAATCTAATATTCCACAAGTTTCTCTTACTAGAATATCCCACTTTCTCTCTCTCTAAAATCATCTATGTGCTTAGTGTATTAACTTTATGTTATGTAAGTGAAATCCAATATCCTACAATTGGTATCAAGAGCCATGGTTAGATCATATCTTTCACATCTTTGGATTTCTAGTGGTTTTTAGGTGGTTTTTGAGTTTGAAAAAGTTTAGTGGTTTGTGCATCATTTGGTTGATTTCTTGTGTTAAAGCTTGGATTTTGTTAGTACTTTTATGTTTAGAATCATCACAAGTGTTTAGGTTTTCATTTGGTAAGCTTGAATCATCTTGGTTGGGTTGTTTTTGGATTGAAAAGTGATGTTTATGTTGTTTTTCATGCTAGCGACTTGACCTACGGAGTTGTTTCTTAGTAGCGACTTGCTTTGCAATTTTGTAGCGAGTTACAGTTTTGGAGCTAGCGACTTAGGCCTAGCGACTAACAGTACAAGTAGTGGACTCTCCACTACGGGTAGCGACTTGGTGTTAGCGACTTGGTCTGTAGCGAGTTGCTCTTTAGCGACTTGAATCTTTAGCGACTTGTCTAGCGAATTGCTGCCAAAATTTTGCTAGCGACTTGAGGCTTTGCGAGTTACTACTTAGCGACTTGCATTTGTTTAGCGACTTGGGACTTTAGCAACTTGGTGGTATAGCAAATTAGGTGTTGGCGACTTGGTGTTAGCGACTTGGAATTATTGCTATTTAGTTGTAAGTGAGTTGGTTCAAAATCTCTAGCGACTTGGGGGTTCGTAATTTGATACTAACATCTTAGATACTTGGTATTTTGCTACTGGGATTTTCAATAACTTGGGGAGTAATTCAAAATAACACAATGTCAGTCATCACTGATCTTTTAATCACCAAAGTACTTGCTCTCTATGACACAGCACAGAATAGTGAAACAGAATGCTTCCCTGACTGCTCGACATTTAATGATTCAGCATCAATTAATCAAAACAACTCAAATGACTCACTCTTAATGTTTGCAAATGATGCTAAGAATATGGAATGCACCAGTGAGCCCTTTCAACATCTCAGTCAGCTTCTCAAACTACTGTTATCTACAACCATGGATCGAACAAGTTGTGCCATCCTTCGTCAGGATTTTCCCACTTTGACAAGAACTGTTTTACTTAACTTAGAACGACTGAGGATTCAAATTACCAAAGAAAAGTTCTCAACTGATGATTCTCATGCCGCTCTTCAAACTATCTTTAATCAATTTCAGCCACTTATCCGGGAAGAATACTCCTCAGATTTTGATGATATCATGACTGGAATATCTTTCAAGAAACACACGGGAATGGAAATTCATGAGTTCAGAAACTCATTTATTCAACTTATGAGTAATATGGAAACATATATCAAGGAAGCTGCAAAAGAGAATAACAAGCTGAATGAATTGAATGAGTGCCAAGAGACACCATGGAGCAATTGTGACATGTCATGCAACATTCCAGTTGAACCAGCGAATGACACTGATTGCAGAATCTCAGTTGTAATGAAAAAGGATGAAGAGAACAGCACTGATCTCAAATTCTCAGAGTCAGAAAAGGTATCAATCGATAAGGTACACTTAACTGATCACATAAATTCTCATGAAAAGGTACCTGACTCTTACTCTGAACATAACATCGTGGAATCGATCTTTGTTGTGCCTGAATCTAATGCAAATAACATGATTAAAAAAAAGGGTATATGATGAGCTTTCAAACAAGTTTTCAATTCTTGAAAAACATTGTATCTCATTGCAAATTGAAATACAACAAAAGGATGAAATGTCTTATGCAAAAAAACCGTGTACTAATCAGGAACTTCCAGAATTTCGAGAATATTTTGAAATTAATCAGTTAAAATCCCAGATTCAGGACAAAGATTCGACCATTGGCAATATGAAATTACTTCTTTCAGAAGTCCAGAAATATGACTGTCATGAGATGAGTGATACACTAGAATCTAGAAATTATGAACTTGCTCTTTGTGTGTCCAACCTACTAAGAGAAAATGAGCATTTAAGAAAGAACCTTGAGGAAACAAATTCTAAGTTAGTCAATCAATCTAACCTCTTGATGAAAGACATTGATGACCTCAAAGCCCAAATTCAGGATAAGATCTTCAATATTGTTGCCCTAAAAAATGAGCTTAGGAAGTCTGTTGGAAATAGGATGAATACTAAGTTTGCAAAACCTTCAACTTTGGGAAAGTCAAATGTTCAGAACCACTCGAAACGAACAGTTATTAAACAACCTAATGCCTTTAGGTCTGAAAGAGTTAAACCATCGAAATCTAAGCTTACCTCCCAAGTTGATAATATGTCTGTTTTGTCAAAACCAGTCACTTCATTGCCTAGTTCAGATATGATGAATCTCAAACCTCGGACTTATGTTCAATACTCTCAGATCAAAAATGCAATAAGTATAACTAGCTCTCATGCAAAACATCATTTGACTGATCAATCCCCTAAGAAATACTCTAATCACAAAAGGACAAATAGTCAAAACAAGGTTGTGCACTCATTTAGTTCAACTAACAGTGGTTTCAAATGGATTCCCACTGGCAGATTTTTTAAGTTTACAGGACTTAAACGAACTTACATTCCTAGATCATGCCTCAAGTGGATTCCCACAGGAAAACTCTTCAAGAATGTAGAACCTAATAGGATCCCCATTAATGATACGTCTGTGTTATACTGTGATGCATCCAAATGTGAGATTAAACATGTCACTAACCCTTCTATGTGCAATTCTACATGTGCTTCCAGTACAATGTGCTCTCAGTCTTTTTCAGGTACAATGCTCAACTCAATCAGGAACTTCATGACTTGGTTCCCATCAGAAATGAACATAGCTCATTCAGGAGCTATAGCTTGCCAGAGTTGATGTACTTCTTACTTTGACTCCTATTCTTCTTGAATCAGGACTCGCACTTTTATATCTGTGTATAAATCAAGTTTTTTTTTTTTTTTTTTTTTTTTTTTTAAAAAAAAGATATATATATATATATATATATATATATATATATATATATATATATATAATACATTTTATCATTTTAGAAAGTCACAATTTTATCATTTTCCTCAATCTAATAAAGAATACATGCCTTGTTATCGATAACATCTACGGTCCTAGAAATGTCATTTAATAATGGCACGGGATCATAGATGAAGTTCGAACAAATGATATATTCTTGTTTTATAACGGGGTTGGTTAATGTCAATCAATGGTCTTTGATGACATTGATTGAGGGGGAGATTTTGTATTAGTTTTTCTTGATTATCTATGCCATTGGCTTCTGTGCTGGTTATGATGTTTGCTCATTTGTAAGTTGTGGTTGTGTCTAGCTTTTGTGACTAACTGGTTATGCTTTTGTAACTATCTGGTTATGGTGTTTCTCTCAGTTATAGGTTGTGGTCGTATCTTGCTCATGTGATTATCCTTGTGTACCCATGTATTGAGTGCCTTGCATTAAATGTTTATTTGATTCATGGTTATCATTGAGATTATCTATGCTAGAGACTTAGTCTAAAATCCTTGTTAGCAACTTACCACTCTTGCCTCTAAACTACAGGGACCGAATGTGTCAAATAGCCAAAAGAGTTTTGCACTAGCGACTTACCACACTTCACTCTACAACTACATGGACCGAATGTGTCAAATTGCCAAAATTCCTTCCTATACCCCTAGCGACTTACTAATTTTTTATTTCTTAAATAAGTTTTTTCTTTTCTTTTTCTCTTTTCTCTCGGTTTTTTTTTTCCTTCTCGTCAAAATAAATAGTTCATCTTAGCGATTTAACAGTGGTATGTCTCGAATCTCTCCTTATCTGTTCTCTCTTACGCGATTGTGTTTCGTTTCTAACTTGTCATTTTAACCAGATCCCTCCGAGCTCGTGTATTGTGACTGTTTGATTCCCACCTAGGTTCGATTTATCATGTAATCGTGTTTTGTTGTTATTATGATGTTGCAAGTGTACAAATTGTTTGGTATATCTTATCTTGAGTGCTTGATTTGTTTCCATGTACTGGTGGTGAATGATTGGTGGTTTGGGTCGTTTGTTTGTTGAGATTATAAGTGTTCTTGGTAGCGACTTAGGTAGTGTTATTGATATCGTTATTGTTTTTGATGGCGACTTAACGTTGTTCTTGGTAGCGACTTAACTTAAATGTTCATCGTGGCGAGTTAGCACTCAACTTAGCGACTAAGTTGCTGTGGCGAATTAGTGTATTATATTCTGGCGACTTGGGTAGCGACTTAGTTGTCAGCGACTTGTCTTTACAAGTTAGCGAATTAGTAACATTAGCGACTTAGTTAACGGATTTGTAGCGATTTGGTTATGTTACTGTTCATGGCGACTTGTCTCTACAAGTTAGCGAATTAGTAACAGTAGCGACTTAGTTAATAGATTTGTAGCGACTTGGGTATGTTACTGTTCATGGCGACTTCTCTTTACAAGTTAGCGAATTAGCATATATAGCGACTTAAAGAGCTAAAATATTAGCGACTTGTCTGTGGTACTAGTGATGGCGACTTGTCTTTACAAGTTAGCGACATTGTTCACTTTCATGTTGCGAATTAGTCCAGTTTTACAGCTTGTCTATCTATAACTTTAGACATATTTGGTGGATCTTTTAGGGTCTAGGGTTATTAAAATGTTTAAAGGTTAATTGCTAAAGTTGATCTCATTCTCACAATACTTAGGATCTCCTGATTTAACTTGTTGAGTCAACATACTCTATGTAATCTGCTATGACATTTCTGTTTAGGCAAACGGTACTTGGTTTCTCTCACGACAACCAAATGTTACTTTTTGCCTCATACATATTTGTTATATCACTTCTACATTTGTATCTTGGCCCATGACATGATCCCTTTGCAATGCACTCTTTAACCTTTTAATTCCTTATCAACTCGTCGTGTGAAAATCTATCTAAAAGATTCTACTTCATTGAAATATCTCACTTATGCCACTCAATCATTCTCTATATGAGTTTTGGGGACTCCTTCTGGGTTACTATTTCTATGTGTCTATGTCATAAGGGTGCTCTCAATGTTGTCTCACTTATCATTTATTATCTAACTCGTTCCCAATCATTACTGTTGATTGTATGTTTACTCAGATCATCAATGGAAAGTTCAAACCCTGAAAAGAGCGTTACCCCTTCGGCATCATCCAAAGTTCTCTCAGACGAAGAAATCCTTCCCAGGAGTCAATGGGCTGATATTGGAAAAAGTAACTGTTATGTGGACCTACAAAAGCTACAACAAAATCCGATACTCAAAGTGTCTATTGACATCCTCAAGAACACAAACTTCTTCGGTGCCGTTACCAAGCAATGCTCAATTCCCACCATTTACATTCATCAATTCTGGAACACCATTCAATGGGACAAAATCACAGCTCGATACTCTTGCAAACTGGATGACAGGGAGTTCACGATTGATTCTGCTATTCTTAGCAAGGCTCTTGGAATCACCCCATGTAACCCCAACCTTCGTTCCGAATCTCCACCTGGTGCTGACGATCTGATTGTCTTTCTAATTGGGTTGGGTTATCAGAACAGCATATTAAGAGCATCCGACATCATTACTGGACACATGTATCAACCCTGGAGAGCTATTACAACTATTCTCAACTTGTGCTTATCTGGCAAAACATCAGGGTTCGATAAAGTGAGAATTCCCATCTTGCAAATTCTAAGGGGTATTGTCAATAGGGTTGATGTGAATGTCTCAGATCGTATTTGGGAAGAATTTTCCTTATCAATGAACACATTCATATCTGATAGAACAAATTTTCAGAACAAAGCTCAAGGCCGAAAGAAACAGAACAAGCTTGTGATTCCCAGCATCAGATTTTCAAAGCTTGTCATCCAGTTCTTGCAACAAACTAACAACTTCAATCCTAGGACTGAATCAACTATACACAAAGCAGAAGATGAATTTGTTTTAGGAAACCTGAAATATGTTCCTAGAGGTATGGATAAAGAAATATTTGGACTGCCAATTCCTGATATTCTACTCACGGATGATATCAAGAAAAAGGACTACTTCAAACAGTTCATGAAAATTGCTGCAAGATCATCTGTTAATGTCACACCCACTCCCTCACAACCCAATGCTCCCAAGACCATCTCTGGCTCTAAAGCATCTTATGCCTCTCTTCCTAAAAAGAGACGCGAAAGATCTCAACAGTCAGACTCCTCATCCAAAAAGCATAAAGAAAAGAAGAAGAAGGTGGAAAAAGAAATTGGTGACAATACTGAGGGAGCAAGGGATAGCTCCAAGGTAGTTGATGATGATGATGCTGCTCTGCAAATGGGGATCCAGCAAAGCCTAGAGAGTCAGAATATAAAAGCCCCTGTTGGAGGAATCGTGTTAAGAGAACCTGATCAAGTGCCTCGACAATCCACCTCAACCATAAAAGACAAAGGAAAAGGGGTTGCTAGTGTTGAAACAGAACAAGCAGCTCACATGCTTCTAACAATCTCATCATCTCCATCAAGCACCACCAATCAATATGAGCTGAAGAGAAGAACAGAATCATCTCCTGCTAAAGAACAATCTGGATTGGACAAAGTGCCTGAAACATTTAAAGAAAATCTTACACTTAGTGAGACTCAATCTGGCCAGAATGTTGACGCTCTGTTGCAAAAAGGCTCGCAGGAGAATCTTGAGACAAGATCTGATGAGACCTTGCAGATGGATGAACCAAATCTGTCTACCAACTCTCTATCTTCACTTAAGGATCTCGATACAGATTTCACTTTCGGAGATCAATACATAAATTACAAACCTTTAGATACTGCACAATCCATGTTTACGGTCAACATTCAGCAAGATACATCAACCATTCCTCCGATGTCAGCATCTTCACTTACCCCTGAACCGGTCATCACAGTTGTTGATACGGATGCTCCACCTGCGTCACCACCTCAGATCCTTACCTCAGATCAACTACTGGACAAAGCTGTAAAAAGGATAGAAGCCCTTGAAAGGCAACTTCCTAAATCTGTTGATTCCCTTGTGGATCGTGTCTATAGATTGGAGCACCTCAACTTCAATGAAGGGGTTGCTGCCGCCATTGAAGGGGAAGTCAAGGATGTTGTGGAATGGGCAATGGAGGCTCCACTTCTTAGACAATTCAAGGACCTACCTATCACCGATATGAGAGCAGCTCTGTTTGAAAAGATGAATGAAGCTGAAGAGGACAAGCATGAGGTTCACAAGAAACTCTATGAGGCCCTTGAAGAATCCATTAAGTTCGACAATTATGAGCAGTATATGATTGACATCAGGGAAAAGGAAGCTAAAAAGAAAAGGAGAGCTATTGTGTTGGAAACATTGAGGAAAGACCGTAAAGATCCTCCTCGACCTCCACCACCAACGGTGGGCGCTGGAACTTCTGGAGCTGGTGAACCTTCTATGACAACCAACACACCTCCACCATAACCACCATCATCACCGCCAAAACCTTCCAATCAATCAAGTCCTACAAGTGAACAAGGCACTCAGAAGAAATCTGCTGCTTGGACAACGGTTGATTCAAGGTTCACATCCACACCCACCTCCTTTCCTGATGCTCAAATGGTTCACGAAGAGTCGCATGTCATGACAGAGTCAGAATCTGATGAAGATGATGCTTCAACTAAGCATATTCCTAAGCCATCAGAAGGAGATTGGTTTGATGATTACCTGGCAGGTAAACGCCCCAGCACATCCAGAGTTGCACCGTCAAGGGACACAATTCAAAGTTGTATCGTTGAAGATAGACCTCCTTCTCCAGAACCTACATGGTCCATCCCTGAGTCCGACTCAATGATACCCGACAACAATTGGGTATCTACTATCACCAGCAATTATGAAGAACCTGCTGAAGACTCTCTTCTACACTTCACTGGTGATATGGGAAGCTTCATTAAATGGTTTTGTGAATGGAAGAGTATCTCATCCTTAACTCCAATAGATCTTGAAGGACCTGCTTATGAAATTGTTAAGGTCTTCCATTCAGATGCCAATCAACTTCAATACCAGATGGAAGAATGCCATAAGATGCTTAATGACCAAGTCAGTGAGCAAATTAGCCACTTCAATGTTCACAAATCTCTTCCTCTTGGTGGTGAACCTGGTCAGATGACCATTCAGGCTGAATTCTTCTTCAACCATGACTTGGACTATCTTTGTGGTCACTCTGCTGAAAGAAGACCTGCACTATCAATATCCAAGATGAAAGCTGCTACCTACTCTGATCAGGGGCTTGAACAGATGGTTCCTGATCGTTTCTGGGTCAATGAAGAACTTAAATATGACATTGCCGCATCATATGGTATTTCACACTGGTGGTACAAAAATAAGAACTTCTATATTGAAAGACATAGTGCTGACAAAAGACGCAAGAATGTTAGATCCGAGCTCCGTATCTTAAGTGTGGTTCGTGTAGAGATCTTCCCGATATATGGATATGAGTATTTGATGAAGATTGTCCTTAAGAGATCAGATTTGAAAGAATATACTATTGAAGAAAACGACTTCAAACATCTTCTGCCGAATGATTTCGAAGATCTCTACCTTCTGAATATTCAAGGACACCTTGAGCATTTGCCTGTCCGTGAGAAAAAGGCCCTCTCTGCTGCTGTTACTCTTTGGATACGAGGCTTAGTAATTCGAAAACGAGTTGAGGACTTCCAACTCGGCATGGAAAGCTACCAAACCAGGATAAACCTTACATGTCCTCAATGGAATGCCACAGGGCATGAATTTCATCATGAATACAAAGTCCTTGACACCCCGAGAGCCGTCATCTTTACTGACAGATATGGGACTCGCATGCTTATGAGACTATGTGAGCTCTACAAGTTCAGTGACGGTACGCTCAAATTGGTCGAAGAAGAACTTGACACCAGAGTGAAAGAATTCAAATTGATATGAAATCTTGGGTTAAGACCACTTTTTGGACTGATGATGACTTGAAGAGGTGTGAACATTTCATTGCTGCAATCAGACGAAGACTCAAGACACGAAGGATCTTCCGCAGCCTTGAAATTTTTGTTGGTGGAAGGCTTCGGGATGGTCACTACAAACTTCTTCAGAGAACGGAATAAAGACATCTTCGGGACTCCATCTCTTTTATGTATTAAATCTGTGTATTATGTGGTGTACTAACTTTGAACTACTGTAATGCATGTAATAGCGATAGGTTTTGTACTGTGGATTCCTCTTATTTCAAAAAGGGGAACTTCAGTGGTGTCTTCTTCTTTTCATATAAAACCGGACACATTTTTCTCCAACAAATGTTTTTGCCTCATACATATTTAAATCACTTGAGATCCAAAATCTCAAAGGATTTGAAATTTTTGATCGGGGGAGAAAATGTGATATAAATATGAAAAATGATTAAAAGATGACCAGTTTTGTGCATACTGCACTCTAATATGTGCTAAACAATTTTCGAATCTCGAAGCATATATTAAGGGGAGCATTTTCTTTTAACAAATTCAAGACTTCAGGGTACACAATTTTCCAGTTTTCTAAGGTACCTTGATTGTATGTTAAATGGCTTCTAATCGCTTGGTGATCATGCCTGCACTTCAATATAAAGGGTTCCCTCTAGTATGTGCAAAACTCTTTTCAAACCTAGAAGCACATATTGAGGGGGAGCAAAATCATGAAAACCTCATCCTTCCCCTAAATGCTCTATCTACTTGATTCGATTTGGGAAGTGATGTTGATATCTTTTAGAAAATGGTATTCAAAGAAGTTAATTCTTCCCCTTGCCTCCGTGTGCAAAACGATTTCAAACAATTCATGCACATGTTGAGGGGGAGCACTTATTCTAAAAATATCAAAAACAATTCAGGTACAAAAAGTTTTGATAATATATCACAAGTATCTGGATTGATTTTCAAATGGTTTTCAATTGGTTCCAATGGCAGATTAACAATACCAAATAGACCGACCAACTTTACTTTATGTACGGTGATATAAGGATGATAAGGTTAGGTATGTGTTCTCATGATCCGCCAAAACCGGAGGGATCTACCCAGGGACTATCCACTAGTTAGTGTAGAGTTCTTAGGTATGATGATAAAAGGAGAAAAATGAGATATGGGAAGAGTGCGGACTGAGATTGAGCTAGTACTGAAATAAACCCAACAAGGTTCTAGCTATGAAGTCTCGGTAAGCACTGAAGGGGTTGAAGAATTAAAAAGAATTGAATGAGAAAAGGGTGAAAACATATAGCCCTCCATATATTCAACCTTAGGGCAGAAACCGGGTTCAATTCATATGCTACTGATGGTAACATCGGTATTGAAGACAAGACGTCATGGACCCAGTGACGCACTGCACTTCAACTTTCCAAACCACTCAAGTTCCTCTTAAAAGGACTTGTTTCATTCTCACGGGGAACCGACATTATCTATCGACTTTCTCTTAGAGATTGTTGATATTGAAGAAGGAGACCCTCTCCCTAGTCTCCGGCACAGGATCCAAATATGCACAAAAGTGAGTCTAGAGCCACGAGATCATCAATAAATCTCATTAGGACACTTTCAATGAAGACTCTCTGTCTCACACAATGTGAAAAGAGAGATTATATCTTGAGTCCTACGCATTATCCTTGTGGTATTGCCAGAACATCTGAGTGATGTGTAAACATATTCACAATGAAGATGGAAAACCTTCTGGAGCCAACATCAAACAAGCTCCTGGTAGGTGGCAGGTGAGATCTATCATATAGATCAACCATGTGACAACTGAACAGAAACAATGGGGCGATTCAATCTCTTGAATCAATCCTGGTTCAGGTTATGGATTGACGGATACCTTTGAAAAACCGGTCTTAGTGCTTAATAACTCTTTTCTTTAGCGCATCGACCGTGTACTAATTTTTCAAACCAAAAGGTGTTTTTATGATTGATAATTGATTTTCAATAAAACCTTCGTTGTATTGCAAAAACAATTTCTATTGAGCAATACACGATTGTTTTTCAAATCTCTTTTCATCAATCAGTGGACTTAAATTCGCTGGTTCACTCACTCCGTGTTGTCTTCTTTGAGATGCTCCGGTTTGAGAACAGCTACAGCAGCTGCGAAACCCTGTCAAGGAAATTCTTCGGAATTATACCTGATCACAGGCAGTACTTGTACTGATCAACGGGGAACCGTGGGCTGTGTACCTCAATTCAACGAAAGTGATCAAAGACACTTTCGTGCGATTTATTGCTAATTGTTGTATGCAGGTACACCCGACGTTTGCAGCTGATCAGAATGATGCGGTCAATCCTTAGCCGCATGCTCACACCACACATTCATCTCGAAAGAAATCATGATCTGTGCTCCAATGACTCTGATATTTTCACTTCATGCTTCTGCTTCGCTGTTGCCAATATCATGAATCAACTAAAGCTTCCGCTACTCTGATGAGAAGATATCATGATCCAGAATGTGAGCATGTCGGTCCGAATGTCACAACATCACAAAATTCCAACACCACAATGGATATCTCAGAGATTTTTAAGTAGCTAATGATCTCAAAAGCTGGCTCAAATTTACAACCACAGTGGATCAGACACTCTACCTCCACGAATTACTCACTTCTGTTGTTCAATATTGCACTCTCCACATATGCACTTGGTTTGATTACTTTGCTGAAAAGAAGTCTACGAGCTCATGAATGAAGACTCACTTGAAAGTTAGGATACACAATGTAATTTATGGGGTGACCTCCATTAGGGGGAGATTGTTAGGAATCAGAAATTCCATAAGTAAAAGAGTCGGTCACCCCAAGTATTATCTAGCAAAAGCTAGCTCGCAGACTTGTCTCTATTTGTGTTAGTTATTAAATAAGTAGTAGCGTAGATTAGTAAAGTGCATCACCGTGGAGGAAGGACGGGTCTTTACCCATTGTATCCCTGATCCACAGGCCGTCAGGAGGTCGTTTAGTCTGTAACCTATAAATACCCTCTACCTTGCAAGGTAGAGGGTTGGATGTTCTTTGGTAATCTAATATTTCACAAGTTTCTCTTACTAGAATATCCCACTTTCTCTCTCTCTAAAATCATCTATGTGCTTAGTGTATTAACTTTATGTTATGTAAGTGAAATCCAATATCCTACAGGATTTACCCAGCTTGGTCATCTTTTGTCAAATCATTCTCGACTGCATATTCGGAGAAAAATGCCTTGTTTAAACAAAAACAAGAAAGTGCTCGCAAAGACGTTGAAAGAGCTTTCGGGGTCCTCCAAGGACGTTGGCATATTATAAACCAACCGGCGCGTGCTTGGACTATCAACAAGCTAAGAAGAGTCATGTACACGTGCATCATATTGCGTAACATGATTTTGAAAGATCAAAAGTTTACGATATCCGAATTGAACGATATTTATGTTTGTCCGCGAGCAAATATACAACGGACATGGATTGAGCGATGTGATGTACAACGAAAGAATGCCAAAGAACTGCGTGATAAAGCAACGCACGCAAGACTTCAACGAAATATCATTGAGCATGTTTGGCAACAACATTAGTTTAAATTTCGTATGTTTTTTTTATTTCGCAATATATTTTAAATTTCGTATGTTTTTTTTTTATTTTTACTATTGTATGTTGTATTTTTATTTAAATGAATGAAATGAATTTTATTGTGTTAGAAAAATATGAAAAAGAAATAAAATGAGGGTGGGTGGGGCCCAAATGAAGAGGTTTGAGTTAGTTGTGATTGGGGGGTATTTTTAAGTGAGTGTGTTGGAGTGATGTGCAAGTGATGTGGCACAAGTGGGACCCAAATGAAGAGGAGTGGTGTGCCATGACACTCCATGCTCTGAGCTGAGTTACTGCTTAAAACATGCAAACTCATAACCTAGACACTACACCGGTCGGCCCCATTAGCAAGGACGATTTTGGGCTATTGGCGAGGACATGTCCTCGCTAAATCATCCTCTCCAAAACCACGTCGTTAAAAGTATTGACGACGGCGAATTTGCGTTTTAGCGACGAATGCGTGGGACCTACACAAATTCTCAGTGAAATTTCTCGTAACGGGCCCATAGACTTGGCGAAGATATGTCCTCGCCAACACACTATTTTTTCTTTGAATATGTTTGGCGGG
This sequence comes from Chrysanthemum seticuspe, assembly GCA_019973895.1. NCBI lineage: Eukaryota > Viridiplantae > Streptophyta > Magnoliopsida > Asterales > Asteraceae > Chrysanthemum > Chrysanthemum seticuspe. Next base: position 307,227,876 of record BPTQ01000008.1, read on the forward strand.
ATAAAGTAAATATTGGGAGGGAGGGTATAAAATTTTCCCGAAAAAACCCGGCAACGACATGTAGGTTTTAGCAATGACATGTCCTAGCTAAAAGTAAAATCCATTTTCAACTAATTTTTATTTACATAAAATTAATTAAATTAAATTATTTAATTTAAAATTATAATTTAAAATATTAACTTTGAATATAAATTAATCAAAAAATTATGAAGATGTCATCGTATTAGACTTTAGTATTTAATACTTAACTTATACCAAATCGTTTTAACAGTATTCGTATTTGACACCAAAAAATATTGTCGCATGTTACGGGTATCAATACAATCCAATGAAATCCGATGTTCTTATCGAATTAATAGGATGTAGGGCTGAGCATCGGGTCGGAACCCGACCCGACCCGACTAACCCGAGACCTGAGAAGACTCTATAATTTGGACCGAGTCCCGACCCGTTTATACTCGATCGGGTTCGAGATATTGTCGGGCAATTTCGGTCGGGTGTCGAGACTAACGGGCCTAGCCCGATTTCACTTAAAAGTTCCAGGTACAATGTATACAACAATTGAAATAATCGAGTTCTAACCATCCTTATTTTGACCAGTCTATCTTCTAAGTTCTAAACGTGTACCAAAAGATATACCAGCTCCAAAACAGATTAAAAAAAAAAAAAAAAAAAAAAAAAAAAAAAAAATTGGCTACTGATGACAAAACAGCTCCAAAACAAATGACAAATTCCGGCGACGTAGCGGGTGGCGCTTGAGGATTCCGGCGACGATGTGACTGGTACCAAATTGATCGGTGTAAGGTGATTAAGAGGATGGTGTTGTTTAATTGGATCGGATCTTTCTCAAGTTTATAGAATCGTGGGTTTTAATAATCAGGTGGGAAGAAGGATGGCAAAGAAGAGAGAGGGAAAAGGAAGAGAGAGAGTATTGTATTGGAGACTGAGAAAGGACCATGTGCAATAGCAACTTTTCACGTCTTCGGAAAAGTTAAGCTCGTTTATTAAGATAAAAGTATCATGCAATAATGCAATATTCGGGCAGTCGGGTTTTCGGGCTTCATTCGGGTTTTTTCCCCGACCCGACCCGATCTCGATAACATGTGATTTTCCAAACCGAGTCCCGTCCCGTATACTACTCGGTCGGGGTTGGGTGCTAATCGGGTCGGTCGGGTTTTCGGGCTTGTCTGGTTTCGGTCGGTCAAGCTCAGCCCTAATAGGATGACACTTTGTTCATATCACTCGAATAATATCGGAAGTTGTTGGGTTCAGTAAATACCCAAACCCCTTAATCTAGGATTTGAATAGAAAATAGCCCAAGTGTTTAGTCCGTTAAACACTAACAGGTCACTGAGTGCATAGTCTCTCAGTGAGTCATCTTCAGGATACTCAGTACGAGGCAAAGAAGAAGTCTCTCCACTCAGTAAGGCGGAACTTAAAGGGTGAAGACTGAGTCAAGAAGAAGATGATGGATTCAGTGAGTGATGACAATAACTCACTGAATCCCTAAGACTCCTCTCCAACTACTTACACTGAAGACAAACTGAAGTAGAAGACTGAAGGATGAAAAGACTGAAAAAAGAGCGGGACAAGGCGGGATAAGTTTGAATCAGATAAGACGAAGTCCTTATCAACTAAAGTCAACTTTCTCTGAATGGCAAAAGATCAGGCTCAGTGTCATCACTGAACTTAGAAAAGTAGTCTTGTCTCTTACCTAGAATAGTCTTTGTAAACAGAGACAAAATACATCAGTATTTTGTATTCTGTATGATGTCAGTTTGTCACTTAGGAAAGAGTCAAATATCATACATGTATAAATAGCATAAGAGATAGAGTGAAAAGGTTAAGCTTGTGAATTGTAAAAAACACACATACACGCAAGCCATCTTTTCACTCCTCCAAATACAACTCAGTTCCTGAGATAGCTCAGTGAGCTCTAAGAGTTGTGCTCAGACTTAGCCTGAGCTTAGAGAGGAGTCACCCAACTTTGTCATTTCAATCCCAAGTACTATTCCGCAAGTACTTGGGTAACGTATTCTTTGTTGATTTATTTCTAATAAGAATATGATGTTGAAAATTACTTTGTGTGTTTTACTTATGTTAATTTCAGTCATAGTTCACTCTTAATTATTTTTATATACTTAAACTGCTTTAAACAATAGTGAACGGGGAACAACAAGTGGTATCAGAGCAAGGCTAATTATAAAACTCGTTTTTTAGGCCGCTCTAAAAGTTTTTAAATTAGGATCCTAAATGGCTGAAATTGATGTACCCCAACTAGTCGATAAAAAGGGTGGAGCTTATTCAGCTGTTTCCCCTAGACTTGAAGTTGGCAAATTCAACAAATGGAAAAAGCGAATGCTTTGCTATTTGATTGGGATGGAACCTTATTATATCAAGTGTATAAATGAAGGTCCATTTGTCCTAAAGACTGCTGAAGGGTTGCCCAAACCTGAAGCTCAGTGGACCCATGATGAAAGGAGAGTGGTCAACCAGGACCAAAGACTCAAAAGTATCGTAATATCTTGTCTTCCTGACGATATTATGGAGTCTGTTATAAGCTGCAGTACAGCTAAGCAAACCTGGGATGACCTAGTTCATAGTCATGAAGGACCATCTGATACCAAGGAAAACAGGATAATGGACCTGAAACTTGAGTATAACACCTTCAGGGCTAAGGACTCAGAAACTCTCTCTCAAACTTACACCAGGTACAAAACTCTTTTAAATGAACTGTCAAATGATGGTGTCAAGTTGTCCAAACATGAAATCAATGTTGGTTTTGTCAACAGTCTCCCTGAGAAATGGTTGAATTTCTCTCAGGGACTTAGGAATGCAAATCACATCCAGAATCTTGAGCTTCCTGAAATTTATGGGAAATTTGTCTATGAGGAAAACCTCATCAACAGACGATACCCTGACTTAAATAAGTCTCAGGAAGTCAAGAAGTCCCTGACCACTACCTCATCACAAATATCAACTGCTTTCTTTTCTAACAATGTGGTTCAAGATTTCCAAGAAAACTCAGATGATGAGCCTGATGAGAGATCAAGTGAGGAGTACCTAAATGACCTGAACACTGAATTTCAGGAAAGGGCACTCCTTGCTAACTCTCGAAGGTTTATAAAAAGAAACAAAGGTTTTTCAAATGCCAAAGCAAATGAGGACACTGAATGCTTTAAGTGTCACAAAAGAGGTCATTTTGCAAAAGACTGTTTTTCAAAAACAATTTCTGAACCCTCTTACAAACCATCAGGATCTAATCAGTCTTCAGGCTTTAGCAAATTTCAACCAAAAATCTATCAGTCTCATCAAAATGTTCAAAACAAATCTGATCATAACAAAACCATTGATTATGAAGCTAAGTATAAGAAAGCAAAAGCTAAGCTTGCATTGCTTGAGGCCAGTCCCTCAGAAACAACAAAAATTGTTCAATCTGTGCAGGGTAAAAACAAGGGTCTCGTTGCTAAAACTTTCAACTGGGATGAAGAGCCATTCTCATCTGATGATGAAATGGTGCATGTCAGTACACTGATGGCCCTCTCAGAAGAAGACAAGCTTGCTGTTGGAAAGAATCATGACAGAAATGGAGAATGGGTCAATATCACAATGAAGAAGGTAAACATTTTACTTTCTATGGATGATGACTCTGATTGGCAGTCTTACATGAATTATCTTAATGTTGACCTTAAGTTCGTGGAAGAGCAAAGACTGAATCTTTTTTCAAAATACAACAAGCTAAGTTTTGAATTAAACAAGTGTAGGGATGAACTACTCATTTTAAAACAAGCCAAGCTTGAGGCTGTCACTTTGCAAATTCAAAACACTGAACTAGTTAAAAGAAATCAGGCTCTACAAGACGAACTCAAAAAGGTTCAAGACATTCTTGATAGTTGGACTGCTAAGAACCCCATGGTCTTTGATGCTGTGGGAGCCCCCAGTAGCAAGAAGAGAGTCTTAGGTGAAGATCATCTTCCTGACTCTCTCAAAGACCAGGGTCCTAAGCCATTTGTGTCTGGTGGTATGATTACCAGTATGTTGACTAGTCCCAAGCCCAGTGATTGGATTGATCGGGTTAATCCTGATAGTAAGCTTCCTAATTTCGATTCTTGAAAAATTCTAGAGCCTGAGAGTCAAGCTCTTAAGAGCATGCTTGGACTCCCTGATGTGCCCAGTAGTACTGAACACATTGAGTCTGAAGCAGAGTCTAATGCAACGCTTCCACCCCTGAAACCTCTTCAGGGTGCTGCACCAAGCTATGAGCTTACTCCAATGAAATTCAATCCTCACTCACCAAAGGAAAGGTCTCGACTTGGTAGAAGCATCCTGCAAAGACAAACAAAACAAATCCAATAAGAGTCTACTCCTACTAAGACTTCAACATCCTCTGTCCCCACTGAAGCTGACCAAATTCAGCAACTTACTGAGCTTGTGAGGAAGCTGACAGAAAAGATGGATTCCATCGAAAAAGCCCCTAATTCAATCAAGGAAACTAAGTCAGCCTCATCTAGCTCATCAAAGTCAAAATCCACCACAAAAAACAAGCAGAAGTGTGAGCTGTGTCATTACACTAGTCATACCACTGACAACTGCTATAGAATCCTTTACTGCATGATCTGCAATAAGGATGATCACAGAACTGCAGACCACTTACAGTATGTAAGCTCTGTCAGTAAAGCAAACTATACCAAAGTTGGTCATCAGTATGCTTCATCCTCCAAAACAGCTCTCAAGAATAGAGCAAAACCTTTTCCTCTTTGGCCTCACTGTGGGTTTAATGATCATCATCAGGATGACTGTCTCATGAACACATGCTATGATATATGTGGAAATCCAGCTCATGAGACATCCCAACATGATAGTATCATTCATGCAAGGAGAAGTACAAAACAACCCAAAATCACTGAATCTTCCTCAGTCTCTAAATGCAAAACCTGTGGTAGCACAATGCACTCAACCACTGACCATGAATCGATTGCAAAATTCAAAGAGACCTTGAGACCCAAGCCCACTAGCAAGTGGGTCACTAAGAGAAACTAATTCAGTTTACTACTTGTGCAGAGACATGCCAGGGAGCCTATTTGGCATCTAGACAGTGGTTGCTCAAGAAGCATGACTGGTGTGAAGGAGTATCTGCACAAGTATGTAAAGGAACCAGGACCCAAGGTAGTATTTGGTGATAACTCATCATGTCCCACTGAAGGTTATGGTTCAGTAAACTGCAATGGAATAGTTTTCTCTAGAATTGCTTATGTCAATGGTCTCAAATACAATCTCATCAGTGTCAGTCAACTATGTGATGCTAAGTACATTGTGCAATTTAATGACAAACAAGGTACCATCTTTAATGCCAACAAGGAAGTGGTGTTGATAGCTCCAAGGAGAGATGATGTTTATGTCAACACTCTCTCAAGATGGAACTTGTCTCTTTGCTAAAGCCACTGAAACTATCAATTGGTTGTGGCATAAGAGACTCTCACACTTAAACTTCAAAAACCTCAACAACTTGGCAAAACAAAACAAGGTCCTTGGCTTACCATCACTAGTTTTTGCAAAAGACAAACCATGCTCTGCCTGTGAAAAAGGTAAACACCACAGAGCATCATTCAAAACCAAACAAAATTACTCCATCAAAAGTTGCCTTCACCTCCTGCACATGGATCTCTTTGGACCTGTCAGTCCCAGATCAATCCAGCATGAGAAGTATACACTTGTCATTGTTGATGAGTTCTCAAGATACACTTGGGTATACTTTCTTTCAAAAACGAGTCAAGCAGCTGATACAATAATGTCATTCATCAGGGAGATTGAAAATCAGAATGACATTACTGTTAAACAAATCAGAACTGACAATGGTACTGAGTTCAGAAATCAAGAGCTTGAGAGTTTCTGTGATGAAAAAGGAATTTCTCAAAATTTCTCATCTCCATATACCCCTGAACAAAATGGGGTTGCTGAAAGGAAAAACAGAACTCTCATTGAGGCTGCTAGAACCATGTTAAATGGCTCAGTCCTCTCCAAGCATTTCTGGACTGAAGCAGTCAAAACTGCCTGTTATACTCAAAACATGTCAATCATTGTCAAAAGACATAATAAAACCCCATATGAGATCTTCAAAGGTAGACTTCCTGACATCAATTATTTTCATGTGTTTGGATGTCCTGTGTTCATTCATAACCACAAGGATCATCTAGGCAAGTTTGACGCAAAAGCTGATGATGGATACTTCTTAGGTTACTCACTGATCTCCAAAGCCTTCAGGGTTTTTAACACAAGGAGACAACAAGTTGAGGAAACCTTTCATGTCACCTTTGATGAAAGTGCTGAAAGCATCAGGTTCACCAACACCTCAGTGGAGGAAATAGGAATTGATAACTCATCAAGATATCCTCTTGATGAGTACAACACTGAATTCAATTCCTCATATCAAGCTGATGCTGACATCTCATATTATGTCTTACCTCACAACCTACCCCAACCAACTATCAGTGAGTTCATTGATAATCAGTCAGTCCCTGCTGGGATAGGAAACACTGATCCAAATGATCAGGAACCTGTAACTCATGAACCTCAACCTGAACTAGACATCTCTACAGATGATCTAAATGATTATGTAGCTCTTGCACCTGAACTCACATATGAACTCCCAGTGACATCTTCAAGCTCAGATCCCAGACCACAAAGTAAGTGGACAAGAACTCAGGACATTGAGCTTGTAAACATCATTGGTGAACCCACTGAGGGCATGCTCACTAGAAGCATGGCTGCTAATCTAACTGCAGCTTCAGCCAATGAATGTCTATATGCTGATTACCTATCATATATAGAACCCAAAAGTGTCACTGAGGCTCTAAAACACCCAAGCTGGGTTCAGGCTATGCAAGAAGAACTGCAACAGTTTGATAAAAACAAGGTCATGACCTTGATCAAATGTCCTCAAGATGTAGTAGTCATAGGAATGAAGTGGGTTTTCAGAAACAAAACTGATGAAAACGACACTGTCATTAAAAACAAAGCCAGACTTGTAGCCAAAGGTTACAGTCAACAAGAAGGCATTGACTATGATGAGACATTTGCTCCTGTTGCAAGAATGGAAGCCATCAGGATCTTCCTTGCATATGCAACATACATGAACTTCAGGGTCTACCAAATGGATGTTAAAAGTGCATTCTTAAATGGTGATCTCAAGGAAGATGTATATGTTCAGCAACCTCTAGGCTTTGAGAGTAGTGAATTCCCTGACTATGTCTGCAAGCTTGACAAAGCCCTTTATGGACTTAAACAAGCTCCCAGGGCATGGTATGAAACTCTCTCAGCCTTCCTGATACAAAACAAGTTTGTCAGAGGAAAGATAGACAATACACTGTTTGTCTATAGAACTCAACAGGATGTGATACTAGTCCAAGTGTATGTTGATGACATCATCTTTGGCTCAACAAACTACAAACTTTGCAAACAGTTTGAAAAACTGATGACAAAGAAGTTTGAAATGAGCATGATGGGGGAACTCACATACTTTCTTGGACTACAAATCAGGCAAACTGATAAAGGAATATCCATCAGTCAAGAGAAATACACCAGAAATCTCTTGAAGAAATATGAGATATCTGACTGTGCCTCAGTGAAGACTCCAATGGTCCCACCTAACAACCTTGGACCTGATCTCACTGGCAAATCAGTCAATCAAACTCATTTCAAAGGGATTGTAGGCTCACTGATGTATCTAACTGCTTCTAGACCAGACATCCAATTCTCAGTCTGTCTAATAGCAAGATATCAGTCCAATCCTAAAGAATCCCATCTCACTGCAGCCAAAAGAATACTCAGGTACCTGAAGGGAACCCCAAACCTTGGACTCTATTATCCAAAATGCTCAGGGTTTGATCTCAAGGGTTACTCTGATTCTGATTATGCTGGCTGCAACATGGACAGAAAAAGTACCTCATGGTCCTGTCAATTTCTTGGAGGAAAACTAGTTTGTTGGAGTGCTAAAAAGCAACAATCAGTGGCTATGTCCTCAGCTGAAGCTGAATATGTAGCTGCAGCAGGATGTTGTGCCAATGTATTATGGATGAAAAGTCAACTCAGTGACTATGACATCCATTACAAAATGGTGCCCATCTTCTGTGATAACACCAGTGCTATTGCAATCTCCAACAACCTTGTCCTCCACCAAAAAACCAAACACATTGATATCAGATATCACTTCATTAGGGATCACATAATGAAAGGAGACATTGAACTTCATTTCATCCCTACTGAATATCAACTGGCTGATATCTTCACCAAACCCTTGGATGAACCTACCTTCAGGAGACTGAAAGCTGAATTGGGAATGCTTGACATTGAAAGTCAGGTATCTGAAAACCAATCTCAGTAAGTTCACTGAAATGGTTCATCCTCCCTGAACATCCAAACTAAACCTCTCACTGAATGAGTAAGACTCATTCAGGGTCCCTGACATTTGACAAAGAGCATTGAATGAGTAACTAAATGATTCAAGTATCAGTTACTTAAATGTCCTAGGTTAGTAACAATGCTAATTAAATATATGAATATATGTCTCTTTGTCTTACTGTTATCCCACTTGGCATTTAATGCCTCCTCACACAAAAATATCAAATTGATATTTTATCTCTGCAAAAGTGCACTTTTACTGTGCACTGCAACTGTTCCCTTGAAAAACAGGATTTTACTGCGGGTAATGGAGTGGTAGCATTAAATATGGGAATTCAAACGTTTCACAAAAACCGACTCTTAATATTCCCATTTGTGCACAAACCACCCTTCTAACCACTCTATAAATACCCTCCTCCAAAACAAACACACACACACAAATTATTTTCTGCCACAAAACTCTGTCAAAATCATTTCAAAAAACCCAGAAATATTTGTGTGTTCTCAAAAACTCTTCAAACCTCTTTTGGAAAAACCTTCTTGTAAACATTTACAAAAGTTTTTCATCACAAAACTTGAGAGATCAAAAAAAAACTTTGATTGTTCTAGTCAAAAGAAAGTATTTTCAAAAACCCTAAAATCTTTAATGGAAATGGCTAGAACACAATCTCTCTAGTTTGCTTCTCAGTGGGTAGGGGATCTTACAAATGTTGAATTTAAAACTAATAATGTCATAGGCAACTTTGAATACCCTGAAACTGTCCCGGCCTACAAAGACATTATAAATTTTTTATTTAATTGCCCACTGAAAACGGCCTTTGTTCAGTGTCCCTCCATTGTTTACCAAAATCTCCTCAGGGAGTTTTGGGCAACAGCCAAGGCCTATGACCCGACACCCTCTACTGATGAGAACAACCTTAGACCTCTCAGGGAATATCTCATCAGATTCAGTCTTCACGGGGGGCAACAACAATTCACCCTGGATTATAAAACGTTTTGCACTTCAACAGGGTTGGATTATAACTGATCTGTGCTGAACTACAGTCAAGCTACCTCACACAAGTCAGCCACTTGTGAATGACTGACCGTAAGAAGCTTAAAACTGCTCAGACACAAATGCAATGAAGTCCAGGAGAATACAGTGGATTCCCGGGTCGTTAAGTCCCACGGAGACTCAATGGTGTGTAAACACTAGATCAGACGATAGAATGATCACTAATGATAGTGATCGGAAAGGATTTGGATAGGATAATTACACTACTGAAAAAGTTATAAAATAAAGCGACTTAAATACAAATTAAGAAAATTAAAAAGATAAAATATATTAAATAAACGCTATCACTATATTTAAAGTGATGAACGTTTAAAACCTAAAACGTACGTTTAAATTAAAAACTACGTAACGTACAAAATAAAACGTGAAAATAAAGAAGGAAAATACCTATGTATATAGAAAATACATTTTTACAATCCTAATTATATAAGAAAATTATTAAAAAAGGAAAATTATTTTTAAAACTATTTAATTAATTATTATTAATTAAAAACTATTTTAAACTATTTAATAATACTCTAAAATAAAAGAAAATATGAAATAAGACTAGAAAAATAAAATTAAGATTTAGAAAAATCTAAAATATGATAAAACTAATTTTAAAACTGAAAATATATTTTTTTAGACTTTTTATATATTTATTACTAATTTAAAACTATTTAAAACTAATTTAAATTGTGAAAAATACCAAATAAAAGGGGAAAAATATGGAAAAATCTTTTTTATGCTTTTTATATTTATCTTAATCTATTAAAATTGAAAAATTATTTTTTGGAACTTTTTCTTAATTTTTTATATTAAATGCTATTTAAAAATACTTAAAAACTAATTAAAATTAAGAAAAATAGCAAATCAACTTGGAAAAATCTAAAAATTTCAGGAAAAGTCTAAAATTATATTAGGAATCTAAGAAAAATGGAAAAACAGGTACTTATGTGGAGGAATTTGAAACTGAAGTGCAAGTGCTTATTATAATAAGCACTTGAATAAGCTAAGAAGAATCAAAGACCACCAAACTGAAACAGAAGCATGAATAAGCTAAAAGAACTAAAATGGAACAAGTAACAACAAGCTACAACCTCTGATAAGCTGATTACACTGATTTGGATGAATAAGCAATAAGCTAAAAACAGAATCTGAGGGGCTACTTTGGACAAAGAAATAAGCACTCAAATAAGCTAGCAACTAAAAAGCAAACGCTAAAACTTAAAGAAGACCTGGTTGAGACTTAGTAACTCAAAGCACAGACCTAGACAAGCTCAAATGAGACTTGTGCAAGGTCTGCAAAATTTGCCCAAGCCCTGTGCAGTCAACAGTGCCCTGCACAGGGCACTTAGCACCATATTGATAAGCTAGTTTAGGGCTTATAAGAAATTAGAAAAAATCCACAAAAATCACTACAAGAAAATAGACCAAGGGAATATTTTAAAACAACAAGAATCATTGAAATTGGCCCAAAGATGAGTCCACTAAAAATCTTCGCTCAAAACTGAGTTTTGGCAAAATTTTGACTTTTGAAGAAACTGAAAAGTTGACTATGTTGAAGTTTGAAGACAATTTATGGACTGAGATCAATGAGATATGATGAAATAAACTTACTGCAACCTATATCTATGTAAATGAAACACAAAATAAGTTTTTGATTTAGCAAAAATCCAACAGTGAACCTGTTAAGGACCAAGGAGATGGATTTTGACTTTTGGTGGTTTGTATGCACAAGTACTGACTCAACTGGGTACAAATAAGTTAAACAAGCATGAACCAACAAACTTTAAACACTGAATAAGCCTGAACACAGTACACATGCACAATCCAAACACCACTTATCTCAACTGTTATGCAATTAAAACTAATACAAACACTGAACTAGCATGCAATAAGGATCAAACTAAGTTTACATAATCATAATAAAACTATATTAACAGGTTTACACTAATGATAATCACAAATACACAGACAAGCTTATTATGCAAAGTGGATAGAAATTGAAAAAGGAAATACAAACTCACATGTGCCCAAATGTTGTTGCAGGCTAAACCAAACACAGAATCACTTTAACCTAATCTATTTAAACCCCATATCATCACTGCATCACCCAAATTCCAAAACCAAGCCCCATTGAGTCTCAGGTTGACTTTTGTTGACCAAGCATCCAAAATGTTTGAAACTTAATTGTAGGCTTATCAAAAGCATTCAGTAGCTTATACAAGCCTTTTTGCACTTAAATAGAAACTTTTAAAAGCTTGATTGAAAGAGTTTGAAAATGGATTTCTTAACAGTTGACAGCAAAACATAAAACCAAACTAAAACTGTGAATTGAAACTTAAAACTGCCTTACAATGATTATCCAACCAAAAGTTAATACATGGAAACTGAAATCACAAGATTTTGACTAAACTACAACATTTATTTAGAAAAACGACATTAAAGAAAAACTTAAAAACTAGCTACCCCCTCTTCTCAGCTCCTTTTCTTCTTTATAAAGACTCTGAGGCCTCCCCACTTGCTTCTGAGCTTATCCCACCACCATTGGATGAGTCAAAATGATCCCAGCCATCAATTATACTTTTGGCGCCAAAAAGTCTTTGGGTAGATTTAAGCAGGTTTTTTGATATTAATGGGTTTTGGGTGTTAGTGGAAGAGGAGGGGACAAGGGAGATGGATAGGTGAGGAGGGGGGTTGAAAATGTGGAGAAACCATGACTGGTTTTGGGATTCAGGCAGGCTTGAGGGAGGTGAACAGTGAACGGGGTTTTGGGCGCGCGTGAGTGGGTTTTGACTTTCTTTGACCGATGGGTTAATATCAAAGGGCCGGGTCAAGGGTTTGGGTTGGATTTGGGCCTAGCTGGATTGGATAGTGGATTTGGGTTTAGTATTAAAGGATCCGTTTGGTTAAGCTTAGATAACAAGGACCAAAAGTGTAACTTCTCCAAAGATGAAGGACTGATCTTGAACTTTTTCCAATGCTCTCACAAGGACCAAACTTGACAACTTTGATAGAACAAGGACCCTTTTTGCATAAAATCAATTTTTTTTAAGTCCAAGGACTAGTTTTGCAAAATTTCAAAGTTTAGGGACCTTTCTTGCCAATTGACCAAAAATTCATTCAAGGATCATTTTAAACAACTTAGAATACTTCAGGGACCTTGAATGATAAAATTCCACATTTTTGAATTTCAGGGACTAGATTTGACAACTTTTAAAACTTGGGGGACTAAAACTGCCAATTTTGCAAACTTGATACATTTTTCATCTGATTTTGATATTTTTGCATTTAAAACACATAAAACACTAATTTGTGATATTTTGATCATTTTGATGTGTTTCTGAGTGTTTTCAGATGATTTTGCAGTTTATATTGTACAAAAATGATGAGTTTTTAGACACTCATCAATAACAAAGGAGTTTATGTCGCCCATCCTGAACCCTCCACAGTGAAGGATGGGTTAAAACAAATCATTTTAGATCAAACATTTTTGGACAGAACCCCAGTCACCAAGAGTTCATTTCCCGTGGCTTGGAGGATCCTATTCACTTTTGTGATTCAGGTCCTCGGCGGGAACCACTCATCCACTGAACAAGTTAACTCTATTCAGTTGATGATGGCATACTGCTTAATGAATGGGGTCACTGTCGACATAGGGGAGATCATTTACAGTGATCTCGTAACCAAGCTACAGAGCAAAACTAGGACGAAATACGTTTCGTATCCTAGGTTTGTCTCTTGTGCTTTGCAAGTGTTACTGGGTTCAAACTATCCTCAAGAAGAAAAATTTTGTGCTTTACCTGGAATCCTGAGTCAATCCAATTTTCAAAAAGACCAATCCCTTGTCACTCCTATTGAATTGACGGCCCATATGGTTGCTGTAAACAACCAGGAGGGATCAGTGTCTCCAAAACCTGCTCCTAAAAAGAGAAAATGGAAGTCTTAGACTGGAACTAAGACTAAACCCAAGTCCCAGGGCCCTGAGGCTTCAGGAACACAGCCTAAAAGGCACAAAAGGCCCGAGACTAAAAAGACACCCACTGATGACCAGGCAACATCCACCCCCGTGACAACGAAGGACACTGATACATCACAGCCAGTGCCCTTGGTCACAACCACTACTCCCCAAGATCCAGAGGGAAACAAACAACCCGCTGGTAGGGGAGCGCCTTCCACATCGCCCAGTGATGACATTAGCAAATCCAAGCCTTTGTCTAAGGGCACACTGATCGATCCCAAAGACTCAGAGGGAATGATACAACCCGCTGATAGGGATACAACTATCACTGACTCCGCTAAAGGCACTGGAAAACACCCACCAGTGTCTCAGGGGTCACTGGGGGACAAAGACTCGGAGGGAAAGAAACAACCCGCCGATACGGAACCCACAACCAATCCTGACTCCAGCGAAGGCACTGGGAAACGCCCACCAGTGTCCAAGGGGTCAACGGGGGACAAAGACTCAGAGGGAAACATACCACCCGTTGATATGGACCCATCACCAACCCCCTGTTAACCATTGCTGATGTTACTGGAATACTCTTTTCGGAAGATGAGCTTGCTGAAACTGATGATGAAGTTTTATTAGCTGGGGAAGAAGTGGACGCTGAGGTTCAAGCTGAACAAGAGCCTCAGCCTGATCCACGGGAACATACTGAATCACCATTCCAGCATGACAATGATGACTCCTCTTCCTCCACTGATGAATTTGAAAGATTTGATAATGTTCTCCCACTTACTGAAAGGCAGCTTGTTCAGTGGATCACCAAAGCTTCAAGAAGGTTATACTCTGGGGTCACTGAAACACTATGGGAACAACACACTGAGGCTGCTGCCAGTTACGCTGATCTTAAATCCGATGTGCTCACCTTCAATGAATATGTTCACGAACACAGGGATCTTATGTATCAACAGATTGACGAACAGAATACAAACCTGGGTAAAATTCGAGAGTATCTTCAGAAGTGTGGCTCATCAATTGATGATATCAAAGAGACTGTCAAGGAGGACCCAACACTCAATTCTAAAGTACTGGAAGCCACTGAAGTCTATATGAAGAATTCCTCCCGTCTCACTGCCCTGGTTGATATGCTTCAGTCTGCCAATGTTCAAGGCCTACAGAGTTTTGTTCAGTCTCTACAATCTACATTGGGTTCTCTTGATGCTCAGGTGGCTAATCTGGCTAAGGCATCATCCTTCATGGCCTGGAATCTTGGGCCTCGGATGACAGCCTTGGAATTATCTCATGCTAACTTGGAAGCAAAGGTCACTGGTCTTCAAACCGACACATCAGACATCAAGGCTATGATCTCTGAAATTTATCAGGCCTTCAAGGGTCAATCGGCTCCGTCCCCCTCAGCACCAACTCCAACTCTTGCCCTCACTGACGCTCCGGCAACAGTTGAGGGGGAGAATATTGCTGAAGAACCTCCTTCTCACACTGAGGGGGAGCCAACACCATCAACATCAGTGGCTCAAATCTCATCATCACCACCAGTCTCAGCAACACCTATCTCATCAATCCCACCAACAACATCAACAACAACACTGACAGTAATCACACCAATAACAACAACACCACCACCCCTGGTAGCAACTTCATCTTCCTCAGGCCAGGATAAAGGAAAAGGCAAAATGACAACTCCTGAGCCTGAGAAGATCCCCTTTAAAATCGGCAACACCATGTACCTGCTCACACCACAACAACTAAGTGCTCACCTTGCTAAGGAGGAACGAAAAAAGAAACTTGCTGAAGAAGAAAGAAAGAGCAGAGAAGCACTGGTACAAGTAGTCTAAAATTCTTATCGTTTAGCAGCTTTTGGCGAGGACATTGTGTCCTCACCAACACCTTCCTCGCCATTTCTACCGATTCTTGTAGTGAGAACTTAATATGCTAAAATGTATACAGGGCATTAACATGGTTTTTTTAACGACATTGACATAGTTTTAACTATCACTAAAAAGTTTAGTCTTCTAATTTCATGATTAATGTTAAACTCATATTATTAAGTTGATTCGGGAGTGAAAAAGAGATTATGGATGTGACTAAAGCCATGAGGGTTTTAGATTCATCATCTATCATCATAACAAAAAGCAAACACAATCTCTTCATCTCTCACAAAACACTTTTTGTTTACACATTGTTAGCTGTTAGCACCATCCATCAATTCAACCAAACACCCACTACCCTTGTCTCCTTGGATCTAAATTCCAAACACTAAAAGATACTCATCCTAGCTTTCAACATTCATCATTGTGTTCATCTATTTACATTAGATCTTATAGCATAGAGATGCCTTTAACTTATCTTGGAAAAGCCTAAATAGCGTGTATAAGGATTCCAAACTTTAATTCATCGTTTATGAATGAATACATGCATACAAAATATACATTTGCTTGTAAAAAAAAGTAAAGACTAGTGTGTATCTATATATGATTGAAGTCTTGAAAAGTTTTAACCTAAGAAACCATATTCGGAAATCTGCTAGAAATAACATTAAACATATCTGTTGGATAAACAAATTAATGTGTTATAGCTTGTGCGGGATCAGTGAACACTTGTATATTTTTATCAACACACGTCTATCGACATGTACGTGTTTATCTTCATATCTTGTTAAGCATCTTACTTTTACAATATACATTTTCATATAGGCATTACACCCCATCGACATGCACAAAAATGGAGTGGTTGTGACTTGTGAACTTGTGATGGGTAGGATAGAGAGGAACCAAAAGCATCAACAAATTTCAAGAATCAGCTTTCCTTTGAAGACATGGGCAGCCAAATTTGAAGATGGTTTATTCATTTGTCACTGTCACTCAACAAGACATGTGCTTTCGGGTCACATAAAAATATATCTTGGTGGCCCTTCATAAAAAAAGATACATAACCTGGTGTAATCAAGTATGATGCCAAATATCTGTTTTTAACACGGGTAATTGTCGTAAAAAATCCAAGCTATGGACTTTCACTGAATTTGTAAACAAGTCTTAAAAAGTTTCTTTAACTTTTTTCTTTTACTATTTGGAAATTGGCAAAGTGGTATCTCGTTAATCGCAAACATCGGGTAAAAAAAGGCTTTGGAGAAATAGGAATTGTGTTTACTCTTAACTAGCTCTTAGCAAGATTTTTTGCCGATTTAAAATTTTAAGAAAATCTCTTTTGAACTTTTAAGCTAATGGTGAGTATTGGTGACCACAACAGGACTGAGTACATTAATGCCACATCAATTTTCTCTCTCTACAACAAATTCATGACTAACTTAATGTAATAAGGAGACCTAGAACACCACAAAAAATCATTTAATAAAAACGCCACACACACAAAACAAAAAGGAGGAGTCGGTCAAGTATACGACTGATTTATGCATTCTTTAAACATGACCACAACCATGACCGAGTTAGTATAATGAGGGGACACGTCTAAAGTGTGCTTGACCGAGTGGATGACCGATGCATTACGCTCGGTCTAAGTCCACTTAATAAGTATCATTTTATCTAAGGATGTAAAAAAACGAGTACCACGTTAGCCGCTATATTCTTAAATAAAAGTTCGGTATATTTTTAATAAAGAAATCGTTAGATATTTGTTAGATATTTGATAAATAAAATTTGTTAAATAAAAAACCATAAATATCTAAAAGTACAGGGTAGATTTGTAACTTGTCAAATAGTTTAGATGGTGTTGCGAATTTCTCATTTTAAAATAAAGTCAAAGGTAGTTTTGGTAAAGTGTTAGATAGTTTAAGGGTATATTTTGAAATTTATTTTATTTTTACAAAAAGTATATTGTAAAATTCATTTTTTTTTTTTTTATAAAATTGTACGTAACTACGTATGTCAAAAGTATTGCAATATTGGGATTATTTTGTTCGCAATTTAATGGCCCTTTCATCGGTATATTTTTTATATAGATGGAGAACCCCAACTATAAAATCTCTAAGGGGAACGAGAAATGAATGGAGAACCCCAACTATAAAATCGGGAGTTAAGGCGTAGATGGGGATAGTATCCCGTACCCGAACCCGACCTGACACCAATATCTTTAATATGCTTGATCTATATCTATATCAATAGTATGTTCATAGAGAAAGATCAACACATGTTAAAATCCAATGATAGGTGGTGTTGTACAAATAGAGAGAGATCAACACATGTTATAGAGAGAGAAAATTAATAAAAATCGCTAGATATTTGATAAATAAAATTTGTTATATAAGAAATTCGTAAATAGCTAAAGGTACATGGTGATTTTTTGGGCTCATTTTATTCGAAATTTGAATTCTTTTTTATTGGTATATTTTTTATAAGAGAATTGATGAATATTTGTTAGATAATTGATAAATAAAGTTTGTTATATAAAAAATAACAATAATAAGTAAAAGTGTAAGGTAATTTTTGTAACTTGTTACATAACTTAGGGTTGTGCTTTGAATTTTTTTTATTAAACTTTTTTTTTTTTTAAACTTTAGTGTAGTTTTTAAAGTTATATGATTGACTTAAGGTGTGTTTTAAAAAAAATCATTTTTTTTTTCAATTCAAAAAACATATATTAAAGTACTAACATTTTCTTATAAAATCATACGCAAGTCAAAAGCATTGCAATATTTAGCTCACTTTGTTCGCAATTTGAATATCTTTTCAAAGGTATATTTTATAAGGAAATCACTAGATATCTGATAAATAAAGTTGTTATATAAAAAACGTAAATAGCTAAAAGTATAAGGTAATTATCGTTACTCGCCACATAGTTCATGACGATGTTTTGTAATAAAAAAGTGACGACGTTTTTGTTTTGTTTTTGCGAAATGACGTTGTTCGTATGGCAAATGTATATAAGCGTATGTGTAACTAATAGGGACCAGATCCCCAAATCCAGTTTATCTAAAAAAATCTCTAAGTCGAACAAGAAATGGATGGAGAACCCCAGCTATAAAATCGGGAATTAGGGCGTAGATGGGGATAGTATCCCGTACTCGAACCCGACCTGACACCGATATCTTTAATGGGGCGTGATATAGGTACCCCCTCAAGTAGAAGGGTTGCTACAGTAGCATGCATCAAGAGTTGTACTATATGTATCAAAATATTATATTGTGTGTATGATTAACTATAAGGAGTTCCCTATAGCATATCCCATCTTTAATATACTTGATCTATATGTATATCAATAGTATGTTCTAGATATCAACACATGTTAAAATCCTAGGTGTGATGTTGTACAAATAGAAAATGGGTCAACTTTATATTTATTAATTTATTAGTATGTGCATATAAGTATGCATATTATAAGTATGCATATGCAATATTTAAATGATAAAACATTTAAAAGTATAAGCACTAATTATATAATTTTCGACGAACTATTGTTCTTAGATTTATATGTATATGACATATAAGTTGGTATTACAAATAGTATTTGATGCTTTAAGTTTAAAAAGGCGTTGTAATTAATCTGACAAATATACATTTGTGAAGACATTCTATCGTTTAACCTTTATGTTTACTTAATGAAGAAAAAAGATCACCAAATCCCCTCAGGGATCCTTGTTTCTCGTTTAGGTTGAGGATAAAAAATCATTTCTCGACAGAAACGTGGGTGGGGATGAAGATTAGGGTTGAAACAGGGATAGAGATAAGCGATACAATCATCACCGTTCCACTTCCTGTTACCATCCTAATTTTGTCTCTTTTTGCGTGATTAATGCCCTGAACATTATAAGGACACTTGTATCGAGTAAAACGTTTATTTGGATTTGATCATGAGATGAAGTTCGGAAACCTTAATACAATGCATTCTATGCGTTTTTTTTTCCCGGCAATGTGGCAAATAATTTCGGCCTAAAAGAAAAAAATGCCGAAAATATGTACTTCAAATCTTTCACCGGATTTTTCATGGATTTAGTACGTCGGAAAATAAACATTTTCTTGTGGTGGGCTACCCAATTATTGCTTGACTATAATTACTAATGTACCGTCATGTACGAAAGCATTTTATGTTAGAGAAAAATGCTTCAATTTACGAGAGTTCCTCAATGTAGGTTATACAAGTTTTTAAGTATTTATCTTAGTAACTTTATTACTTTTCTACCATCTTGCTGGAAAGGAAAACATGTGAAAGATGCAATCCCACAAAATGTATTTTATATGTCCATAAATTTTATAATCCTTAAACCTTGTCACCTATAACTCTATAAGATGAAAACTTGCCATCATCTAAACATGTTGTACATAAGAGCACCCGGTGTCCAACTCGTCGTTCCCTTCATCGTCCACCTCAGCGCTTTGCCGAGGCTCGTTTTGACACCGGCGTTGCTCGCCGTCCGGCGTCGTGGGAGGCAACGCCGTCTGCACGACGGAGAAGACTTGTACTTTTTCTTTTTCTTTTTTTTTTCTCTCTTTTTTTTAGACAGTGAAATTTAAAGTTTTTTAATAAGGTGATATTTAAAGGTGAAGTGTTTTAGAAGATAGTGATATTAGAAGGTTCGTAGATAAAAAAATGCAAACATAAAAGCATAATGATGAAACCTTTAAACTGAAACTTGAAAAATTAACTAAAAACTTGAAATACATAATAAGCTTAAACATAAAAAACTACAGAATCTCCCTAAAAACAACATAAAAACATGAAATACATAATAAAACCACTAAAAACTTAAAAAAACGAGTCATCCGAGTCCCAACTATCAGAACTGGTTGGCGGAGAATAAAACTCCCCATTCATGTATCGACTCTCCATTATGTCGAAATAGTTGTCTTGGAGGTACTGAGCCTCCCGTGCTTCTTGCTCACGGCGAGCAGCCTCTTCACGTGACTGCTCTTCCATAATCTCCCTAACGTTTTCTTCATCTTGTTCCAGTTGCCGGAGAGAAACCTCACTTAACCCGCTGGGGTGGTTTTGAAAATCCACCTGTGGACTGTTCACATGTGGACTTGAAACAATTGGGAGGTATGGGATGTTTTCAAACCCCACCGAAAAGACATTTTCCGGTGGTGTTGAGTAAACTTCAAACTCTGGCAGAGTTGGAAAGCTGGTTTCCGGCAAGTGATTTGGGGTTGGAAAGCTGGTTTCCGGCAACTTCTCTGGGCTGGGGAATTGCTGAGAAAAGTCTTTGCGAGCCATTTTTTTGTGTGAATTGTGTTATTTGTGTGTGAATTGTGACTGGTAGGATACTATATATAGAAAACTAAACCGTTTGAATTTGAATTTAAAATTAACCGTTTGAATTTGAATTAGCCCGCTCAACAGTACACGGTTTTTGAATTTGAATTTAAAATTTGAATTTGAATTACCCCGCTCAACAGTACACGTTTTTGAATTTAAAATTAGAATTTGAATTTTGAATCTGAATTTTATAATTTGAATTTGAAAACCACCCTTATAAATAACATCTTATAACCACCATTTTTTCACATCTACATCAATTCAAAAAAAACACACAAATGTCTCAAACTCTGAAGTGGAACAAGTCTGAAGAAATCTTGCTTGCGCAAGTTTGGATAGAAATTTCGCAAGCTATGGATATGCAAAATAACCCTTCCGAAAATATTTTTTGGAACGACGTTATGCATATGTTCAATAATCAGACAACCGATGACCATCGTACAAAAAATTCAATCACGGGTAAATGGACGAGGATTAACGTCGATTGCAAAAGGTTCAACGCAATTTACAAACAGTTGCAGCGTCGAAGTGCTCAAAATGACCACACTCATCTCGAAAATGCGAAACTAAGCTTCCAGCAACAATTTGGTGGAAAAGAGTTCAAGTATGTTCACGTTTGGGAGATTTTGAAAAATTGCCCGAAGTGGGATGTCGAAGATTAAATCCAGTAGTATGTGTTGTATTTTTTTTTACTCGTGTTGTTTTTTTTTCCGTATCGTGTTGTTTTTTATTATTGTGTTATGTATTGTATTTTTAATTTGAATGAAATGAATTTATTTAGTTTATTTGGAAATGAAAATTGAATAAAAAAAATAAAGTGGTAGTGGTGGGCCTCAAATGAAGAGGTTGAGGTTTGTTATGAGTGAGGAGGGGGTTTGTTGTGGTTAGTTGTGAAAAAACGAGATGCTGATGTAACGTTGAGTTGGCACGACGACGAAGCTTCACTTCATTTTGACACCTTTTTTTTTTTGACGAAGCTTCACTTCGTTTTGACACCTTTTTTTTTTGACGAAGCTTCACTTCGTTTTGACACCTAGTGCTCTAAGAACCAATAAAATATGTGAAGTTATGATGTTACAAGTCATATGTACCAGTAGAGTTTGTCTTATACACTCATATGGATAGGAATATACTAGTTTTTATTTCTTTTAGGAATATTTAGTGTTAAATTTATCAAAAAAGGTTTTTACCAGGAGTAAAGACTATGAATGACTTGCTCAATCTGAAAAGTCGTAAATTGATGCCAAGAAGTACAGCCAAGGCAATTTTGTCTTTTCTGTTTGGACTCTTTCTTCGCCATTGTAATTAGTGTTTTGTCTCAGTTCTGATGGAGATGTGTGAAGATCCATGACTTAACTAGTTACCACAATGATTGGAATGAAAAAGGAAGTCATGGTAATTAGATTTACAAAATTTTACACCATGATCATCTTAAGCTAGGTAAAAGGTTATTGATGAGTTTTAAGTGTCGAGGCTATGGTGATGTATTTTCCCGTTACATCATTGTCACATTAGTTTCACGTCATCATTTATTTTTTTACTTTTACTTTTTCTTTTCTTAAAAATTTGTAACAGTGTCTTTCTCATTTTCAATTTTTTTTCTTGATTTTTTATCATAAAAAATAGCTCTAAATACACATACCCATACAAAACATACACAAAATTCATTTTCTCTCCTTAGCCTCTCGGCATAATAGTGCCACAAGCCTGCAAGGGGGTCTATTTTTTGCCACAAAGTTGGGTGAAAATGAAGCTCCCGAGCGACAAAAGAGAAAAAGGGCTTGCATATGCCTTTTCTCGTACCACACCTCTCACCTTAACAAACGCTGTGGACAAATCATAAAGCAATATATAATGGTTTAACATCACGTAACCATTATGAATCATATAAACATTGTAATTGTTAGCGAGTTAATCATTAATTTTAGCGGAAAAGATATGTTTGTACCTTCCCAACAATGTCTAGTTTGAGAAATTACACTGACTCATGTGGCTACCTTCCCTTATCGACAATTTGTTGTGCTACTGTTACTTGTGAGCCTTTTTCTACTTCCTAACAATCCAATTAACTGCCTCTACTGGGCCAAAGATAACTAATGGGCCAAAAGCTCCATGCAGCTTACATCCAAATGGGATTGGCGTAGAATTCTTAGACCAACTGCTGAAAATATTGAACTTCTGAAGTTACAAAATCTTGCTTCTTCCTTGTATTTCTAATATGATAGCAGAGATTGCAAGGTTTGTTATAAATGGTATCTAGCAGAGATTGCAAACACGCGGATTAGGCAGTTCGGGTTATCAGTAAACCGGGGTTTGGTCAAAGCAGGTCATATTAACTATACGTTGAGGTCAAAATGGTTCTGGTAGTGTTAACCAGCCAACACACTTGATTCCATGGTTTCAACTTTCAAGTTTGTTATAGTCAATTATCATATACAATTTAATAACCAAAAAAATACTATTAACTTTAAAATCATAATCTACTTTTTTATATAAATAAAATGATTTCATGAGTTTTCTAAGCATTACATTGCATGTTAGACAACTTCTATCTTATTTGACCCATTGTTAATAAAATACAACCCGACTTAGCCTGTTATTATGTTTACTGATTTTGATTGCACCCTCTATCATCTAGTTACAAACATCAATGCCCAAAAGAAAACATGTTGGAATTCGTATATTACAAAGTCGGAGATCCTGGATATTGACTTATTTCAGTTATGATCTGCATTCTTTAAGAAAGCTATTGGTCGAAAACTTGAATGCTCAATAATATTATGTCTTTCAGTTTGTATACTTTGATTCAGCAAAAGTTTATAGTAATGAAGCTTTGGCTAATCAATAACACTCTTTATGGTTTATTGATATGGAGCAGATTGATGAATTGGGGGGCTCGTCATGGAAGTGCGCAGCAAACAAGTTCAACTCAGACTATAACTTCCCGCCTGTGACTCTGTGAGGAGCTGCATAATCCACGAACATACAAAAGAGATATCTTTACACTCTAGATGTTTATCACAAATACCTATGGCGGATTGTTGCAACCAACAGTCCTAAAGTTCTTCATTTAGGGATCTGAATTCAGCATCTCTTTGTTTTTATTGTTGGTACGATGATTAAGTGAAATGTGTCAGTCACGTATATGTTTAGGCAATATTTTCCATTATTTAGAATCAGTTTCAAGTTTTGCATTAGTTTGGTGAACCTGATAAAAGTAGACTCGCCCTTGAAAAGGTCCTGCATTTAACTCTACAAAATTACTAATTATTCAGTGATACAGTTTATGTAGTAGTTTTTCTCAAAGCACGTATTGTACACTATGTTCGTTCCATTCTACATCACTTGCAGTATCCTTTCCTATGAGAAGACGCAGGTTGTAATGTTCTTGTTCGATCCCACTTTCTCGAGTCATGTGCAGGGGACACTTCAGATGAAACCAATCAACAAATTGAACCAAATATACGATACAACTGTCTCCAGTTATCGACATCAATTTCCCTTCCTTGCTGCCAGGCTTTATCAACATTTCCTAGTGTCTTGTGTTAACGAGTCCTAAAGAGAACTTGCTTACATACCCAGAAACAGCTGAAGTTTGTGCATTTAATCTCTAAATTTAAACTACTCTTATCAACTGAAGAATGATATAAAGAATCAACTCATTCTAACAGTCGCAATTGCTGATTTAAAACAAGTTCAGTTGAAAGGGGGTGTTTGTTTAAGCTTATATATGGGCTTCTGAGCTTATTTGATTTCGGCTTATATTTCATAAGCTTTAATTTTCCAGCTTATGATATACAGTAATAAACTTATATAAGCCCACAAATCTCCAAATAAGCCTGATAATTGAGGCTTATGATATATAAGCCGAAAAACAAATAAGCTCACAAGCCACATATAAGCTTAAACAAACATCCCCTTGATTGTAATGTTACATAAGCTCAGTAAAAAGTAAAAACAATAGTACCACAGATTATCATAAAATCATGAGCACTTGTTGGAGTGGCCCAGGCAATAAGCTAATTTTTGCTCTTTGTTTTGTCCAATTCTGAATGTTATTTCATAAATCAGGTATTTTGATGAAATAATATGCCCAAAAATATACAAAAAACAAACAAACAATTGAAGAGAAAAGCTACTTTCATTTCATTAAAAGCTTAACTACCAAATACTAGATCTAAGATCCAACTTACAAGCCATAATAAACATAACAGAAACACCAATTAGAAATTAAATAACACTGACTAAGCCCTTTCCCCCCTAATCCTCCTAGCCAACTGCATATCTTTGGGCATAATCGTAACCCTCTTGGCATGAATGGCGCACAAATTAGTATCCTCAAACAACCCCACCAAATACGCCTCACTCGCCTCCTGAAGCGCAGCAACAGCCGAACTCTGAAACCTCAAATCCGTCTTAAAATCCTGAGCAATCTCTCTCACCAGCCTCTGAAAGGGCAACTTCCTTATCAAAAGCTCGGTGCTCTTCTGGTACTTGCGAATCTCTCGTAAGGCAACGGTTCCAGGCCTGAATCTGTGAGGCTTCTTAACTCCTCCAGTTGCTGGTGCTGACTTACGAGCTGCTTTTGTTGCCAGCTGTTTCCTTGGTGCCTTTCCTCCTGTTGATTTACGCGCTGTTTGCTTAGTTCTGGCCATTTCCCTTTCTTTTCTGAAAATGGTTTTTTGAGTGTTTTGATTGTTGTTTTTGTGTGTGTGTTTTGGAGTGAAATGAGCGTGTGTATTTATAGGGGTTTGAAATTTGGAGGAAGATATATGGGGCGTTGGATCGATGAAGGATTAATGGACGGTGGAGATTGATTATTGTGGGAGAGCGCGGATAGTGATCCGTGTGCTTTCTCAATGGAGTGTATGATTGGTCAAGGAAATACAGGAATAATTTATTTTTTTATTTAATCTACCATCATTTTGGCTATAATATTTTCTTTCTTATTTAACCTAGCATCAAATAATATTTTCTTTCTTATTTAAGAAGTTGATTATTTAATCGGTTTCATTTAGTACCAAAAGCTTAAGGAAACTATAGTGGCTTTGTTACGTTTATTTATTATTATTATTATTTTTTTTTTATTATTTTTTTTTAACTTTTTTAATTGGACATATGATTTTTCAAATATAACTTTAGTTAGAATTTCCTATCAATATATTATTTTAATGAATCTTATTATTGTATTTTTTACAAAATAAGTAAACCCAAACACTCTATCAACGTTACTTACTCTTATGCGGTTTTTAAGAGCTTAATTCTAAATAAAATGTGAAACTTTGTGGGTTTTTAAGAGCTTATTTCTAAATAAAATCTATTTCTACTTCTTGATTTCTCAACTATTTGTAATCCAATAACGGTACTAAATGAACTCTATTGGTGTGTAACAAGTGGTATCAGATCACTTTCCTGGCTCATTATCATAAAAATCCACCATTAAAACCGATCATCTACTCTGGTTAATATTCTGGCTAAGCTGTTAATTTTCCGACCAAGAAACATAATAAAATCAATAGTACTACATTGGTACTTTGATTTGTAATCAATAGTACTAAATTGGTACTTTAATTCGTGGTGTGATATCCGTTCAGAAATAAGACCCACTGTCAAGTATTCATCGCGATCATAAGAATATCACATTAATGTTTAAATCCTTTGTTCTTGGACCAATGATCAGTTTTGTTTGACTTGAAATTGGCCAAGAAATGGTTAAGTTGTTAACAATGGCGCCTGCAACAAAGGTCTTAACAATGGCGCCTGCAACAAGAAATGCACATATTGAGTCCTCTAAGGGATCACCACTGGTTCTTGATGAGGAAACAAGAAGATTCCTTGCTGATACAGTTGCTAGAATGGTGGAAGGTTCTTTGGCTCCTATGCAAAGAGCAATGCATGATATGTCCAACAACATCACTGCTCTAAGTCTCCAAAATCAACAAATGGGAAATAGGGGTCCTCAATTGAATCATAGCATAATGACAAAGCTTGAATTCCCAAGGTTTTCAGGAGATGATGTGAAGGGTTGGGTGTTCAGGTGTGAGCAGTTCTTCTTGTTGGACCAAACTCCATATGTGGATAAGGTAACACTTGTCTCAATTCAACTTCATGAAAAAAAACTCTGTTATAGCATAGTCAATATGTGAGAATTCATAGAAATAATGTTAGTTGGCAGGTGTATAAACAAGCTATCATGGCTAGATTTGGTAATGTTTATGATGATCCTATGTCTGAATTAAAAATTTTGAAATATGAGACTACTGCTGGGGACTATGAAGAGGCATTTGATAGTCTTTGGAGTATAGTTGATGTAAGTGAAGAGATTGATGTTAGTTTGTTTATGGGTGGACTTCCTACTGAAATTGAAATGGGGGTTAGAATGTTCAAGCCTAGAACCTTAGCAGATGCATATTGTTTGACAAACTTACAAGAAGCCACTTTGGAAGCAGTCAGGAAGAAAAGTGGGAGTACT
Source organism: Chrysanthemum seticuspe (assembly GCA_019973895.1). Classification (NCBI taxonomy): domain Eukaryota; kingdom Viridiplantae; phylum Streptophyta; class Magnoliopsida; order Asterales; family Asteraceae; genus Chrysanthemum; species Chrysanthemum seticuspe. The sequence goes on from BPTQ01000008.1 coordinate 307,254,951, forward strand.
TTTGTTCCTAGTACTTCAAGATATGAGGTCTGGGTATCATGAAGGCCATATAAGGATGAATTATGTAGACATAGCTAAGACTGCATTCAGAACTCAGGAAGGCCATTATGAGTTCTTGGTTATGCCATTTGGGTTGACCAATGCTTTATCAACCTTTCAATCCTTAATGAATGAAGTTTTTGGACACTTTTTTGAGGAAATTTGTGTTAGTATTGTTTGATGATATCCTCATTTATAGCCAAACAGTTGATGATCATGATCACCATGTAAGAATGGTGTTGGAAGTAATGAGAGGAAACAAGTTGTATGCAAAGAAAAGTAAGTGTGTGTTTGGTACTGACAAGGTGGAATATTTGGGTCATGTAATTTCTGTTATGGGGGTTGCTACTAATCTAGAGAAGGTTAAAGCAATGTCTCAATGGCCAGTGCCCACTAATGTGAAGCAATTGAGATAATTTTTGGGGTTAACAGGTTACTACAGAAGGCTTATACAAGGCTATTTCAGTATTAGCAAACCTCTGATTCAGTTGCTAAATAAGAATAGTTTTGGATGGACTATAGATGCACAATTTGCTTTTGAAAAGCTCAAACAAGCTATGGTCAGTGCTTCATATCTTAGACTACCAGATTTCACTAAGGAATTCACTTATGGTGTTGGATTGGGTGTAGTTTTGTTACAAGAGGGTCATCCAATAACTTTCCTTAGCAAAGCTCTCTCTGCCAAACACCAACTTATGTCCACCTATGAAAAAGAATTGTTGGCTTTGTCTATGCCTTTGAAAAGTGGAAGGGTTATTTGCTAGACATACATTTTAAAATCAAACAGATCATTTTAGCCTCAGATATTTATTGGATCAAAGGATGTCTACTCTTACACAGTTGAAATGGTTACCCAAGTTAATGGGATTTGATTATATCCAATACAAGAAAGGGGTGGAAAATGTCACAGATGATGCTTAGTCTAGATTGCAGTCTTCAAGTGAGTTGTACAACTTGATTTTTTCTTCTCTTACTACTGATGTATATCAGAAGATTGTGGCTAGATGGGAGACAGATGCAAAGCTTAAGCAAGTTATTGAGAAGCTACAACAAGGCCAAATTATTAAAGGGTCTTACACATGGGCTAATCAGGAACTAAGGAGAAAAGGCAAGCTAGTAGTGGGTAGTTATTAACCTCTAAGAACAGAAATGCTCAAACAATTTCATGAGAGTGCATTTGGAGGACATTCAGGGGTCAGAACAACAACCATTAAACTCTGTAATGTGTTCTATTGGAGGAAAATGATAAAACGTGTGAAACAATTTGTGAGGGAATGTGATGTTTGTCAAAAAAATAAACCAGACTTGGCAGCTTATCCATGTCTGTTACAACCCTTGCCCTTGCCTACTACCATTTGGTCACATATCTCTATGGATTTTATTGAGAGTCTGCCTAAGTCACAAGGTAAGACAATCATTCTTGTAGTGGTGGATAAGCTGAGCAATTATGACCATTTCATCCATTTGTCTCACCCTTTTACTGCTATAGATGTTGCTAAAGTGTTTCTAGACAATATCTATAAGCTCCATGGTTTGTAAACACCATTGTTTCAGATAGGGACAAAGTCTTTTTGAGTACTTTTGGGAAGGAGTTGTTCAAGTTGATGCAAGTTAAACTACACATGTTTACTTCCTTTCATCCACAAACAGATGGCCAATCTGAATTGGTGAATAGGTCTCTTGAATGCTACTTAAGGTGCATGTCTGGTGAGCAACCTAAACAATGGATGAGATGGATTTCTTTGGTTAAATGGTGGTACTACACAAACCATCATTCTGCTATTAATACTATTCCATATGAAGTGGTCTATGGTCAAGTTCCACATGTTCATATACCTTATGTAGGGGGAGAAAGAAAGGTGAAATCAGTGGATAGGACATTGACAACTAGGGAAGAAGCTATTGAGGTATGCAAATTCCATTTGAAGAGAGCCCGAGATAGGATGAAATCCCAAGCTCATAAGCACATGACAAATAGGGAATTTATGGTTGGTGATTGGGTATACTTGAAGCTGCAGCCACACATACAAGTCACCATCAGAAAGGGCAAGCAAACTAAGCTACCTCCAAAGTGCTATGGTCCTTTTCAAGTGCTGGACAGAGTGGGACAAGGGGCTTATAGATTAAGGTTGTCTGATTCAGCCCAAATTCACAATGTTTTCCACATTTCATAATTAAAGAAGTGCAAAGGTGCAGTGGCTTACAACTTGTGATGGAGATGAAGTCATGTTGGTAGAACGTGTGGCTATTTTGGATTGGAGATTGGCTAGAAGAGGCGATGTGTTGTTGTGTTTGTACTGGTGCAGTGGTCAAATGGGACAATGGAAGATGTCACTTGGGAGCCAATTGAAGATATTCAAAAGAAATTTCCTACTTTCAGCGTTTGATCTTGAGGATTGATAAGTGCTGAAATGGATTCATTTGTTAGATAAGTTGGTGGCACGTGAGGTGCATGTGTATAGTCCTAGACTAGGCACTTGAGGTGCACGTGACTTTCTCCTCAACTGCTTCTAACAGCGTTTCTCAAAACTAGTTTAAATAGTTGTTGCGTTTCACATTCATTTCTAGTATAGAATTTGTATCTTTATATTATCTATAATCATTCCGGTTCAATCATTGTAACAACTACACTTTATTAATACAAAATCAGTTTTGGCGATCTATTTCTACTTCTTGATTGCTCAACTAATTGTAATCTAATAACGATACTTAAATGAACCCTATTGGTGTTTAACAACCGTGAAAGACGGTATTGAGAGTTACTTTACTTTACTTTATAAATCTCATTTCTCTAATGATTAGTTATAGAGTTAAATAATTAAAATAAAATAAATCATTTCTAATGATTATTACGAAGATAAATGACCTAGGCCTATCAAATAATAATAAAGGCAGAAGGCCTTTACAATAATCGACTAACAAGAAAATCAGGATGCATGACAAGGTAATTTTTTTTTGGTAAAAATAGATTAAATGATCATGCTACAGCTATCAATGAATGAATTACCCTACATTTATCTGCCACTAGCAATGGATAATATAGGATGCTTGTTCATGCTATCAAAGGCACTTGAGTTTAAGTTAGTCGTATCGTTGCACTCATCATTTTCGGTTGGTTTTTTGAGCAAATGCTCACCTTCATCTTCATTTATAGTACTTTGCACCCATGGATGCTTTTGTATCATTGTTGCAAGTATTCCTGCTAGCTCCATTGCTACTTCCTTCATGGTAGGCCTTTCTTCTCCTCTAACTCGTAAGCATCTTTCCGCAAGTCTTGAAACTTGGATGATCTCGTTTGGAACTTCGTCTAGTAACAAGCGTCCATCAAGAATATGGAAGAGTCTTCCTTGTTTCAAAGAAAATAGGAAATACATGGCTAAGTTCCTCTCTTCTTCTGGTCTATCAAAACTAAGCGCCTTTTTTCCGGTTATAAGCTCTACTAATACTACCCCGAAACTATAAACATCGCTCTTATCTGTTAACTGATTCGTTTGTAAATATTCAGGATCTAAGTAGCCGAGTGTTCCTTGCACTATAGTGGCTAATTCAGTCTGATCCATAGGAACTAGCCTAGAAGCGCCAAAATCAGCCACTTTTGCTACAAAGTTATTATCCAAAAGTATATTCATTGGCTTGAGCCTTGACGTCTCGATGGATGATTGGGAAAGATGCTGCAGAGTGCAAGTATGCAAGTGCGTCAGCTGTTTCCGTTGCTATTCTAAGCCGAATGTCCCAAGTAAAACTTGATGAATTCCCTTTGGTGTGAATGTGATCGGAGAGTGTACCATTTGGAATGAATTCATATACCAATAACGGGACTTCTGTTTCCAAACAACATCCAATCAGCTTCACCACATTTCTATGATTAATTTGAGAAAGGATAACAACTTCATTGATAAATTGCTCTATCTGAGATTGGGTTTGATCTGCTAATTTGGCCTTCTTTATGGCAACTATTCTGTTATCAGATAGGACTCCTTTATAAACTGTGCCAAATCCACCCTTGCCGATAATCCTGCTCTCATCGTAGTTATTGGTCGCCCGCTTAAGCTCCTCTATGGTGAACACTTTCGCTCGATCATGAGAACCTCCATCTCCAGAAATTTGTTGCTGCAACATTAATCCACCATTTTGCTTAAAGAATTTTTCTCTAAGCAATATAAGTTTTCGCTTCTTAAGTCCCAAATACAACCAGATTACAGATATAAGCAGAAGTATAGCACCGGGATGAGTTATTAATACGGTGGCTATGTTTTTATTCATACGGTGGCTATTTTTTTTTTTTTTAATTTTTTATTTTATTATTTTTTTATTTTTATAATTTTGTTTATATCAAAAAGCTATAAACCTGAAAATGCGGAACTGTAAATATAAAGTTTAATAAGCCAAACGCTTAAAACTGTCAGAAATACGGAACAAAAACTGACAAAAAACTGTGTTGTACTGGAAAAAGCGGGGGGACAAAGGGGAATATTCCCTGGCAGGCTACCCAGTAGCCACCGTATGAATAGTAGGACCCGCAGCACCAGCTGAGGTACCTGCAGCAACAAAAAAACAGATAAACTTAAATATATATAGCACGTAGGCACAATTATTCTGTTTTTCATAGTCTCTAGCTGAACATATCAACTGAAAAAGATTTAAAGTTTAAACTTTACTTACCTACAACAATCTTTATAAGCTTTGATTGATCTTGAGTACAACCTGTTCCCTCTCTCGTACCATCTCCAGAGTAACCTTTTCGACAAGAACACTCATAGCTTCCTTGTGTATCAACACATTCATCTTCGCAATCATGAGTTCCTCGTTCACATTCATTTATATCTATATAATAACATATTGTCAATCATTTATATCTTTAAATAACAAAAGCACCATTAAAATTTTGAAATGAATAAACACTTACTTGTGCAGCCATTTGCGATATAAGGATTGCCTTCATAGCCTTCCTGACAACGACATCGATATCCAGGACCGCTATAATCTGGATCACATTCACTGTTTCCTTTGCACAAGAAACTATCCGCATCCTCCCTTGCTATGTCACAAGTCAAATTTCCAATTGCCCAATCAAGTAACATAGGCATCTTTTGTACACTTTCAAAATCGCGGAAATCAGTTGTAGAGAAGTTAAACTTCCCCTCTTCAACGAAAAATCCATAACTACAAGGGTTAAACTCTGTTATATTAGTATGGTTATTATAGCTACTTAGTGCAATTTCAAAAGATCTCATTTCTTGTGGCACTGCTACTTCACAACACCCGACTCCCGAGCATGATCCATTTGTAATAAGGCTATTTCTACCACATCTAGAAATGCATCCGGTACCAAAAGACGATTCATTCTCTCTCCTTTCACTAAAATACGCATGTGTGTCACACCCGATAGCTACAAATTTGTTCTTGGCTGATATCCGGAAATCCCTCAACCTCAAATATGGCCGAGCACTTCTATCTGGAACTGGACCAGAACTATTGTAGCAATCACGCGCTACAAACATCATAACCTCCACCTCACTCTTGCTTGTCGACATATTTGAAATAACAATATTGGTTCTGCTATCTCCAAAGAAAGGTACCGGCTCACCGGATGATTGATCACACGTTACAAGGAAATCCGAACTGTGGTAGCATCCCTCACCTGAACCAAATGGGAATGTAATAGTCACATTGCCACATGAACTTAAACAGGCTTGTCCCTGAGCACTTGCTGCCCCCAAAGTTGCTATGGCTAATATTGCGGGTAATAGTAGTTGAATATGCATGGTTGCTTTATGTGTGTTTGTGAATGAATATTGTTGAATATATGAACAGTAACATGAAGACATAGTCATTTTCTAGAGACGCAATAAAGACTTGGCTCCTAATAAACGTGTAATTTGACTAATGACTAATTGAGTTCAGATCTATATAGATATCTTATTTATCAGATTCAATAAATTAATTTTAGTCATTTATTTTTTATCAAAATTAATAAAAAAATCATTTTTCACATTTTTTTAAACATCATATTTTGCAAACGGTAAATCTTCAAACTATAAAAAATACACTATCGCGACGAGAATTATATTATCTTTTTATAGATATGCACTTATATTTTCAACAAACTTTCTTTTTTTCAAAAATTCCGTCCAGAAAAATCATGATTCGATTTTACAAATCATATATGATTTTTTCAAATCATATATGATTTTTTCAAATCATATATGATTAGCAAAAATCATATATGATTTATAAAAATCGAATCACATGTGATTTTCACAAATCACATATGATTTTTTTGGGCTAAAATTTTGAAAAGAAAAAATTGTTAAAAATATATAGAAATGTATGTCTATAAAAAAATAATTTAATTCTCGTCGTGATGATATGATTTTTTATTATAACAATTAACGGTTTGCGAGATATTTATTTTTTAAAAAAGGATGATTATTATTATTTTTTATTTTTATTTTATTTTTATTTTTTTAGAAAAATGAATGATTATGATGAATTCATTAGATATATGTTAATTTTGAGATGTATATTGAACTTTTGACATGACTACTTAATGGTTTAATAAGAAGTTTTTCTATGTATGGATTATAATTTAGGACTCGTTTCAACAAATATAAATAATAAAGTATATGCAAGTATGCAATATATTTTATTTGCAAAACGAATTCAAATTTTAAAATAGAGTAAAATCTCTATAAATTAATACTCGATAAATTAATAACCTTGATAAAATTAATAATTTGTTCAGTCCCAACTTGGGACCAACACAAATTTGGACCACAATTGATAAAATAATACGATAATATTTTTTTTGAAACCACAGTGTATCTATATTAGTCTCAACGAAACTATAAATTAATAATTACTAAAAAATTCTATATATGTGTGTGTGTGTGTGTGATACACTTAAAAATACTAAGATTATATATTGTTTAGTAAAAAATGAATCTATAGTCACTTGCTTTTTTGTTGAACTTCAAATCTATATATTGAGTTTATCTTGAAATCTCCTTATTGCGCTAAAGAGTTGGTGCGTTGTCTTCTCGTATTGAAACAAAAAGTGTTAATTTTATTTTTATAAAGTGTAAATGTGATTCATAAAATGTTAATTAAAACTTGTTTTTCAATTATTTTTTTGTCTCTAATGAGTATATATTGTAACTAGCTAGTATATTAGACTTGAAAATTTAAAGGTCATACGTAAAACCTCTTTAAGTTAATAAATTATTAATTTATCGATATAATAATATCTCGCTAAATTAATAAAATATTCCGGTCCCAACACTATTAATTTATAGAGATTTTATTGTAATAATACATGTAGAATAATCATAAGACAATCTCTAATTAGAATAAATCAAAAGTAGAATATTCAACAGTTTATATCTTATGGCCTTCTGAAATCAACTTTTACTTACAAAGTCGATATGAAAATGTCTTGGAAATAACGTGTGCTTAGAAGTTTTTATCTAGTGGTATGCGAGTTGCTCGTCAATCAAGAAATTACGGGTTCAAATTTAATTAGAGACATTTGTGAGAATTATTATGAAATAGTGGTATAGTATGCCAAAAAAAAATTGCTGTTAAAAAAAATATGCTTACAAAATATAAGAACTAATAAACTAATAAACGAATTCAAATTTCAAAGTAATAACACATGTAGAATAATCATAAGATAGTTTCTAATAGAATAAATCAAAAGTAGAATATTCAACAGTTTATATCTTATATGGCCTTCTCAGACACACATGTAGAATAATCATAAGACAGTCTCTAATTAGAATAAATCAAAAGTAGAATATTCAACAGTTTATATCTTATGGCCTTCTTAGAGGAACTTTTACTTACAAAGTTGAAACGGAAATAACGTGTACTTACAAAAATATAAGAACTACTAGTAATATTTAACACTTTTATTAATAAAATATAAATAAAATTAATGGTAAATAAATAATAAAAAAATAATGACAGACAAACTTTAATAAACGATAATTAAATAAAACAATAAAATAGTCAAAGAGTGTTACTTAATCATCAACAGGGATCAATGACGAAGCACTAAAGAGCCGAGTCACGTGTTTGACACGCTTTTCTTAAAATAGATTCATCGTCTGTTCTCAGTATACAACAGAAAATGCCTGAAATTTCATCGTAAGAGATGTGTATTTCTTATATTGAAAGTCAATACTCCCTCCGTCCCAAGTTATAAGTCATTTTTGATTTTTCAAAATCTTTTTCTTCCGACTTTAACCTTAATCATTTCTTTTCATGTTATATAATACTTGATGAAAAGTGTACCAATAAAAATGCATTTAAATCACATATTCATTTATATATTTTACATCAAATATTATATAACGCTAAAAGAAATAATTAAAGTCAAAGTTGAAATAAAATGACTTTGGAAAAGTAAAAATGGACTTATAATTTGAGACGGAGTTAATAGTATTTATTGATAATATTTATTGATTTGATGTGTGAAAAAACCTATGGATTTAGTGTTTGTATTGTGTGTGCATGACGAAACAATACAGACTTGTATTGGTTATTATTTGTAAGACCAAAGGGTCACACACATATATTGCGAGACACCTGAAATCTTTATATATATAAGAGTAAATTTCATCGTTGGTCCCTAAAGGTATGCCAGATTTCATACGACATCCAAATACGCGAATTATTGCTTTTTTAGTCCATGATCTCCAAAATATTATGCCGCTGGTCCAATTTTCTAACGATCGTTAGTTTCGCTCGTTATCTCTATCCTCACGTGCGCAACACATGACGGCAATTTTGTCGGAATCTTTGTTTTTGGTTTTTTGTTCTGTATTTGATATTGTACATGCTACTGTACCATATGAAATTTTGGTGCTTTTTTTTTTTTTTTTTTTTTTTTTTTTTTTTTTTTTTTGATGAATACACTTTTATACATTTATATTCGATAAAAAACACTATCATATTTTGAATCTCACACACAATCACAACAGTCATCTCACACACATACACAAACATTCCTTTCTAAACTTGACTTTTTTACTCTTCCTCAATACGCAATACTACATTAATCCGTCGGATAAATATCTAAAAGGTAAACATAATTATTCTCTTTATATACTTGATTTTAAGGTTAATTAGTTACAAATATAATTATTTTTTAAAACCATTTATGCAAAGCGTCAAAAGAGGTGGTGATAGAGGAAACAGTTGAGCAAACAGTAGAAGATCCATTTGATCAAAAGATACATGATGAACACGAAACTGAAGTTCCTAGAAATGTCAATGGTAATGGATGGCTTACTGAGGAATAGGAACATCAACTAAAATTAGATGAAGAGTCATTGAGAGAAACATTAGAAGAAGTGACAATGACTCAATAAGAGTTGGAGGAAAAAATTAAGCAGGAACGAGAGTATGAGGCGATGTTGTTGATGGAATTTGGTGTCATGGAATCTGATTCGGATTATGAATCAGATTAATATGTAATTTAATTTTTTGAATAACAAATATTGTTCTTAAATGTCATTTATGTTGTACAGCTTGTGTGTTCAATAGTTTAGTTTGCAGATCTATTATACAGTTAAGGTTATAAGAAATAGAGTGTTAAATGATTAGAAGGAGAACAAATTTTGTTTGAAACCAAAAAATTACACTGTTGGTCCCTGGTAGGCTTTGTCCAAGTTGTTAAAAAATAGATTGTTAAAAAAGCAAAAATAAACCACATTAGTACACACGGTAAAAAAATCACATAAGTATAAAAAAAAAGTACAAGTGTCAAGTTGTGACAAGACACGCCCCCGGTTTGCATCATTTTCTCCAATATGGTTTGAAGCTTCCTTGATACGCTTTCTCCAAGTGTCACACAAGTCAACAAGTGAGTTAAAGAAAGACCACCCACGTGTCCACTTGTATACTACCTCAATTAGTTTGCAACTAGTTTAGTTAGATTCCAACTGTCTAAAGTTAATACTTTATATAAATTGCATGACTAGTCCAAAGTTTAGCACACAAAAAAGTGTTAAAACTAGTGTAACAGACACGTGTCAGTTCGATAATTTAGTTCTAAATGTATTGTTTCAATGTAACTTTGGGGACTAAAGAGGTAATATATCAATGAGTGTAATGATCAACCATGGTCATATCAAAGAACCATAGTCGTATATCTATAGTTCCTATCTCAAAGTATGTAAGAAATGGTACTGTGATCGGTGCGTTTTCAGAGGGTTTTCCTTTATATAGGCACTTAATCCTTTTCATTTACCCCCATCCTTCACACTTAACTCTAAATATTTCTCTCATTCGTCTTTTTTTTAAGCAAACTAACAAAACCCTAATTCCAAACAACAAGAAGCTAAAAATGTCCCCAAAGAGAGTTCGTGCATGCAATCTACTCAATGAACTAGCAACTACATCCGGTTCTTTTCGTTTGAAAGAAAAAATGATGCTTCAAGTTCAAAGGGACATTGACCATCAATGGATGCGTCGTACCCAACTGTTGAACCAATGCCAGGAGCTTTTGAATGACTCTTGTAAGTGACAAGAGCTGATATCCGAAATTGAGGTGCTTCATGAATCCGAGACCGCTGACATAAACATGGCTTTTCAGCGGTTGATGGTGCGAGAGGAGCTTGATCGCTGTCGAGCGATCATGGAACAGGTCGACAAAACCAGGGCATCCATCAAAAAAATTCTTATATTCTTGAAGATGCTTGCACGAATGTAGCATTTGGGTTTAGGTTCAACAGTCTCATTGTGAAGCTTTTGTTTTTTTTTCTTTCTATTTATTTCCTGTTATTTTGTGAAGCTCCAATTATCTTCCCTTGATGTACAATGTTTGTTCCGAATGCAATCGGATATATTATGTACATTTTTAGTTATTTTTGCTATTTGTTATGTTTGATTTTGTGCGTATTATGAGATTTAGGTATGATCTAAGATTTTGGACTAACCATGCAACAATTAACCATGCAAACGTAATAAGTGTACAGTTTTCTAGGTGGATACAGACTAAAGGAAAAATATACAATAGGCTTTATGAAAAAAAGCATGCAACCTGAATTGTCATTGAAATGGGGGAATAAAGGGTTGAAAAAAGCATACAACCTCAACAACAAATATAGATCTCACTTGTGTATTTATTTGCATCATTTTCCCTCATCTCATCTCATTTTACTCCCCATCTTTTTAGATCTTCACCATATTTGCATCAGTTTCTTCTCATTATGTCGAGTTGTAATAGACCTAACCTCGACCAAATAGTTGATGATCAGGAATGGTCACACATGGTACTAAGAAAGATAATATTCCCAGAGATTTATGAGAGATATGGCCCAAATGCTGAATCGAAGATGCAATTGCCAGATGAAATACTAGAAGATCTAAGACAAGAAGTATACGGTGAGGAACATGAACAATATGTTAAAGCAAGTCCTAGTAGCATTAGCAACATTTTAAGGAAAAAACCTAGAATAGAGGAGACATGTAGAGGCAACTCAACCATATGCCAATACTGTAATGATGAACCAAAGAAACAAGGAAAACGAAAAAAATTGTAACAGGATACTTTTTTATGTGTTTAGATTTTATACAATGTGATTTATGTACATCTTTTTGTTTTTAATCCAATATATTTTGTGTTTTGCAAAAATTTGATGACCTTTGTTTTGTGTTTTGAAAAAATGTTAGATGACCTTTGTTTGCACATACTTAATAGTAGTGTAAGTTTCAGGGACCAATGATGTAAATTACTCTTTTTTTGACAAATTGATATGATATGTTGCATGGGGAAGAGTATGAAATGATTACTCACTATTCTATTTGAGATTCTCGATGACTAGTTGCTCTTGTGTCTATGACGTTTATGACTCATTAATTTTTGTATTATTTGTGTCTTTTACAATTGTACCCATATATGTTTTACTTATATAAAGTAAAAAAAAGTCACTTGTACAAAAACAAAATCACAAGCAAATTCAAAAAAAGTGAAACAAAAAGCCAATTGTAAAAAACACTTGAAACTAAAACTGTCAATTAGAAACATTGTACAAAAGAAACTGTCCATACATGTTGTAGAAAACACAACACATAATTTTCCAAAATGTACCCATACATAAGCTACCATCATAAAATGTCCATAACATCAACAAAACTGCTAAATACATAGCAACAACCATCATAACCTACTCCTAATCCATCATCCTTTTTCCCAACTTCCTTGCTTGTAGATCATCTTAAGGTTTTCTTATTCCAAAAGTTTTATCACCAATAACTTCCCAAGTTTTAACAACTGCAAGGCCTAGAAGGAAATTCCTTATTGGAGGGGGTCTTGTACTAGAAACCCTTGAAGTTGAAACCTTATGATCTGCAACCTTTGACATGGATCCTTTTTTTTATTTGAACCTGCTGTTTTGCATCATAATTGTCATCAAAAAAACTTGAATCACCACTTGAGTCAGAACTTGATGAATGATTTATCGACAAATACCATGACATCATCTTTGGTTTAGAACTTGAATCACCATTAGTGTCATAGTCAATGATGAATTCAAAGCTTGTATTAGACTCAATTAGTATGGTTTCTACATTAAATAATAAACATCTTGAATCAGAGTCAGTGCATACAACATCTAAATGCATACAACAAACATACCCTAATGACTTTATTCAACAAGCATACCCTCATGACTTTATTTAATACTACTAGCATTAGGGTTTTCAAAATTACCTTTGTTGACCTCCTTTTGTTGCTCTGGTTCCTGTGACTGCTTGGCCCTTCCAAACACTTCTTCAAGCTTTACTATCGCCTTTGCCTCCTTTTCCAGTTTTGCCTCCTTTACCTCTTTTAGACTACCGAACAGAACTTCAAGCTTTGATATCCTCTTGCTAAGTCCTTCAAGATTTTCAATTCCCTTTTCTATAAATGTATGCAGAAACCTTAAGTCTCCACAAATAATAAACAATATACTTATAAAATCAAAACAAGCAACATATACGCTAACCTTTAGCAAGGTCGTGTTGATTGTTCTCCCTTTGCCACAAGTCTTCAAGTATCACCTCAATCATTGCATCGTCATCATACCATTTATTCCCATATTTACCTAACACATAGTCAACCATAACATCTGTTACCACCATGTTGCTAAAATCCTTATTTTTTGAAGAAGAAGCTGCCATTGATTGGGTTACTTGAAAAAAAGATTTATAGTTGTGAGGAATGAGAATGAGGGTGTGTGTGTGTTTACTTGAAAAAACTTGTTAGGTGAAGATGGTAAGTGATAAATGCCGTGGGGAATATCAGAAGTCTCATAACTTTTTATATTGAGTATGCCGGTTTAAACTACATTTCATATACATTAATTATCAAATATAGTATACAACTTTAGTCACTATCTAGTAAGATGTGTGACTTTTCCAAAGAAACTAAACGATACAATTGCCTACCTTAATATCATAACTTTTCATGTTCAAAATGCCTATAAATTTACAACTATCTAAACAACAATATCATACACAACAAAATTACATCTATAATATATCAAAAATGTCATCAACAACTGGATGTGATGTTGGATTGCAAGAGAAAGAACCAAAACAAGCCAAGTATGTTTATCATATATTGTACATTCGGTTGATGTTTATATTATGCATGTTTACTTAATGAATATTTTTTTTGACAGGAAGCAAAAAATCCAACGAAATGAGGATGCCACAACCTTTGTTCATTGGTATTTTGAAGAAAAAGACAATGTAAAAATTAAATAAAGGGAAGATTATCAAGAAAAAACTTTGAAAGAAAAAGCAAGGAGTAAGCCTACAAATAAAAACAATTGGAAGAAGATTGTGGCAAAGAGAAAATGCAAATATATTGAATATGAGGAAACTGAATACTCGACGGATGATGAGTATTTGGATTCAATAAACTATGATAACTAACATTTGTCATATGATCCCGAGTCATCCCCAAAATTGAATTGTTAATTGTTTGAGTAAGAATGTTTGATATTGATTTTACCAACTGCATTCAAGAGTGTGTTTTATGTTCTTTTTGATTGAATTTGTTCAACTAGAAATTAACTTAACTTGAAAGGATTTTCAACTTCAACATTTCCAGTTGACACAAATCCAATCAAAAAGAGAAACAAACACAAACACAATAACATATTACCCATTTTGAAATCCGACCATTAACCCAACTAAAACAGTCTAATTCCCAGTGTGTCTTTCATGTTTTTTTGTGATTTATTTGTGTCCTCTAAAAATTAACTTGCAATTCAACTTGTTAATTTCTAAAAAACACAAAGCATATCACAAAAACGGACACAAAGCAACATCAATTGACTAGTATGAAAATCATACTTTTGAAAAATAATTGATACACACATAAGTTGATTTTCTAAAGTGAAAAATAGGGAGTGAATGGTGTGTGTGTGTGTGTGAGAGAGAGAGATGATTCAAAATATGTTAGTGATTTTTATCGAATATAAATGTATAAAAGTGTATTCACGAAAAAAAGGTACCAAAGGTACATATGGTACAGTGGCATTTACAGTATCAAACACAGAACAAAAAGTCAAAAACAAATATTCGAACAAAATTATCCTCATGTGCTGCGCACGTGAGGACCGAGATAACGAGCGAAACTAACGATCGTTAGAAAATTGGACCAGCGGCGTAATATTTTGGAGATCATGGACTAAAAAAGCAATAATTCGTGTTTTTGGATGTCATATGAAATCTTACATAACTTTAGGGACCAACGGTGAAATTTACTCTATTTATAATACAAGAAAAGATTTTTGAATGACATATCCCCTTCTGATGTCATTATGACGTCACTATTACACGTGTGAGCCTTTCTAAAGGACTTTTTGCTATTCTGAGTAATAACCTTTTCTAATTTTACACCAAACCCCTTTAAGATACGTGTTTGGGCATATATGTCTATTTAGATAGATCAAAATATGATTAAACTGTAGGGAAAATTTCAAAAAGAGTCCGGTCGCACTTGGGGACATCACCGTTTACCGCCTCAACTTTCAAAATCCCAAAAGAGACCATGGCGACTCTTGTCTTGAGCAACTCTTGTTTATTTTTTACATGTTTTCTTTAGTCAAATTGAAATGACTAAAATACCCCTCTGTACCAAACGTTATAACAAAATCAACATCAATTGAAGATCTAAATTCTTTCCAAATTTTTAAACATTTTCAGATCTTAAACATTTAGAGATCTACATCAACAACAACAAAAAAATCAACCATTTTTAATCTCTCAAAAGATAACCCATCACCACCATCTTCTTGTTCTACCTATCATCAATCCACAACCACCACCATCATCTTCAACATCAAACCTAATCCATAACCACTGTCGTCAATGCCTCCCCACTGCTGTCACTACTACCCCACTTCCGACTAACAACCGTTGCTACCTCCATTGCCAACCACCAGCCACCGCTGCCACAACCTACCAACCGCCGTCATCACCTCCCCTCCGCCACAACCTATAAATCAACTTTGATTGAACTCAAAACCAAGATATGGAACTACATTACATATCCAAACATCAACTAAACAATAAGCACAACCCAAAATAAATAGATCTAAAATATACATATATGAAAAAATCCGTACTACGATGATGGGTACATTTAGATTTGTAGATGAAGTGGTGTGGTTATGGTGGCTAAGGTTATGGTTTGATAATGACGCAGTTGTGGTGGTCGCCGAAAACTAAGGCCGTTACGGCTGTCACCAACAAGAAAGATTCAACCGAAAACCAAGTCGAAAATCGTTAATAGAAAATCCAAACAAGGATGTTGAAGAAAAACCATCTTGGTTCACGTCACAAATATTGAAGCAGATTAGTTCGAAAATAAAACATATTTGAAAAAAATGTGTGAAAGAAGGTTATATGTTTGATAGGGAATTTTGATGCAAAAGAAGGTATTAGTGGAAAGAGCAAGGCTTGGATCAAGTGGTTAACACCCTTGCCTCTGGAGACAGAGGTCAAGGGTTCGATCCTCACCCCTTACAAGGCTGGATGTCCTTTTCTACTTCTGGTAGAACCGAAAGCAGCCTCTCTACCTTAGGTAATGTAAGAATGTATACATCTTAACCTCTCTCATACACTGTGTAAGACGGTATTGGGACTCATAACTCGTGAAAGACGGTATTGGGAGTTACTTTACTTTCCTTTTTAGAAGGTATTAGTGGAAACAAGAAGTGAAAGGGTGAGATATAACATTTTGTTTTAGGTATGTGATTGTAAGAGATTCAATGGATAGTTAAAGATCGAGATCCCATATAGTGTGCATATCTTTTTTCTTTTTTGATAAACAAGAAATTTCGTTAATTTTATAAATACATTACATTATGATTCACCTATATATTTATTGAAAGTGCTACATAACCATCATACACTTCATCTACAATGTCATACAATGCTCTTATAGCTAATTCACGAGCCACTTTATTCCCATCACGTCGCACAAAGGACCAAGAACATGAAGCAAAGGAGTAACATAATCGTCGTTTGTGAAGGAAGCGACCTCTAATCTGCAAAAGCTCATTGTTATGTAGAAATGCATCGAAGATTTATTAAACTGTTTTTGAACAAACACAAGAATGTGCTTCTACCTCATACAAACATTTACCCTGCTCCTACTCTTTCTCAAAAACTTTTTTATGAAGAGGGCAATTAAAGGTTACTCAGGGGTAGAAACACCTTTATTTCAAACTATGATTGTTCATGATCAGTCTGATCAGGGTGAAGGATCAACAGACCCAGTTGAGTCCCATTACACACCCATCAGTGCTCCATCAACCTCACTACCACAACCTTTCATCACCTATAGGAGAAGAAATAGACAAGAATTTGTGGTCTCTCAGCCCAGATCTCCTACTCCTTCCTTTGTATCAGATGAGGATGTTTACTTTGATTAGGATGATAGAATGGAGAGGGCTGCCACTATTGTCTCTAGCTTAGATGCAGGACAGGACAATGGTAATATTAATAAGACCCAAACCATGCCAACACCAGTTGATCCTAATTCTTTAAGAGCTGGCTTAGCAGGTGATCCTAGGCAACATGATACCATGGGGGATACTCCTGTTCAGACTCGTTCTGAAAGGGTATCTAGTATGCCCTATGATTCACCTCTCCCAATAGTTAACACACTTAGAAGTGATAAGGGAAGTATGGCACTTAATGAATTGATGGTTTATTGTACAAATTTGTCACACAGGGTCACTAGCTTGGAGACTGAATTGAAGCTGACAAAGAAGCTCTATGGTACTGCCTATACTAAATTGATCATGAGGATGAAAAAGTTGGAGCACAGACTCAAGTCCAACCAAGCTAGGAGAAGAAAAAAGAATGTGTTATCTGATGCTGAAGATGATGCAGAGGATCCTTCCAAACAGAAGAGGAAGATAGCAAACATTGATATGGATCCTGACATTACATTGGTACAGCCTGATGCAAAGTTTGAAGGGATTCATTGGGATAATATGGATGTTGAAACAGGTATGGAAATGGAGTTTGAAACAACTTTTGCTTAGAAGATGTTAGTACTACTGCTGCTCAAGGAGTTAGTACTGCCAGTGCAACCATTAGTACTGCTAGTCCAAGGGATAAAGGACTAAGATACATCAGAAGGAGTACAAAAAAAGATAAGGGAAAAAGTATCATGCCAGAAGCTAAGCAACCCAATAATATCAAAAGTAAAGTTCAAACATAGATGAGTTTTGATGAGGATCTAGCTCAGAAATTACAAGATGAAGAACAGGTTGCTTATTGGGATGATGTTCAAGCAAAAATTGATGCTGATGGAGAATTGGCAGAAAAACTTCAAGCAGAGGAAAGAGAGAGTGCATCCATTGAAGAGAAGTTGTTAGTTATTAACTTTTCACATACACATCAAACCATAACACAAAGTAGCATATAGATGGAATTCTAGAGAGAGAAAGTTAGAGGTTTAGGGAACTTAGTGAGAGAAAGTGAAAGATATTATTATGAGCTCCAACTCTCTACCTTGGAAGGTAGAGAGTATTTATAGTCTTACATAACTCGCCACACTTTGGGCTGTGGATCAGGCATACAGTGGGTAAAGACCCGTCCGTCCTCCACGGTGTTACTTAACTAAATTACTACTTAACTTAAAAGAACTACGACTACGAGCTTTCTAACGATTACATATACTTGAGGTGACCGACTCTTTAATACCGGGAATTTCTAATTCCTAACAATCTCCCCCTAAGGGAGGTCACCTCAATCATGCACCAAAATTATATTGAATACAACTAGATATTACATTAAAATTGTTCTTGCATTCTTGATGTAGTCCTTTGCTCCTAAGCTCGTAGTCATTGATTCTTCACATTGCATGTTTGGTTACTTCAAGTGGAGGTCTTTTACTGATCCACGTGATAGTCATTTTGAGCCATCTTTTGAGATCATCAGCTATCAACAATCTCTGACACATCCTTTGTGATGTTGTGACTTTGGGACCGACATGCTCACATTCTGGATCATGATATCTTCTCATCAGAGTAGCGGAAGCTTTAGTTGATTCATGATATTGGCAGCAGCGTAGCAGAAGCTTGGTGTGAAAATATCAGAGTCATTGATGCACTAATCATGATTTCTTTTGAGATGAATGTGTTAAGTGAGCATGCGGCTATAGATTGACCGCTTCATTCTGATCAGCTGCAAACGTCGGGCGTACCTGCATACAACAGTTAGCAACAAATCGCACGAAAGTGTCTTTGATCACTTTCGTTGAATTGAGGTACACGGCCCACGGTTCCCCGTTGATCAGTACAAGTACTGCCTGTGATCAGGTAGGATTCCTAAGAATCTCCTTGACAGGGTTTCGCAGCTGTTCTAGCTGTTCTCACACCGGAACATCTCAAAGAAGACAACACGGAGTGAGTGAACCAGCGAATTGTTAAGTCCACTGATTGATGAAAAGAGATTTGAAAAACAATCGTGTATTGCTCAATAGAAATTGTTTTTGCAATACAACGAAGGTTTTATTGAAAATCAATTATCAATCATAAAAATACCTTTTGGTTTGAAAAATGAGTACACAGTCAATGTGCTAAAGAAAAGAGTTTTTAAGCACAAAGACAGGTTTTCAAAGGTATCCGTCAATCCATAACCTGAACCAGGATTGATTCAAGAAATTGAATCGCCCCATTGTTTCTGTTCAGTTGTCACATGGTTGATCTATATAATAGATCTCACATGCCACCTACCAGGAGCTTGTTTGATGTTGGCTCCAGAAGGCTTTCCATCTTCATTGTGAATATGTAAACACATCACTCAGATGTTCTGGCAATACCACAAGGATAATGCGTAGGACTCAAGATATAATCTCTCTTTCCACATTGTGTGAAACAGAGAGTTTTCATTGAAAGTGTCCTAATGAGATTTATAGATGATCTCGTGGCTCTAGACTCAATTTGTGCATATTTGGATCCTGTGCCGGAGACTAGGGAGAGGGTCTCCTTCTTCAATATCAACCATCTCTAAGAGAAAGTCGATAGATAATGTTGGTTCCCCGTGAGAATGAAACAAGTCCTTTTAAGAGGAACTTGAGTGGTTTGGAAAGTTGAAGTGCAGTGCGTCACTGGGTCCATGACGTCTTGTCTTCAATACCGATGTTACCATCAGTAGCATATGAATTGAACCCGGTTTCTGCCCTAAGGTTGAATTAATGGAGGGCTATTTGTTTTCACCCTATTCTCATTCAATTCTTTTTAATTCTTCAACCCCTTCAGTGCTTACCGAGACCTCATAGCTAGAACCTTGTTGGGTTTATTCCAGTACTAGCTCAGTCTTAGTCCGCACTCTTCCCTTATCTCATTTTTCTCCTTTTATCATCATACCTAAGGACTTCTACACTAACTAGTGGATTGTCCCTGGGTAGATCCCTCCGGTTCTGGCGGATCATGGGAACCAATACCTAACCTTATCTTCCTTATATCACCGTACATAAAGTAAAGTTGGTCGGTCAATTTGGTATTGTTCGTCTGCCATTGGATCCAATTGAAAACCATTTGACAATCAATTCAGATACTTGTGATATATTATCAAAGCATTTTGTACCTGAATTGTTTTTGATATTTTTAGAACGAGAACTCCCCCTCAACATGTGCATCAAGTATTTGAAAATGTTTTTGCACACGGAGACAAGAGAAAGAATTAACTTCTTTTGATTACCATTTTCTAAAAGATATCAACATCACTTCCCTCAACAGATCAAGTGGGTATAGCATTTCCGGGAAGGATGAGGTTTCCATGAATTTGCTCCCCCTCAATATGTGCCTCGAGGTTTGAAAAGAGTTTTGCACATACTAGAGGGAACCTGCACATTGGGATGAATGATCTCGTTTCAAATCAAAGGTTTAAGATAGATGCTCCCCCTCAACATGTGCATGAAAATTTGAAATCGTTTGTCACATGTGGGAAGGACAGCATGTACATTCTTATAACACCATTTGCCGAATTATCAGTTTAAATCCAATTTAAATCACACATTCTCCCCCGATCACAATTATCAAAGCATTTGAGATTTGTGATCTCGTATAGATTTAAATTGATTTTGAAAGCTTTTAAGGAGAATTGTGACATGATTGTGAAAGCGTTTGAACTGATAAGGATCGGATTTTAAGACTTTAAACTCCATTTATAAAACATGCATGTATATCTTTTGAAAACAATTTAATGCCAAATAACTTTTTTAATTTAATTGAAATCATTCTCCCCCTCAATCAATGACGTAGGTTGTTGATTGAGAGATAGATATTTTGACAAATAAGTCCTGATGATTATCAAAAATAGAGATTGAGTTATTTTTCAAAGCATTTAGTTTTCAGCAGATAGGAGTTTATAGAATCAGAGCATAGGATTTGAAAATATGGTAAAACATGGATCTGTTCTTTCTTTAAAACCGGGTTATTGCCTGAAAAATGACAATAAACCATTTCTCTTTCTCCCAAAAATATTTTTTTTGATTTTTTGAATTTTTTTTTTTTTTTTTTTTTTTTTTTTTTTTTTTTTTTTTTTTTTTTTTTTTAAAGAATTCGAACAACATCTAAAGTCCCGTGTCATTCTTTGAATGACAACACAAAGACCGTAGATATTATCGAACCGTGAGAAACAAGACAAAATGACAATATTTTTTGAAGATTTTTCGAATTTTTCAAATTTTTATGGATTTTGAAAGTTTTATATTTTTCTATTTGATTTTTTTTGAGGATTTTATAATTTTGTATTTTGTTTTTCAAATAACTATTTACAAGAGATAGATAAAGATAGACCTTTACTCCTCGTCTTCCTCCTGAAAACGTTTGAGAGTTTCTGGTTGAAGGCTTTTCAAACCAAGTCGTGGAAGAATAAACTCAAAACGTTCTCTTGGAAGAGCTTTGGTGAAGATGTCTGCTAACTGATATTCAGACCTCACAAAATATAGTTCCACCACACCCTTTTCCACTTGTTCCCTGATGAAATGATGTCGAATGTCGATATGCTTTGCTCTTGAGTGTTGAACGTTGTTGCATGAGAGAGCAATAGCACTTTTATTATCACAGTACAGAGGGATTTTGTTGAATTCAAAGCCATAGTCAGATAATTGAGATCTCATCCATAAGATTTGAGCACAACAAGATGACATGGCTATGTATTCAGCCTCTGTAGAGGAAATAGAAGTACTCATTTGCTTCTTTGAGGACCAGCTCACAAGCTTATCACCCAAAAACTGAGCACCTCCTGACGTACTTCGACGAGTATCTTGACAACCTGCATGATCAGCATCTGCATAGGCCGTTAGTGACATACCAGTGTCCTTCGGGTACCATAGTCCCATATTGATGGTTCCTTGGAGATACCGAAAGACCCGTTTAACTGCTTCAAGGTGCTTTTTAGTAGGCTTAGCCTGGTATCTAGCACACATGCAAACAGCGAACAAGATGTCTGGTCTACTAGCAGTGAGATACATCAGGGATCCAATCATACTTCGATAATTCGTTTGGTCAATCATGATCCCTGAGAGGTCCTCATCTAGTTTGGTTCGGTCAATCATGGGGGTGTCAACAGGGTCACTTGAATCAAATCCAAATTTCTTTAAAATCTCTGTTGCATATTTAGATTGATTAATGAAAATGCCTCCGGGACTTTGAGAAATTTGTAATCCCAAGAAAAATGACATTTGTCCCATCATTGACATTTGAAACTTTGAACTCATTTCATTTGAAAACCGATCACATTCCATTGGGTCAGTCGAGGCAAAAATAATATCATCAACATAAATTTGAACATGAATCAAATGTTTGCCTGACTTCCTGGTGAACAATGTAGGATCAACTGCTCCTTTGATGAATCCGGTTGATAGAAGAAACTTTGACAGTGTATCATACCATGCCCTTGGAGCTTGCTTTAAACCGTAAAGAGCCTTCTTCAAACGATAAACGTGAGTAGGATGCTCTTGATTCACAAATCCTTCAGGTTGGCTGACGTAGACGACTTCTTTAAGATCTCCGTTTAGAAATGCCGTCTTTACATCCATCTGATAAACTACCATGTTCTTACTAGCAGCATTAGCCAAAAAGATTCTGATTGCCTCGATTCGAGCAACTGGAGCAAAAGATTCTTCAAAGTCTATACCCTCCTCTTGACGATATCCTTTAGCAACTAATCGAGCCTTGTTCTTCAATACATCACCATGCTCATCAAGTTTTACTTTGAAGATCCATTTAAGAGCTATAATCATAGCACAGTCTGGAGCAGGTACTAACTCCCATACATCAAGACGATCAAACTCATGAATTTCATCTTGCATGGCATTGAACCAGCTGTCTTCATTCATGGCGGTTTTAACATCTTTTGGTTCGATCTTAGATAGTACGGAGTTGAAGAAGCACCATAAGGCATCGGTTGCAAGTTGTTTCCGGGTTGATACAGGACGAGAGGGATTTCTAATGATGTTGTCTAATGGATGATCGTGAGTCCATTTTCTGAGGTGTTCATGTGGCATTTGTTGAGGAACTGAGGTAGCTGAGTCGATGTCTCCTGAAGAAGATGGTTCTGATGATGATTCAGGAGTAGCAAATATGTTTTCAAATGGAGCATCTTCAGGAGTCGCAAAGGGATTAACTTCATCATTGATGCCAGAAACATTTCCATGATGTACATTTGAAGAATGATGATTTGTTGATGAGACTGAAGGATCAGCAGCAGGTGCTTCTTGACTTACAGATATTGAGACTGATGGATTGACTTCATTCACTGGAATATGAGCATCCTCTGTTGTAGGGATCAACACCTCATTAGTAGTAGACTCATACAGTTCATCAAACATGGGATCAAACAATTTCTTTACATCATCTTCAGATGGAGGTACATATGGAGTTTCTTGAGAGGAGTTTGGAACAAGGGATGAACCAATAGGACTGTTTTGAAGTGCGGGTCCTGAGCTGGAGTGTCCAGGAGCCATTTGACCGGTCAGCTCATCGAACATCACGTGAATTGTTTCCATGATATTTCGGGTTCTTTTGTTGTAGGTTCGGTATCCCTTTTTGTTTGGTGCATAACCTACAGAAACTCCAATATCTGCTTTAGCTCTTAATTTACCTAAATCTTGACCGTCATTTGTTGGATAGCGCAAAGCACCAAACACACGAAGATAGGATAAATCAGGTTTTCGTTTATGAACAAGTTCATATGGAGTTTTTCCATGAGAGGTGTGAATGAGAGAACGATTTTGGGTGTAGCAGGCAGCAGCAATGGCTTCAGCCCATAGAAACATTGGAACCTTCGAATAAATTATCATTGTTCTAGCGGCTTCCACAAGAGTTTGATTTCGTCTTTCAACTACACCGTTCTGTTGAGGAGTTTGTGGAACACTTCTTTGATGACTGATTCCAATACTTTCATAAAATTGACTTAAGTCTCGATTAACGAACTCTGTGCCATTGTCTGTTCGAACAATTCTAACCGTGTTGTTAGGAAGAACCTGTAGTTGCTTGATAAGTTTGATGATGACAGATGGAGTTTCATCCTTAGTCCTCAAAAACTTGACCCAAGTAAATCTAGAGTAGTCATCAACAACGACTAAACTGTATCTCTTCCCATTAATCGTTTGCACTCTCATTGGAATCATCATACCAATGTGTACATGAAGCAATAGCCTGATGCACTTTACCATTAAACATATCGAAGATGTCGATAAGCAATATCATCTCACGTACCATATATTCTCCTCACATTTCTTTCAACTGAACGCTGAAGTAACACATACCAAAAGGCTCCAGAGACCATTTCCCCCAAATAGTTGGAATAATACATCCTTCCCTCTTGCTGGTTTTGATACCTCAGAATCAGCAAAACATAATAAATCCATAAACTTGAAATCTTGTGAGAAGAACTCAAATAGCCCAAATGAATCCTGTGAGAATCAACTGCTACATAAACTCTCTCTGACTATCTTTATCAACCCATATGTAGACAATTTGAAGTGACCACTGTTGAAGAAAAACCCGATATACCAAACTTGAAACTGAAGTCGAATTCCCCGCATTTGTGTCTTAAGCTTGCACTTAAAGATGGAAGAACGGTGTCGAGAGTTTATGCTTCAAGCAAATCTCTAAGTACTCACTACTCAAACAAAGTATGAGACATTAACACCTCTTGAGATTATCCACATCGTCATCTGCATGTGACACTGAGTAAAACAACGTAACTCCTAATAGTGATAGTTAACCAGGTCTTCAACCATCCACCCCGACTGCTGGTAACTAGATAAACCAAGTCTTCAACTCAAATTCTTAAGCCCGAGCAAGTTATGAAATAAGAACACGCCTTTGTGAAGGTCAACTTCAATCTCAAATAAGTGATAAGTGATTAACTCTGAAGTCATCAACTTGTGTCAAATGCCCAACACGTGAAAACAACATACAATCGGATGTACATTGACCCACTGAATGAACCGGAACAAATGATTCCTCAACATCAATGCATTCTTCCTTAAAAGTAAACATGTAGAGACTGATCTGGAAGATTCACCAATAATGTCTTCGAGCGGATGAGGAAGTCATTTTTCTTTAAGTTCATGTGGTTGATTTATAGCGTGCACATTGAGAGAAATAATAATCCGTAAATATTTGGCAAAGGAATACCAAAGAGCGGATCACTATTCATGAACAATAATCCGTGAAGATTTGGTAAGGAATACCAAAGAGCGGATCATTATTCATGAGTGCAACTGCAATATTATGATAGTCATTATTAACTCCTTGAGGAATAACTGGAGATTTGGGCTTCTTGAGAATTCCAATAAGTACTTCTTAGATGGTGAACCAGTTGAGTCAATAGAAACCGGAGCATGAGCTTCAGAAGCTGGATGATCAACATTCGTCGGAGGTTGAAAGTACTCATCAAACATATCTTTGAAAAACAATGAATCCCAGTTATCCTTAGTATATTCACTCATCATCAAAAAGAATATACACTCATCATCATCAAAAATTAAGTCGTATAACCATTATTCAAACATCCATCATCATGTAGTATATTCACTCTTCTCCCCCTCAAAAATTGCATTCAAAGTTGCCATTTTTGATTTAACAAGTGAATAAGAGTATACACCAATGAACATAGATCCACTTGATGATTGAATGAGCGTGGAAAAACATGAAGCTTGTTGATGAAGAATGTAGATGAGTATGGCCATTCATGAGAGAATTTCTCTTTAGCTGAAGATAAAGCGCACAGAAGAGCGTACACTTTTCTTTTCTTTAAAGAATGGGGCCTGAAGTGTTATCTGCAGACACCATTGTGTTGAAGAACGAGGCCTGAACTGATGTGAACAGACGTCATTATGATGAAGTACGAGGCCTGAACTGAAGTGAACAGACGTCATAGCCGGTTGAATATCAATGTTGAGAAACTTGAACCCGTGAGTTATGAGATATCAATCCATTTGTGATCCATACTTTAAGCCAGTCCATGTATTGAAGGATCGAAGTATCTGCAACTGAGTAAGGAGTACCTGCACTAACATTACAAGCTTGATTGCATATATATGGGTTAGTGACATTAGTATCCAAACTCTTTGGGGTTTCACGGTCAACCTTGATTTTTTCATCAGAAAACAGCTTTCCGGTAGGAATCCACCTAAGTCCAGCATCCTTAAACATTCTACCAGACGGTATCCACTTATGGCAAGGTCTAGGATTGTAAGGCTTCTTATACATAGTGGAAGACTTATCCTTGTTCCTAGTTTCCAAAGATTTAGCAGTTGGTATCCATCTAGGCGAAGTTTTTGGTTTGTATTGTTTCACAACATGTTGAACCTTAGTCGCGTTAGTGGTCTTAGTGGATAGTACCTTGGCATGTGAATTAGGAAACTGTTTCTTATGTGGAAAAGACTCAGAATTTCTAGTTTTGTTTTCTACATGCTTAGCATTCTTATGCAAATAACTACTCTTGGCTGCACGCCAATCCCTAGTCTTTTGAGTGTTCCTAGGTAGTGGTTTACAACTACTAGTAGTGCCTTGAAATCTCGTAGAATTCCTCACCCTAGGTCTTGCACCTAAAATTCCGTCTTTTTGAATCTGTGCCTTTTTCCTAGCTTTTTTTTAGATAATAGTTCTTCCACAAGCCATTCATATCATATGAATTCTGGGTTTTAATGCTTGGTTTTGACACTGTTTTTGAACTAATCCTAGAGGTGCTGGGAGTAAAAGTAGCTGCATGTTGAGGATTAGAGGAACTAGAGGCATGGCTCTTAGGTAACACAGGTGAAGTGACTGGTTTTGACAAAACTTTTTCCTCATCAACTTGGGAGGCAAACCGTGTTTTTGAAGATTTTGGTCTTTCGGATATAAACGCAGTAGGCTGCCTAACAACAGACCGGTTTCTAATGGGATGAGAAACTGGTTTCCCCAAGGTTGATGGTTTTGTAAACTTAGTGTTCACACTTTTCCCTACAGTTTTCCTAAGCTCATTCTTTAAGGCTACAATAGCGAAACTCTTATCCTGAAGTTGAGCTTTGAGTTCATCAATTTTTTCTATCAAAGAGTTTGTTTGTTCCATTGACTTAGTTCTAGCTTCTTTGACAGACTCACTAAGTTCTACATGATGCTTTCTCAAAGACTCATTTTCCTTTAGTAATTTAGCCACATAAATTGACAGTTCATTATTTCTTGTTATAATAGCATCAATGTCTTGTGTATTCATGACTAAATTACTTTTCTCATTCAGGACAGAAATATGTTTCTTCAGATTGTAAATGGTTGACTCTTTGTCTTGAAGCTGAGCTTTCAAAGTGTTAATTTCAAAAAGTTCACGGAATTCAGGAAGTTCCGGTTTTTTACATGGTTTGTTAAGTTGAAAACTTTCTTCTTTACTCTGAATCGCGATTTCAAGTGAAATGCAATATTTTTCAAGATTTGAGAATTTGTTTGAAAGTTCATCAAAAGCCTTCTTATCAACCAAATCTTTTGTTTTGAAACACTTAATCTCAGACTCAGCCTCAGTAACAGAACATTTATGAAAGACATGTTCTACATTATGATCAGTTTGTTTAAGTGCTTTAGCAGATGCACTATGTTGAACAGTAAAGGGTACCTCATTACATGACACCTGCTCAATTTCTGGTCTGTTATCTGCATCCACAACATGTGTAACGAGAGTCATTGGACCGCTGGATGTGTCAAGCTTATCAATCTCTGAGCCTCTGTATTCAGTGCCAACTGATCCATCATCTGGTGTTTTACCCGACTCATCATTATATGTTGACTCTGACATTCTGCATTCAACAACACCCGATTCTTTAACAGATACATTACCCAACTTATCACAACTATTTCTCAACTGCACCTGACACTCATTCACGTTTTCATCTTTTTGTGTAACTTCCTCAATGTACTTCTCCACATTATCCATGAGTTGTATGAATGTCTCAATGAACACGCTAATTTCCATTCCAGTGTGTTTCTTGAAAGACACTTCAGTCATTTCATCATCAAAATCTGAGGAATATTCCCCCCGGATAAATGGCTGAAATTGATCGAAGATTACTTGAAGAGCTGCATTAGATTCATCAGTTGAGAACTTCTCTTTAGTAATTTGAAACCTCAGTTGTTCTAAGTTTAGTAGCACAGTTCTTGTCAAGATGGGAAAATCCTGACGAAGGAGAGCACTGCTTGTTCGATCCATAGTTGTAGATAAAAGTAGTTTGAGGTGCTGATAAAGTAGTTGAAAGGGCTCAATGTTACATTCCTTTAGCATGGCATTTTGTAGCATTGACTGGTGCATTTCAGTCTTTTCAAAGTCTGAACCCAGAGATATCACATCCTCATTGATTGATTCAATCATCTTTAATCGTTCAGTGTAGCTAACATTCTCAGGGTTGACTACATCATCATACAATTTAAGCACTTCTAAAATCACTGGGTCAGTAGAGTAAGACATGATGTGGTAGAATGCACGGGATTTTACAAGTCTATGATTCAAACCGAGAAATAGAATCTTTCACGGGATTTTACAAAAATCAAGACCAAACCGTTAAGCAATGACCAATGGAATGATAGACAATTGTGTGATAGGACATATGATTGTTTGTAGGATTAGCAGAAATGTTGTTTGGTTGTGATTCGGATTGGTTTATGCCCGTTTTTCCTGAGAAATTAAGGTCTAAAAACTTAAAAACCTCAATAACTTCTGTTCGGAGCGGATTTAGACCTCGAAGATTGACCCTTCATTCGGCGGTCTATTCTCCTCGTTCTCACGGTCGTTTTGATGGGTAGAACGCTGAAAACGGAGTTACGGTTCAAAAGTTATGGCCGTTTGAAGTTTTGACGGGAAAAATCAACCAAGTCGCTACGAATTCTTGAACCAAGTCGCTAACAACTAATTCGCTACACCACTAAGTCGCTAGAGTTCCAAGTCGCTAGCCAGATGTAAGTCGCTAAGTAGTAACTCGCTACCCCTCAAGTCGCTAGCAAAATTTTGGCAGTAATTCGCTACACAAGTCGCTAGAAATACAAGTCGCTAAAGAGCAACTCGCTACAGACCAAGTCGCTACCACCAAGTCGCTACTCGTAGTGGAGAGTCCACTACTTGTACTTTAACTCGCTAGATCTAACTCGCTAGGTTTAAAACTGTAACTCGCTACAATTTTGTGAAGCAAGTCGCTATGAAGAAAACTAAACCGTGAGCTAAGTCGCTAGCAAGAAAAACCTTATAAACATCACTTTTCAATCCAAAAACAACCCAACCAAGATGATTCAAGCTAACCAAATGAAAACCTAAACACTTGTGATGATTCTAAACATGAAAGTACTAACAAAATTCAAACATTAACACAAGAAATCAACCAAATGATGCAAAAACCACTAAACTTTTTCAAACTCAAAAACCACCTAAAAACCACTATAAATCCAAAGATGTGCAAGATATGATCTAACCATGGCTCTTGATACCAATTGTTAGTTATTAACTTTTCACATACACATCAAACCATAACACAAAGTAGCATATAGATGGAATTCTAGAGAGAGAAAGTTAGAGGTTTAGGGAACTTAGTGAGAGAAAGTGAAAGATATTATTATGAGCTCCAACTCTCTACCTTGGAAGGTAGAGAGTATTTATAGTCTTACATAACTCGCCACACTTTGGGCTGTGGATCAGGCATACAGTGGGTAAAGACCCGTCCGTCCTCCACGGTGTTACTTAACTAAATTACTACTTAACTTAAAAGAACTACGACTACGAGCTTTCTAACGATTACATATACTTGAGGTGACCGACTCTTTAATACCGGGAATTTCTAATTCCTAACAGAAGTCCAGAATGCTGGTGGATCTGATTGCTAAAAGAAGGAAGTGTTTTGCAGAACATAAGGCTAAAGAACAAAGGAGTAAACCACCCACCAGATCTCAACAAAGACAGACCATGTGTGTCTACATGAAGAACATGGCTGGATACAAAATTGAGCATTTAAGAGGTAAAAGCTTTGAGAAGGTCAAGGAGATGTTTGACAAGGTTTATTAGTAAGTCAGCTCATTTGTTCCAATGGAAACTTAAGATGAAAGACCAGTTCGCGAAAAACTAGAAGGGGGGGGTTGAATTGTAAAACCCTAAAATCGTTAAACTATGAAATGACCATTAGGCCCCTAATCTACGAATCCGTAAAATAACCAAGCTCGTTAACTACTTATGATAACAAAACCATATAGAACATTTGAACTTTATTTATTTAACTTACAAATTTAAATAACACATTTAAACATTAATGCACTAAATTATTTAACACAATAACAAAATGTATAAATGTAATTTTGAAAACTAAATATTGACTTGTTGTGATTTCATAAAATTCGGCCAAGAGAGGGGAGCAAGAAACGCCTCTTTAATGTCCCATATCATTGCCAAAGATAAGTAATGCATATCCTTTTATTCCTAACCTACCTAGCTTAAATATCTCACAAAAACCTAGTCTTCCTTCATATCTTTTATACGGCAAAAACAACATCCTCTTCATCTCCATTTTTCTGTCGAATATAAGCCTGGTCCAAGGAGGGTCGAGGTGCTTCAAAAATTTTCCGTTACGTGCTCGTTGAAAGGCTTTACTTGGCAATATTCGTGGGGTATTTGCTGTTGTGGTGTCGTGAGTATTAAGGCACAATATAGGGTGCTTGGTTTGTTTCTTTGTTCTCTTGTTTTCGTCCCGAGTATACGCTACAAGAGGTACTCAAATAACTCGTCTTCTTCCTGTATTCTTTTTGCATCTGGTCGTGGGTTCCAGGCCCTGTACATGATAGTTTGCCTTAAAAACCATGTCCATTGCATGCTAAGATATGAGGTTTAAAAACTTAAATAAAAAGGGCTATGAATCATTAATCTAATCTATGTTTTGATCGACTAATACATCTTTATAAAACTGCTTTTGGTCCTTAAAACCTGGTCGTGTGTTGGCCTTCCTGGTCGTGAGATATGATGCACCATACGCTATCTTTGAGCCCTAAATCTTGTGTAATATACTTACTTAAGCTAACCTACGTATAACCTATATGTTAACATGTAAAAACAGGCCTTAAGACCTCCCATACATGGCGTTAAAATGGCTTATAAACCTGCTCATATTGCATCAAATCTGGTCGTGTGTTTTAACACCCTAAACAAATATATTTTGAACTCTAAAACGTGCTAATTGAAGGGTAAACCTAAGACTATTACAACGAGATATCTAAACACTTAAAAATCAGATCTTAAACCTTAATTATATGATGTTATACATGTATATTAACTGGTCTTATTAAACCTTTAAGTTACCATTTATAATTTATAAACCCTATGTTTGGTTAATTAATGATTATTGCCCTAAAGTATTTTAATTCGGTCTAATACTAAAAATGAGAATACGCTTATAACTCTAAAAATATTAATACGATTTATCCGTTATGAATTAAATGAGCTAATAAGTATTAAACAAATCGTAATCCGTGTAGATTCATTGAAGGAGACGTGACGTTGTGTCTTCGTGTTCATTCATTCGTTTGCTTTCCTTTCATTGGCGTTAAGGTACAAATATTCTATCCCTTTTTCAGTAGGGATTTCTCCTGACTTTTCGATCCTTGACTTTGCTTCACTTATGATATTCCTTTGCTATGATTTCCTTATGCTATGATCCTTTTGATATGATTCCGACATAATCCTTTGATATGATTCTGTTCGCTATGATATTCGTTTGTTATGATTCTGAACTTCTGATTATGAACCTTATGATTATGAACCATCTGATTATGAACCTTATGATTATGAACCATCTGATTATGAACCTCTGATTATGAACTTATGTTATGGAAATATGATATGAACCTTTGACTTTTGAACCTTTGATATGAACTTTGATATGAACCCTTATGATATGATATGATTATGCTTTGACCCGTCAGTTTGATACCCGAGCCAAATATGTGTTCCTAGTCATGAAGGTAACATGACCGTGTCATTGATGTACCAATGGCATGACTCCAGTGTGTACGAGTGATGTTGCACACCGTCCCCAATATGTTATATGATTATGAGCTCACTATATGTATATGATTTGGCCACTATGTTTCCGGGGGGCGTATGGATGCATCCTAGATATGATATGATATGATACGCTATGATATGATATGATATGATATGATTTATATGGTGAATGATGTCGTGTGCAATACGCGTCTTCACAGTCTGGGAGCTAGCTACTCCATTGGTTACTGAGGTCTCCCCTCCTATTATGTATGGTATTCTGAGGTTACCCCTCTGAATACAATGGTTACTTATGATATGATATGATATGATATGTTCCGGGCTCGTGGTAGATTTCTGACAACCCTTACACTTTTGATATACCCATACTGTACTTTCTGTATTCCCCAACGCACCATATTCTGTATAAATTGTTCATTACTCAGTACCCTTATATGACTCACTCTACTACCAAGATATATATATTCCATTGCTTTGATCTGTCACACTCTCATTCCGTTACTTCAGACTATCGTTCCATTCACGTACCGGGTTATTATATGTTTATTGGATTTGTTTATGCTATTTATGTTTTATGTTACTACTGATTTCTCTGCTACGATATGATTAATATATGGTTATCTGAGTTACCTGTTGTCATCTGATGATATGTGATCTCACTGTTATGTGACCCTCTGATTTTCCTGGTGACCATGCTTGTGTGTAATCGATATTTTTGTGTGTTTATCATGTGTACTTCGTTCAGTTAATTTCGTGGACTATGACTATCCGATAGTATCCTTATCTGCTTGTTGTTGACCTGCCATGTTGCATTTCTGTCTATGCTACGGTTTGATTGGGTAAATGGTTAAACTTGTGATGTCTGGTTTGTTAATTTGTTTAGTTTCCCTGCTATGCCTTTAATTCATTCAATTATATCGTTTATACTGTATTCCTACTGTTTATGTGTGACTACCATGTTTTAACTGCTGCTAGTACTTCCGCTGTTATGATACTGGTTATGTTTTCAACTAAAGGTTTTTGACCTGTGTGATTGCCATGCTCACTTACTAATTAATTGCTTCCGCTTGCCTTTAGATTTCCTTTTGACTTGTATGTCTTCTGATTTCCTGAATTGATTGTATGCCATATATATATGTTGCGTGGATACGACGTCTGCTATGCTTATGTTTCAGTACTTGTATGCCTGGTTTGTATGTGCTTGTATATATGTCATCGATGCTTTGCTTTGCTTCGTTCTCCTTGTTATCTGTTCTTTTTGGATATCTGTATAACTATGTTCTGCAGGATCCTTCTTGACTCATTGGTTCCCTTTCGTTGCGACCTTGTTATCAGTTTCCTTATTTCATTTCGCATTTCTGATTTTATTTAGCTTTCGTTTTGTTATATCTGTTCACTGGGCTTTTTAAGCTCAGCCGCATTTCTTTTCCTGCGGCAGGTTTTTAGGTTGAAGATGGGCTTTGATGGGCTGATAGTTGGATTATCCGAGTGGACCGACCCTAGTTACCTTTTCATTTCATTTTGTTCTAGACATATTGGGGTTTGTATTTTCTTTGTAAGTCATCTGTTATATGACTTGGTATTTATTTTTGTAAAGCTTCCGCTTGTAAATTTTGTTGTATGTTCTGATATGACACCAGAATGTGACACGTCTACCCTTGTCGGGTTGGGGTGTTACAATTATGGTATCAGAGCAAAGGTTTCGTCTTGTTGACCTTAGGATTGACCTGTGAGGACTGGGTAGACACTAGGCTTCCGTCTGTTATGATATCTTCCGATTCCTTTTGGTTGTCGTTCTGATTTGACTTCGATATTCTTTTGTCTTCACTAATTTGGCCTGCTTCTCTTCGCATTTGATTTTGTTTATTTTGTCTTCGCACATCCGTCTGTCGATCGTTAGATGGAGATTTCTCGTAGAGCCGAATATGATAGTGCTGACCCTGCATTGCTGCAACAAATTCTGGAGAGGCTCGTGAAGCAGAAGCCGCAACAGATCGTGATGCTGCCGGAGACGTCAAGATGCTGCTGAAGGGAACTGGACGGATCAACTAGAGGCGCAAAGACGGAGACAAGATTCAACTGGTGGACGCTTGGAAAACGTATGAGCAGAGGAACTATGACCGGCGTACTTTAGACGGGCGGAGAAGCTACTACAAAGATTCGGCGTATCGTGGTCAACAGTCCAACCGTTGAGATGCTGAAAAGATTCATCTACTTCATATGATTGGGCGCAACTAGTGTCACTCCGATTCGTTTGTCATGCGTTTTGAAGCGATTTGATATCTTGCTATGTGATTTTGATCGGCATTACTTTTCTTGATTCGTTCAGAATTCGTTTTGAATCGTGAAGTTTTATCGTTTGGCATTTTGGTAATATCTCAGCTTTTCTTTTGAATCGTCAGTAATGAGTCATGAGGAACCATTTTGTGCAAGTTGGTGGCCTTCTTTCATTGCGATATGGTAAGTTGTTTGATGTAGTTTATGTTGTGTATATATAAATCTGGTCTGCTTTGGTATGTTACTTGTTATCTGTATGTGATATGTTTTGTTGTGATATTGGTTATGTGGTTTGTCATGACCAGGGACAAAATATGATGACAATAAGGACTTGTTATGTGATGCAAGTATTATGACGCCTGATCAACGTGATAATACCGAGATCATATAATTTGAACTTATTAAAATTATATGACATCTTGGGAAATGCCTGAGGTTGGTACGTGAATGGAATAAGGCTTATATCCTTTATTTGACACTCCTCATGTTCGTCTGAAATTCTGTACCTCTTTGCGAAACTCCCACCGACATCTGCTATGTGTAAGTTCTGTATGCTTTGGAACCGGAATCGTTATGATCAGTGTGAGACTATGGACTGCTACATCTGCCTTGAACTTGTACGTCTCTGTATACCTCTGCGACTTCAATTTTCGAGGACGAAAATTTTCTTTTTAGAGGGGAAGAGTTGTAAAACCCTAAAATCATTAAACTATGAAATGACCATTAGGCCCCTAATCTACGAATCCGTAAAATAACCAAGCTCGTTAACTACTTATGATAACAAAACCATATAGAACATTTGAACTTTATTTATTTAACTTACAAATTTAAATAACACATTTAAACATTAATGCACTAAATTATTTAACACAATAACAAAATGTATAAATGTAATTTTGAAAACTAAATATTGACTTGTTGTGATTTCATAAAATTCGGCCAAGAGAGGGGGGCAAGAAACGCCTCTTTAATGTCCCATATCATTGCCAAAGATAAGTAATGCATATCCTTTTATTCCTAACCTACCTAGCTTAAATATCTCACAAAAACCTAGTCTTCCTTCATATCTTTTATACGGCAAAAACAACATCCTCTCCATCTCCATTTTTCTGTCGAATATAAGCCTGGTCCAAGGAGGGTCGAGGTGCTTCAAAAATTTTCCGTTACGTGCTCGTTGAAAGGCTTTACTTGGCTATATTCGTGGGGTATTTGCTGCTGTGGTGTCGTGAGTATTAAGGCACAATATAGGGTGCTTGGTTTGTTTCTTTGGTCTCTTGTTTTCGTCCCGAGTATACGCTACAAGAGGTACTCAAATAACTCGTCTCCTTCCTGTATTCTTTTTGCATCTGGTCGTGGGTTCCAGGCCCTGTACATGATAGTTTGCCTTAAAAACCATGTCCATTGCATGCTAAGATATGAGGTTTACAAACTTAAATAAAAAGGGCTATGAATCATTAATCTAATCTATGTTTTGATCGACTAATACATCTTTATAAAACTGCTTTTGGTCCTTAAAACCTGGTCGTGTGTTGGCCTTCCTGGTCGTGAGATATGATGCACCATACGCTATCTTTGAGCCCTAAATCTTGTGTAATATACTTACTTAACCTAACCTACATATAACCTATATGTTAACATGTAAAAACAGGCCTTAAGACCTCCCATACATGGCGTTAAAATGGCTTATAAACCTGCTCATATTGCATCAAATCTGGTCGTGTGTTTTGACACCCTAAACAAATATATTTTGAACTCTAAAACGTGCTAATTGAAGGGTAAACCTAAGACTATTACAACGAGATATCTAAACACTTAAAAATCAGATCTTAAACCTTAATTATATGATGTTATACATGTATATTAACTGGTCTTATTAAACCTTTAAGTTACCATTTATAATTTATAAACCCTATGTTTGGTTAATTAATGATTATTGCCCTAAAGTATTTTAATTCGGTCTATTACTAAAAATGAGAATACGCTTATAACTCTAAAAATATTAATACGATTTATCCGTTATGAATTAAATGAGCTAATAAGTATTAAACAAATCGTAATCCGTGTAGATTCATTGAAGGAGACGTGACGTTGTGTCTTCGTGTTCATTCATTAGTTTGCTTTCCTTTCATTGGCGTTAAGGTACATATATTCTATCCCTTTTCAGTAGGGATTTCTCCTGACTTTTCGATCCTTGACTTTGCTTCACTTATGATATTCCTTTGCTATGATTTCCTTATGCTATGATCCTTTTGATATGATTCCGACATAATCCTTTGATATGATTCTGTTCGCTATGATATTCGTTTGTTATGATTCTGAACTTCTGATTATGAACCTTATGATTATGAACCATATGATT
The DNA here is from genome assembly GCA_019973895.1 of Chrysanthemum seticuspe. Taxonomy (NCBI): domain Eukaryota; kingdom Viridiplantae; phylum Streptophyta; class Magnoliopsida; order Asterales; family Asteraceae; genus Chrysanthemum; species Chrysanthemum seticuspe. The sequence continues at coordinate 307,291,663 of BPTQ01000008.1, forward strand.
ATGAACCTTATGATTATGAACCATCTGATTATGAACCTCTGATTATGAACTTATGTTATGGAAATCTGATATGAACCTTTGACTTTTGAACCTTTGATATGAACTTTGATATGAACCCTTATGATATGATATGATTATGCTTTGACCCGTCAGTTTGATACCCGAGCCAAATATGTGTTCCTAGTCATGAAGGTAACATGACCGTGTCATTGATGCACCAATGGCATGACTCCAGTGTGTACGAGTGATGTTGCACACCGTCCCCAATATGTTATATGATTATGAGCTCACTATATGTATATGATTTGGCCACTATGTTTCCGGGGGGCGTATGGATGCATCCTAGATATGATATGATATGATACGCTATGATATGATATGATATGATATGATATGATATGATTTATATGGTGAATGATGTCGTGTGCAATACGCGTCTTCACAGTCTGGGAGCTAGCTACTCCATTGGTTACTGAGGTCTCCCCTCCTATTATGTATGGTATTCTGAGGTCACCCCTCCGAATAAAATGGTTACTTATGATATGATATGATATGATATGTTCCGGGCTCGTGGTAGATTTCTGACAACCCTTACACTTTTGATATACCTATACTGTACTTTCTGTATTCCCCAACGCACCATATTCTGTATAAATTGTTCATTACTCAGTACCCTTATATGACTCACTCTACTACCAAGATATATATATTCCATTGCTTTGATCTGTCACACTCTCATTCCGTTACTTCAGACTATCGTTCCATTCACGTACCGGGTTATTATATGTTTATTGGATTTGTTTATGCTATTTATGTTTTATGTTACTACTGATTTCTCTGCTACGATATGATTAATATATGGTTATCTGAGTTACCTGTTGTCATCTGATGATATGTGATCTCACTGTTATGTGACCCTCTGATTTTCCTGGTGACCATGCTTGTGTGTAATCGATATTTTTGTGTGTTTATCATGTGTACTTCGTTCAGTTAATTTCGTGGACTATGACTATCCGATAGTATCCTTATCTGCTTGTTGTTGACCTGCCATGTTGCATTTCTGTCTATGCTACGGTTTGATTGGGTAAATGGTTAAACTTGTGATGTCTGGTTTGTTAATTTGTTTAGTTTCCCTGCTATGCCTTTAATTCATTCAATTATATCGTTTATACTGTATTCCTACTGTTTATGTGTGACTACCATGTTTTGACTGCTGCTAGTACTTCCGCTGTTATGATACTGGTTATGTTTTCAACTAAAGGTTTTTGACCTGTGTGATTGCCATGCTCACTTACTAATTAATTGCTTCCGCTTGCCTTTAGATTTCCTTTTGACTTGTATGTCTTCTGATTTCCTGAATTGATTGTATGCCATATATATGTTGCGTGGATACGACGTCTGCTATGCTTATGTTTCAGTACTTGTATGCCTGGTTTGTATGTGCTTGTATATATGTCATCGATGCTTTGCTTTGCTTAGTTCTCCTTGTTATCTGTTCTTTTTGGATATCTGTATAACTATGTTCTGCAGGATCCTTCTTGACTCATTGGTTCCCTTTCGTTGCGACCTTGTTATCATTTTCCTTATTTCATTTCGCATTTATGATTTTATTTAGCTTTCGTTTTGTTATATCTGTTCACTGGGCTTTTTAAGCTCAGCCGCATTTCTTTTCCTGCGGCAGGTTTTTAGGTTGAAGATGGGCTTTGATGGGCTGATAGTTGGATTATCCGAGTGGACCGACCCTAGTTACCTTTTCATTTCATTTTGTTCTAGACATATTGGGGTTTGTATTTTCTTTGTAAGTCATATGTTATATGACTTGGTATTTATTTTTGTAAAGCTTCCGCTTGTAAATTTTGTTTGTATGTTCTGATATGACACCAGAATGTGACACGTCTACCCTTGTCGGGTTGGGGTGTTACATGAATAGTTTTACCGATTAAAACTTGGTTTTAAACTATTTAGATCGACTTGTGTCAATCTATTTGAACGTGTGTGTTGGATGTTGATAGACAAGCATATAGATAAATAAAAGCTAAGATAAAGAGTAAGAAGCACAAAACCACAACGTGAGTATTTATAGTGGTTCGGCTACAAGGACACCTTCCTTGCCCTACTCCACTCCCCGAGTCACCTACTCGAGAGTTCGTAATCACTACACAACACCAACTCCTTGTGGCGGAGAAGCCTTCACAACGTTGCCTACTCTTTATCCGGTACAAGGCTAGATACCGGGTTCTTCCACGAGGTAGAACCAAACCTATCACAACGTCGCCTACCTTTTATCCGGTACAAGGCTACATACCGAGTTCCATTACAAAGGAGGAACTACTACCCAACACTACACAAATCCTATCCCTAAGGAGATCTACTCCTTATGACAACATCAACAAGGATATCAATATCCTTTGACCCAATACAAATCTATCTTGTACATCGACACACCATATCGAATGTACACCTTAGGCACCTTTCACTAATGCCTTTGACTCGACTTCTAGGCACCCTTCACTAATGCCTTTTTGACTCTACTTCTAGGCACCCTTCACTAATACCTTTTGACTTGACTTCTAAGCACTTTTCACTAATGATTTCAACACGGACGTTTGGCACCTTTCACTAATGCCTTTACTTTGACTCTTCGACACTTTTCACCAATGTCTTCGTCTTGACCCTTTAGAATCTTTCACTTATGTCTTCGACACTACACTTCTAATGAGAAAGAAGAGAACTATCAACAAGATACTAATTGTAGTCTTGATGATGACGAAGCTAGGAAACCCATGGACTTGAGCTTGCTCGACTTCAAGAGGTGGTGATCTCGCCTTTAAGAGGAACCTAGAGAATCACACAAACACAAAACTACATACAAATATCACTTGGATATGTGGTTAGAGAGGTTACAACTCAAAGAGAAAATATGTGTGAAAGGGGTAAGTTACAATGAAGAAATGGCTCACTATTTATAGAGAAAAATGTGCTACTGTCCCACGGATCCCTTACTTGAGGGATCCGTCCAGTGTAAACTAGGGGAACCGTGGGACGCTCCTCTTTGCCCATGGGTTTTGGGTCATGGGTCCTAGACTTTGGACCATGGGTATCCAAGTAGATACAATGTATCTACTAGATGCAATGCATCTACTAGATGCAATGTATCTAGTCCATGGGTCATGGGTTAGCTCCATGGGTCATGGATAATACCCATTATGACTTATGCATGATGTCATGCAATGGGTTATGGGTTATGCTCTATGGGTATGGGTCATGGACTTTGGGTTTTACCCAACTACATTCAATGTATTTAGTCAATGGGTCAAATACTTAAACTTCTACCCATTACATTACCCATTACAATACATACTAATTATGTATATATCTACCCAATATGTAAATACTAGTTGTTGTACATATGCATTACTAAATCATAAAAACACTATTACTTGTTTACTTGGTTTTATATGAAAGATGTAAGTGTGTTAGTAAATTATTGACTCAAACTATTTACGTATTTTATTTGTTTCGTTAAAATGATTTTACGTTTGTTATCGACAAAACATTAGAAGATCGTAAAATATAAATAAACGTTTTACGGCTTATTTGTATTAACACAGTTTCTAAATTAGCAGCTGGAGGTTCAAAGAGGAATGCAAATGAAGACCTTAATCAGGAAAGTTCTAAGAGACAGAAGATTGGTGCAGATTCAGAATCAGCTAAAGAATCAAGAAGTAAAGAAGCTGATGAATTGACACAAGAAGAATGTTGAAGCCTTGCAGACCAAATATCGAATTATTAACTGGGAGATTTACACTTAAGGTACAAGACATTATTGGAGGATCATCAGAGTTGGAAATCACACTAAAGCATATCAGTTCTTTGAAGACATGTTGAAAGCATTTGATAGAGAAGATTTAGTACAGGTGTGGAGTTTAGTTAGAGAGAGATCAACTCAACAACACCAACACATGATAAAGATAAGGTGTTATGGGTAGATTTGAAGAGGATGTTTGAACCAGATGAAGCTGATGAACTTTGGAAATTTCAGTCTGGGATTCATCATCTGACATGGAGACTGTATGATTCATGTGGAGTGCACCAGGTGTCTACAAAGGCAGGAATGGATATCTACATGCTGGTAGAGAAGGAGTATCCTTTGTCAAAAGGAACACTTATGTTGATGCTATCTGCAAAACTCCAAGTAGATGAACAGAATGAAATGGCAAGAGAACTATTGAAGAAGATATTCATGCAAACAGAAATACTAAGAAGATGAAATGTTTGGAATAATCCTCTCAGAAGGTTTGATTCAAGAAACTTAGTGATTTGGAGGTAAATCATAAGTTTAGAGGAGGATTGTTGGGAATTAAGGTATTTATATGTTTGTACTGCCAAGCCGATTCAGGATTACACTTGTAAAACCCTAAAAATCGTAAACGCGTGAAAAGACTATTTTGCCCCTGATTCGTGCTAAACCGTCAAGTTATCTCACACAAGCTAGCCACTTGTGAATGGCTAACCGTAAGAAACTTAAAACAGTTCAGACACAAATGCAATGAAGATCAGAGGAGTTTATAGTGTTTCCCCGGGTCGTTATGTCCCAGCGAGCTATGCGATGAATCACCAAACGAATAGTGATCGAGATGATTTGAATGAGAAAAGAGATATGATTGAACGATTATACCTAAGGAAAAGTTTATAAATTACAGAGGCTTAAATGCAAATTAAAGGAAATTAAAAAGATAAAAAATATTAAATAAACGCTATCACTATTTTTAAAATGATGTTTTTCTTGATTTATAAAACAAAATAACTTAAATAAACTATTTTAATTAAAACGTAAACCTAAATTACCTAAAAACGTGACCTAGAATGAAAACGCACGTTATATGTAAAAATTACGCGAGTGCACAAGTAAAAACGTAAAATTTGTGAAATAAAAGTCCTACGAGTGTAAAAACAATTTTCTTACTTACTATATGACAAAAGAAAATTTTAGAAAAAAGATTTATATTTTTTTGACTTTTATATTTTTTATTATGAATTAAATACGAATTTAAACTAAATTAATTATTAAAAATAGTAAATGATAACGAAAAATTCTGAAACTTTTAGGGAAAATACTTTATGTTATTACTAAGCTAGGAAAATTGTAAAACTGGAAAAAGCAAGACTGGATAAGCTGGTAATAAGCCAACTACCTAAATAAGCTATTATGACTAAAAAGTAGTTAAGTTATTTGATGTTGCAAACAAAAACATAAAAGACCCAAGGGCGCTATGCATACAGGTACCTCACTATCATCCTATCATAAGGGAGAGGTCTCAGGTTCGACCCCTGCCTCTCCCTTTTTGCTTCTCTATTTTTTTTATTTATTTTCTTTTTGCCATTTTAACGTTAAGGTAAAAACAAGAAAATTTTGTGAAAACCTTTTTCGAGAAAAGCTTTAAATAAGCTATACGAACAGCTTATTTAGCAACGGTTGACAAAAAAAAAACTAAACCAACACCCTTAGAAACTTGGGACCTCAATAAGCACTCAACCAAACACCCATTTATGAACTGATATGAACAAAAAGCAGTTTGGAAATGTTCATAAGCATAAAGCAATAACAATTTAACTAAAGTGTGCCTAGTTAAGCTGAAAATAAGCAAAGTAAAAAGGGGAAAACAGTGGGCAAAAGATAAGAAGCTAAGGGGGGTTCTAATACTAAAGGAAAGAACGCAAACAAGCAATTAATCAAATAAGCACTAACTAAGCTGAAATTACACTAAACCTAAGCTAATTATACTAGATGCACCTAAGTATCTGAATAAGCAAATCTAGAAACCAAAAAGCACTTGAAAATTGAACTTAGCTGCTATGGTGGTTTGCAGCACATCAGTCCAAGGTGCTCACTTTGGAGCTTATTTCGAACAAGCTACAGTAGAGATAAGCGCGTGAGCTTATGGATAGTCCGAGTTCACCAAGTACACAATCCTTTGCCCCCATGTCTAGCTTCTGAGGAGCTTTTGACAAGCTAAAAAAAAACTGCAACGTGGCACTAGGAGGCTGCTGATACAACTGAGACAGAATAGATAAATGGCAAATAGCAGAATTCAAGGGTAAATTCAAGCTACCTATAGTGATCCTAAAGGCATATAAAGAAAAGTTAGATGTAGTTGGGTATGTAGAGACCTAAGGAAAACAGTTATTTGAAGATTTGGACTACCAATAAGCTATTTAAAAAGCTCATGAACAGCAGCGATGGCTGCTGTTCTGAGTTGGGTTTTGTGAACAGAAAAGATTTTTTTTCTTACGAAAAACTTCTAAAACTTGTTTAACCACTTTAAACAACTAAGCTAATAACACATTTACTTGAGTCAAACAACTTTAGGAATCCAAAATGGGTCAAGGTGGGTTTTTGACCCATAAACCTTGCAAATCCAAACACTACTTCATAAAACCAAAACGCATTTTAACTTTAACACTTTGATGAAAATTTACTTAAACTGAATTAACATAACTAAATTAACTCTAAACTTATTCATAAAACAGATTAAAACAGTAAGTAACTAGAAATTAATTAAGCTAATGAAGTTTGAATTATGTTGACTCTTGCAATAAAGTGAAATTCAGAAAAGTTTAGGCAACAATAAGCACATATAAGCATTACAAAACTTATGTGAGCTTATGTGAAAAGTAAAAAAAAAACAACTTATGAAAGACAGTTACAGAGATGATTACTAAATTGAATTCGAGACAATCCTTAAAAAAATGAAAACTGCAATTCATTAATAAAACTGAAATACAAAGCTTAACTTGAAATTACAATAACTGAAACGACAATAAATTTGACAGAAATTAAAGATGGTAACACTTTTCTAAAAACGGTGAAAAATGGACCAATACTAGACTAAAATTCAAAACTAAAACTGAAGAAAGAAAAAACTAACTACTCCCCTCTCTCTTGCTTCTCTTCTTCTATTTATCAAGAAAAGGTCTTCCACTTGTCCTCTGAGCATTTCCCATCACTTATTTGAGCCGTTGGATGCTTAGAATAGATATTGGCCGTTGATGGTATTTTTGGCGGGAAAACGTTTTAGCAGTTGGGACTGGTAACTTGTGACAGGGAAAGGGTCATTAAATGAATTTGGCTTGGAGTGAGGTGGAGGGTAGGAATGTGATGATGATGGAGGAGGGCGTGGGTGGTTTTTGCAGGTGTAGGTTATGATGAGGGGGAGGGAAAGGGTAACACGTGAGGGTGGTTTTACATTCAAACCGTGGGTAGTTTTGGTAAACGGGTTGGGTCGGGTTAAAGGGTTGGACTGGACCGGGTTGTGGTTTTGTTAGGCTTGGGATAGTTAAATGGGTTTAGGAATTTAAGGGTCCGGTTTGGTTGTTTAGGATTAGTAATACAAGGACCCATTTTGTAATTCACTAATAATCAAGGGACCAAATCTGTAATTTTCCAAATTGTATCATAAGGACCATTTTTGACAAGTTTAATTTACCCAAGGACTAAAAATAATAATTTTCAAATTAAAAATGTCCAGGGGTAATTTCTGTCAATCTTTGAAACTTCGGGGACCAAAGCTGCCATTTTGCAAAACTGACTTTATAAGACTAATTTTGATAACTTGAAAATCCCTGAGGGCCTTTTATGAATAATTAACTTGTTTTGAATAACCAGGGACTAGATTTGACAAATTTTGAAACTTGAGGGACTGAAACTGGCAATTATGCAAACTTAGCTCATTTTTCATCTGATTTTAAACATTTTGCATCTGAAACATATAAAATGCAATTTTGAGATATTTTCAGTATTTTGATACATTTCTGAGCGTTTTTAAACGTTTTGCAGTTCAGAATTAACCAAAAATGATGAGTATTTACACACTCATCAATCCTCCACACTAAACTATTGCTAGTCCCTAGCAATCTTTTGAGAAAAACTTAATGGATTTGAATCTCTTTACCAAAAGCCATTATTTCTGGAGTAGCCAAATGTTTCAGTTCAAGTAAGAACTATGGTACACTGATAACCATGTGATTTTGAGCAAACCACCAGCTTCCAACGGATTTGATTTGTCTTTACCAGAAGCCGTTTGCTTCTGGACTAGCCAACTCTTAGATAAATTATCAATATTATCTTTGGTGAGCTGATTACCAATTATGGTTTTTCCACTGCCTTTACCAGAAGCCATAAACTTGCGGGCTAGCCAACTCTTCACTTTTAAGGATATGGTGAGCTGAATACCATACAATTTTGGGCAAATTGCAAGCCGTCAACGGTTTTGAGAAATCTTTACCAAGAGTCGTTTGCTCCTGGATTAGCCAATCCTTTTGTTTATTAGACATGGCGGACTGATAACCATAAGCTGAGTAGGTGCAAAACACTTACTCCAAAAAAAAAAATTTTTGGCCAAAAATGGGGGAATTGGGCGATATAATTACATGATAAAATTCGTGAGAATTCCCCCCACACTAGAAATGAATATTGCCCTCAATATTCAAAGTACCGGCGGTTATGCCGAAACAAAGAACGTAAAAGGGAAATACTACGGCCATTATTTGAAAGATTTGTTTTTTTTTTTTTTTATTATTTTTTTTTGAGAAAACTTATATACAACAGCGGGGGGCAACTCCCCCACACTAGGGTGGTACACACGGGTGAAAACCCATGTTTAACTACTGTTTTTGATTACCGAGTCGCTAGCTTGACTCGACCCCGAATTAATTTGTTCATGGGGAAGTAAGTGGAAGAGACAATCTCAATCGGACTTTCATTCAAGATGTTTGGACAAACATTTGAAGCACGTGAAAGTTCCACACCGATGAGATATACATAGAACCGGCTCAAAAATGATAAATGAAAATGCCGGGGTCAAAGATAGTGTCTTCATTCCCAAAGGAGTGAAGATGAAGAGAAATCACAAGATATTTGAGGAAAGGAAGAAAGATTTTGATAACAATCCAGATCCAATCTTCATCCTCAAATGTAGACATATCGGGAGGAAGGGTGAGGGTAGTATCATTATTAGGCAAACTCGTATGATAGAGTACACCTTCCTCCGAGCCAATATCATCCTCAAGATCAAAATAGAAATGATCATGTTCCGGAGGAGATATGTCCTGAGAGAGTTCACCGAAGAACTCTTCATGAAGAGAATCATTCACATGAAGCGAAATTGTGAAATCTTGTTCCATTGTGGGCTCATCACTATCCTCAATCTGAGTATCAAAGAGTGGATTCTCAGAAATTAAAGTGAATTCAGAGTCGAATTCAAATAGAGGATTAGTGAGAGTTGTTTTGAATGCTTCAGGAACAAAGTGATCAATATTCTCTATTGGACTGCTGGGATAAGAAGTGAGTGAACGATCATTATAAGGGAGACTTTCAGTCTCTCCCAGATCGGCTTCGAAATCAAAGAGAACATTGTTACTTTCTGATGAAAGTGGATTGATGTGAGTGAGTTCATCGGAGAACTCTTCAAGAAGAGGATCAGACTGAGGGAGTGATGCCTCATCATACTCGATGTTTCCATAGGAAGCACAATCGTCGCTAAGATCAGAGAAAGTTTCAAAATGATCTTTTGAACACTCAAGAGGGGAAAGAGAATCACACATATGATCAGAAGTTCCCTGTGACTCTCTCGGGATTGGGACAAGGTTCTCAACACTAGACTTTATGAATTCGTCCGATTCCTTTTCAGGAATAGTGTCAAGATGCTCGTCCCCCATGTTCAGAGAGTGAGTGGGAGCTTCGGGTGTGATAGCAGTTGTTTGAGAATGAATCTCAACTGCTGGGATATCAACTGATGAACTTGATGAATCTTTATAGAATTGAAGGATATCAAGTGTATCCTCATCATCACTGTCATCAGGAATAAAACGAAATTGAGAGCTAGATCTGGCTGCTTTTCCTTTTGCAATTGATTCCCTAATAGATTTTTCAAACGCAATTTGGGAATTTATTTTAGCAGCCTGCTCTTCAGCTAACAATTCTTCCATGGATTTTTGATTTGGATTATCTTGGGAATGTTTACATTCCTTCAAATCTTTCACTAAATCCAAAAGATCAAGGAGAAGATTTTGAGGAAGTGGCTCAGGCTGAGGTGGTGCCTGATTTACTTGGTACTGTAGAGGTTGGTTATGATACGAAGAGTCGTAATTGTTACAAGGAAATGGATTCCTTGTTTGACAATCAGAGCTACAGTGTGGACCTCCACAATACTCACAACAGTAAAACTGATGTGGCTGTGAGTTATATGTGTGGTAGTCATAATTGTTATCAGGAACCTGCTCATAGACAAGCGTGTTTCCCGATTGACAATCAGAACTGGAGTGTGAACCACCACAGTACTCACAACAGTAAAACTGCTGAGTCTCACAGTGTGGTAGCTGATGGAATAAATCAGTTGTGTTATGGTAGGAATAGGGATCCCGGTTATAGACAGACCCGTTTCCTGATTCCACCATGCTACAACTGGGGCAATTGCCACCATTATAAGGACCACCACACCATTGACAACCAAGAGGGTGAGGATAAGACATAGAAAGAATCAAAGGTTTACAGAGGGGTTGGGATGAAGAATCAAAGATGTGAGAGGGTAAAGATGGATATTTTTGGTATTTTTGAAAAACATTTTGTAAAAATAAGAAAGAAAATCTTTTTGGGTTTTTGTGTTTGTTGAAAACTTGAATAAAAAAAATGTTTTTGGATTTTTGGATTTTTTATAAGAAAATATATAGATATAGATGGTATAAACAAGGGGTGAATATTCAAATCACTAATCTGCTAAACGGAAGATAATTAGCACAGCTCCCCGGCAGCGGCGCCAAAATTTTGATTCGTGCTAAACCGTCAAGTTATCTCACACAAGCTAGCCACTTGTGAATGGCTAACCGTAAGAAACTTAAAACAGTTCAGACACAAATGCAATGAAGATCAGAGGAGTTTATAGTGTTTCCCCGGGTCGTTATGTCCCAACGAGCTATGCGATGAATCACCAAACGAATAGTGATCGAGATGATTTGAATGAGAAAAGAGATATGATTGAACGATTATACCTAAGGGAAAGTTTATAAATTACAGAGGCTTAAATGCAAATTAAAGGAAATTAAAAAGATAAAAAATATTAAATAAACGCTATCACTATTTTTAAAATGATGTTTTTCTTGATTTATAAAACAAAATAACTTAAATAAACTATTTTAATTAAAACGTAAACCTAAATTACCTAAAAACGTGACCTAGAATGAAAACGCACGTTATATGTAAAAATTACGCGAGTGCACAAGTAAAAACGTAAAATTTGTGAAATAAAAGTCCTACAAGTGTAAAAACAATTTTCTTACTTACTATATGACAAAAGAAAATTTTAGAAAAAAGATTTATATTTTTTTGACTTTTATATTTTTTATTATGAATTAAATACGAATTTAAACTAAATTAATTATTAAAAATAGTAAATGATAACGAAAAATTCTGAAACTTTTAGGGAAAATACTTTATGTTATTACTAAGCTAGGAAAATTGTAAAACTGGAAAAAGCAAGACTGGATAAGCTGGTAATAAGCCAACTACCTAAATAAGCTATTATGACTAAAAAGTAGTTAAGTTATTTGATGTTGCAAACAAAAACATAAAAGACCCAAGGGCGCTATGCATACAGGTACCTCACTATCATCCTATCATAAGGGAGAGGTCTCAGGTTCGACCCCTGCCTCTCCCTTTTTGCTTCTCTATTTTTTTTATTTATTTTCTTTTTGCCATTTTAACGTTAAGGTAAAAACAAGAAAATTTTGTGAAAACCTTTTTCGAGAAAAGCTTTAAATAAGCTATACGAACAGCTTATTTAGCAACGGTTGACAAAAAAAAAACTAAACCAACACCCTTAGAAACTTGGGACCTCAATAAGCACTCAACCAAACACCCATTTATGAACTGATATGAACAAAAAGCAGTTTGGAAATGTTCATAAGCATAAAGCAATAACAATTTAACTAAAGTGTGCCTAGTTAAGCTGAAAATAAGCAAAGTAAAAAGGGGAAAACAGTGGGCAAAAGATAAGAAGCTAAGGGGGGTTCTAATACTAAAGGAAAGAACGCAAACAAGCAATTAATCAAATAAGCACTAACTAAGCTGAAATTACACTAAACCTAAGCTAATTATACTAGATGCACCTAAGTATCTGAATAAGCAAATCTAGAAACCAAAAAGCACTTGAAAATTGAACTTAGCTGCTATGGTGGTTTGCAGCACATCAGTCCAAGGTGCTCACTTTGGAGCTTATTTCGAACAAGCTACAGTAGAGATAAGCGCGTGAGCTTATGGATAGTCCGAGTTCACCAAGTACACAATCCTTTGCCCCCATGTCTAGCTTCTGAGGAGCTTTTGACAAGCTAAAAAAAAACTGCAACGTGGCACTAGGAGGCTGCTGATACAACTGAGACAGAATAGATAAATGGCAAATAGCAGAATTCAAGGGTAAATTCAAGCTACCTATAGTGATCCTAAAGGCATATAAAGCAAAGTTAGATGTAGTTGGGTATGTAGAGACCTAAGGAAAACAGTTATTTGAAGATTTGGACTACCAATAAGCTATTTAAAAAGCTTATGAACATCAGCGATGGCTGCTGTTCTGAGTTGGGTTTTGTGAACAGAAAAGATTTTTTTTCTTACGAAAAACTTCTAAAACTTGTTTAACCACTTTAAACAACTAAGCTAATAACACATTTACTTGAGTCAAACAACTTTAGGAATCCAAAATGGGTCAAGGTGGGTTTTTGACCCATAAACCTTGCAAATCCAAACACTACTTCATAAAACCAAAACGCATTTTAACTTTAACACTTTGATGAAAATTTACTTAAACTGAATTAACATAACTAAATTAACTCTAAACTTATTCATAAAACAGATTAAAACAGTAAGTAACTAGAAATTAATTAAGCTAATGAAGTTTGACTTATGTTGACTCTTGCAATAAAGTGAAATTCAGAAAAGTTTAGGCAACAATAAGCACATATAAGCATTACAAAACTTATGTGAGCTTATGTGAAAAGTAAAAAAAAAACAACTTATGAAAGACAGTTACAGAGATGATTACTAAATTGAATTCGAGACAATCCTTAAAAAAATGAAAACTGCAATTCATTAATAAAACTGAAATACAAAGCTTAACTTGAAATTACAATAACTGAAACGACAATAAATTTGACAGAAATTAAAGATGGTAACACTTTTCTAAAAACGGTGAAAAATGGACCAATACTAGACTAAAATTCAAAACTAAAACTGAAGAAAGAAAAAACTAACTACTCCCCTCTCTCTTGCTTCTCTTCTTCTATTTATCAAGAAAAGGTCTTCCACTTGTCCTCTGAGCATTTCCCATCACTTATTTGAGCCGTTGGATGCTTAGAATAGATATTGGCCGTTGATGGTATTTTTGGAAGGAAAACGTTTTAGCAGTTGGGACTGGTAACTTGTGACAGGGAAAGGGTCATTAAATGCATTTGGCTTGGGGTGAGGTGGAGGGTAGGAATGTGATGATGATGGAGGAGGGCGTGGGTGGTTTTTTGCAGGTGTAGGTTATGATGAGGGGGGAGGGAAAGGGTAACCCGTGAGGGTGGTTTTACATTTAAACCGTGGGTAGTTTTGGTAAACGGGTTGGGTCGGGTTAAAGGGTTGGACTGGACCGGGTTGTGGTTTTGTTGGGCTTGGGATAGTAAATGGGTTTAGGAATTTAAGGGTCCGGTTTGGTTGTTTAGGATTAGTAATACAAGGACCCATTTTGTAATTCACTAATAATCAAGGGACCAAATCTGTAACTTTCCAAATTGTATCATAAGGACCATTTTTGACAAGTTTAATTTACCCAAGGACTAAAAATAATAATTTTCAAATTAAAAATGTCCAGGGGTAATTTCTGTCAATCTTTGAAACTTCGGGGACCAAAGCTGCCATTTTGCAAAACTGACTTTATAAGACTAATTTTGACAACTTGAAAATCCCTGAGGGCCTTTTATGAAAAATTAACTTGTTTTGAATAACCAGGGACTAGATTTGACAAATTTTGAAACTTGGGGGACTGAAACTGCCAATTATGCAAACTTAGCTCATTTTTCATCTGATTTTAAACATTTTGCATCTGAAACATATGAAATGCAATTTTGAGATATTTTCAGTATTTTGATGCATTTCTGAGCGTTTTTAAACGTTTTGCAGTTCAGAATTAACCAAAAATGATGAGTATTTACACACTCATCAGCCCCTCTATTTAATATTTATAAAATACGTAAAATCCGTCAAGCTCAGTAAATGTAAAATTTAACCTAACTTATAACTTGTTTGCCAAGCCAAATGTATGAATTGATTTACGTTTACGTTTAAAATTTCATCACACGTTCTTCTTCTTAGTTTTGCACGAACCGAAATTTTAAAGGACATAAATACATAATAATAAGAGCCCATTTAACTTGTAAATTAAATTTGGACTTAGGCTTAGCCCATTGCTTCCCTTGGCTCATCCAAAACCGAAATCCCCCATACACTTTCCATTCCTTCTTTTTTTTACAATACAGTTTCACAAAATGCACAACCAAAAACCCTAGGAAATAAAATGGCGGTTCATCTTTTCTTCTCCACTTATGTCGACATCAAGAGGGACTAGGAGGCTGTTATCATGCTTGATTCTTAGGCATGGGTGCTGTTTCGAAGGGAGAATGGTCGTGGGTTTCTAGATCGATGGTGGTATTGAGATCGTGGGTTCTTGGTGCTCTTGGTTTTTGTTTCATTCCATTCGATCCCCAAGGTATCTCTTGCGTTTTGTCCTTGATAAATTCATATACACGACACACATATGTTTATACAAGGGAATCTAATGTTATCATGCCTAATAAATTCAAAACCCTAATTGGAATGGAACCCTAAAGCGAATTAATAGCCTAATCATGTGATTATAACGGTCTTTAATGGACCCTAAAACTGGACATCATCATATGTCGAATTTTTGTGGGTTATAGATAGAAATTTATAAGTGAAATAATCTGGGTTTTTGTTGGAAAAGTTTATTTTATGTCTTAGTTAAGTTTTCCAAGTGGTTTGGTCGAATTTGGAGTTGTCTAAGTCGTATTTTTAAATTTTACAAGATCAAGTGTCAAAGCTGAGAAAACGGGTCTGAAATTTGGTTGGATTGTTTGATTTTTCATTTTAAAACCATAAGGAATTGGGAGCTCTCCTTTTACAGGAGTGACATTTAGGATATAAATGAATTTCTGGGAGTTTTGGGGATTTTTCCAAGGTGTCTAAACAGGTCCAACAAGCGTAAACTTTTAAGGTGTATTTTCTGATCACTTTCTGGATAGGTCTGGACTTGTGATTTTCCATAGGCCATTTGGCATGGAAATAGAACCCACCAATTTTTGGAGAGTCTTTTAACTCATATGGGAACCCCTGGGATTTTACTTGATTTTATTTGAGCTAAGTAAGTATTTTATAAAAATCGCTAAATTCTAGTCCATATGTGAATTTAAGAAAATGAAAGATAAAAAGAGGATATCAATAAGTAAAACACTTACACATGCATAAGAAGCTTATAAAATGAGTATATAAGTAATATATGATATCAATTCGTGTAGATTCGTTGAAGAAGATATGACGTTGCTTCCCAGTGTTACTTTTCCGTTTGTTTTCATTTCGTTGCTAAGGTACATATATTCTGACCTTATCTCTTAAGGTTTCTCATGATTCGTTTACATCTTTCGATATTAGCTTTGAACTGTTATACTTTGCTCTGAGCCTTCTATTTAGGGCTTCCCTATGACTCTGCTATGCACCCTTTTGTTATGAACTCTGATTATGAACCTTTCTGATTATGAACCTTCTGATTGTGAACCTTATGACTACGAACCTTTCTGATTATGAGCCATTGATATGAACTTTTGATTATGAACTTATGTTATGGAACTTTGATATGAACTTTTGATATGAATCCTTATGATATGATTATGCTTTGACCCTTCAGTTTGATACCCGAGCCAAATATGTTTCCCTAGCCATGAAGGTAACATGGCTGTGTCATTGATGCACCAATGGCATGACTCTAGTGTGTACGAGTGATGTTACACACCGTCCCTTTCTGTTATCTGATTATGAGCTCGATATATATTGTATGGCCACTATTTGTCTGCAGGGGCGTATGGATGCATCCTAGATTTGTTCTGTTATCTGATATGATATGATTTGTCTGGTGAATGATGTCGTGTGCAATACGCGTCTTCACAGTCTGGGAGCTAGCTACTCCATTGGTTACTGAGGTCTCCCCTCCTATTATATATGGTATTCCGAGGTCACCCCTCCAAATACAATGGCTACTTATGATATGATATGATATGATATGTTTCTGGGCTCGTGGTAGATTTCTGACAACCCTTACACTTTTGATATGCCTATACTGTACTTTATGTATTTCCCCAACGCACCATATTATGTGTTAATTGTTCATTACTCAATCCCTTATATGACTCACTCTACTACCAAGATATATACATTCCATTGCATTGATCTGTCACACTTTCATTCCGTTACTTCAGACTATGGTTCCATTCACGTACCGGGTTATTACTTGATTATTGAATTTGTTTATGCTTTTACATGTTTATGTGACTACCGGTTACCATGCTACGATATGATTAATATGTTTATATGTGATTCACATGTTGTCATCTGATTGTATGTTATCTTACCGTTATGTGACCTCTTTGATCTGTGTGGTGACTATGCTAGTGTGTAATCGATTGTCTTGTATGTTTATTATGTATACTTCGTTCAGTTAATCTCGTGAACTTTGACTATCCGTTAGTATCCCTATCTGCCTATGTTTGACCTGCCATGTTTAAATTTCTGCTTATACTATTGTTGATTGGGTAAATGGTTCAACTTATGACGTCTGGCTTGTTAACTTGTTTAATTGCCCTGCTATGTCCCTAGTTCATTTAATTATAGTGTTCATATTGAATTCCTACTTGTTATGTGTGACTGCATGTTTTGACTGCTGTTATGATACTGGTTATGTTTTCAACTAAGGGTTTCTGTCCTATTTGATTGCCATGCTCACTTACTAATTAACTGCTTCCGCTTGCCTTTAGATTTTTGTATGTGCTTGTATTTATGTCATTGATGCTTTGCTTTGCTCCATTCTCCTTGTTATATGTGCTTTGGATATCTGTATAATTGTGTTCTGCAGGATCCTCCTTGACTCATTGTCCTCATTTCGCTGCGAGTTTGTTATCAGTTTCATTATTCCATTTCGCATTTCTGATTTTATTTAGCTTTCGTTTTGTTATATCTGTTCACTGGGCTTTTTAAGCTCAGCCGCATTTCTTTTCCTACGGCAGGTTTTAGGTTGGAGAATGGGTTTCGATGGGCTGAGAGTTAGAGTATCTGAGTGGACCAACCCTAGCACCTTATTACTTTGGGACTTATTTTGAAGAACTTTTGTTTTGGGATTTTAATTCATTATGGATATTGTATTTTCTTGTCAGTCAATTGTGTATATGTTTTGATACTTCATTTTTAAGGTTTTCGTTTGTAAAGATTTCATTTGTATGTTCTGATATGACACCAGAATGTGACACTTCTACCCTTGCCGGGTTGGGGTGTTACAACACTGCCAGTACTAACTTGAGTTAGTACTGCTAGAGATAAGTTAGTACTGCCATTAATAACTTAAGATTGCTTAAAGAGCTTTGTACTGCTGCATGAAGATGAATACTGCCAATATGATAAAGACATGTGAAGTGATATGTATCAAGATATTTAGTATATATTCTATTTTGTTAGAAGATTTATAGTTATCTTGTAAAGGACTCCTTAGTGTATAAAAGGAGATCCTAGGTTACGATGTTTGATACGTGTTTATAGAGTTTTTCATAGTTTCAAGGTTGTAAACCCTAGTAGTAGACATAGTACTTGTATTATTAAGATTAATACTATTGGAGCTTTTGGTGATATCAGTGTTCATACTTTGAATTGTGTTGTTTGCATTCTTCTAAGTATTCAAGAGTAGATTCCGCATACTCTTTAGTATTTAACAAAGTTTCTACGTTAGTTATCTTGGATTTCTCCAAAGTAACTTAATCTTTACAAGCTAAAGAATTGATCTTAAACTGGATTAACATTTTTCTAATTAGAAAAGTATAAATCTCGATGGCAAGGCTTGGATCAAGTGGTTAACACCCTTGGCTCTGGAGACAAAGGTCAAGGTTTCGATCTTTACCCCCTGCAAGGCCGGAGGTCCTTTTCTACCTTTGGTAGAACTGGAAGCAGCCTCTCTATCTTAGGTAGGGGTGGCTGTATACATCTCAACCTCCCTTATAAACCATTGATAAGTACTATCATGGATTCAGTTGCTAGATAAGTTGGTGGCACGTGAGGTGCATATGTGTAGTCCTAGACTAGGCACGTGAGGTGCGTTGACTTTCTCCTCAACTATCTCTAACATCATTTCTCGCCAAAACTAGTTTAAATAGTTGTTACGTTTCTCATTCATTTCTAGTCTAGAATTTGTATCTTTCTCTTCTCTATAATCATTGCAGTTCAATCATCGTAACAACTACACTTTGTTAATACAAAATCAGTTTTGGCTATCTATTTCTACTTCTTGATTGCTCAACTATTTGTAATCCAATAACGATACTTAAATGAACCCTGTTGGTGTGTAACAAGTGGTATCAAAGCACTTTCCTGGCTCATTATCACAAAAACCCACCATTAAAACCGATCATCTTCTCTGGTTAAAATTCCAGCGAAGCTGTTAATTTTCCGACCAATAAATAGAAGAAAATCAAGAGTACTACATTGGTACTTGTATTTGTAATCAATAGTACTAAACTGATACTTTAATTCATGGTGTGTTATCCGTTCAGAAATAAGACCCGTTGTTAAGTATTCATCGCGATCACAAGAACAACACATTAGTGTTTAAATCCTTTGTTCTTGGACTAATGATCAGTTTTGTTTGACTTGAAATTGGCCAAGAAATGATTAAGTTGTTAGCAATGGCGCCTGCAACAAAGGTCTTAACAATGGCGCATGCGACAAGAAATGCACAGATCGAGTCCTCTAAGGGATTACCACTAGTTCTTGATGAGGAAACAAGAAGATTCCTTGTTGATACAGTTGCTAGAATGGTAGAAGGTGCTTTGGCTCCTATGCAAAAAGCAATGCATGATATGTCCAACAACATCACTGCTCTAAGTCTCCTAATCAACAAATGGGAAATAGGGGTCCTCAATTGAATCATAACATAATGGCAAAGCTTGAATTCCCAAGGTTTTCAGGAGAGGATGTGAAGGGTTGGGTTACGTTTTGCCAGATAGATTTTTTTAGATGCATTCCCATTAAAAAATAGAAATTGTTGGACCAAACTCCAGATGTGGATAAGGTAACACTTGTCTCAATTCATCATTATGAAAAAACTCTGTTATGGCATAGTTAGTATGTGAGAATTCATGGAATTAATGTTAGTTGGCAGGTGTATAAACAAGCTATTATGGCTAGATTTGGTAATGTGTATGATGATCCTATGTCTGAATTAAAAAATTTGAAGTATGAGACTACTGCTAGGGACTATGAAGATGCCTTTGATAGTATTTTGAGTAGAGTTGATGTAAATGAAGATATTATTGTTAGTTTATTTATGGGTGGACTTCCTACTGAAATTGAAATGGGGGTTAGAATGTTCAAGCCTATAACCTTAGCAGATGCATAATGTTTGACAAACTTACAAGAAGCCACTGGATGCAGTCAAGAAGAAAAGTAGGAGTACTTTTGTTCCTAGTACTTCAAGATATGAGGTCTGGGTATCATGAAGGCCATGAAGGCCAGATAAGGATGAATGATGTAGACATAGCTAAGACTGCATTCAGAACTCATGAAGGCCATTATGAGTTCTTGGTTATGACATTTGGGTTGACCAATGCTCTATCAACCTTTCAATCCTTAATGAATGAAGTTTTCAGACACTTTTTGAAGAAATTTTTATGTTAGTATTCTTTGATGATATCCTCATTTATAGCCAAACAGTTGAGGATCATGATCATCATGTAAGAATGGTGTTGGAAGTAATGAGACAGAACCAGTTGTATGCAAAGAAAAGTAAGTGTGTGTTTGGTACTGACAAGGTGGAATATTTGGGTCATGTAATTTCTGCTATGGGGGTCGCTACTAATCTAGAGAAGGTTAAAGCAATGTCTCAATGGCCAGTGCCCACTAATGTGAAGCAATTGAGAGGATTTTGGGGTTAACAGGTTACTATAGAAGGTTTATACACGGCTATGCTAGTATTAGCATACCTCTGACTCAGTTGGTAAAGAAGAATAGTTTTGGATGGACTACAAATGCACAATTGGCTTTTGAAAAGCTCAAACAAGCTATTATCAGTGCTCCAGTTCTTAGACTACCAAATTTCACTAAGGAATTCACTTTGGAAACATATGCTTCTGGTGTTGGATTGGGTGCAGTGTTGTTACAAGAGGGTCATCCAATAGCTTTCCTTAGTAAAACTCTCTCTGCCAAACACCAACTTATGTCCACCTATGAAAAAGAATTATTGGCTTTGTCTATGCCTTGGAAAAGTGGAGGGGTTATTTGCTGGACAGACATTTTAAAATCAATCAAACCATTTTAGCCTCAAATACTTGTTGGATCAAAGGATGTCGACTCCTACACAGTTGAAATGGTTACCCAAGTTAATGGGATTTGATTATGAGATCCAATACAAGAAAGGAGTGGAAAATGTCGCAACTGATGCTCTATCTAGATTGCAGTCTTCAAGTGAGTTATACAACTTGATTTATTCTTCTCTTACTACTGATGTCTATCAGAAGATTGTGGCTAGTTGGCAAACAGATGCAAAGCTTAAGCAAGTTATTGAGAAACTACAACAAGGATAAACTATTAAAGGGTCGTATACATGGGCTAAGCAGGAACTAAGGAGAAAAGCCAAGCTAGTGGTGGGTAGTGATTAATCTCTGAGAACAGAATTGCTCAAAAAAATTTCATGAGAGTGCAGTTGGAGGACATTCAGGGGTCAGAACAACAACCATTAAACTCTGTAGTGTGTTCTATTGGAGGAAAATGATAAAACATGTGAAACAGTTGGTAAGGGAATGTGATGTTTGTCAGAGAAATAAACCAGACTTGGCAGCTTATCCATGTCTGTTACAACCATTGCCCTTGCCTACTACCTTTTGGTCACATATCTCTATGGATTTTATTGAGAGTCTGCTTAAGTCACAAGGTAAGACAATCATTCTTGTATTGGAGGATAGGTTGAGCAAATATGCCCATTTCACCCTTTTGTTTCACCCTTTTACTGCTATAGATGTTGCTCAAGTGTTTTTGGACAATATCTATAAGCTCTATGGTCTGCCAAGCACCATTGTTTCAGATAGGGACAAAGTGTTTTTTAGTACTTTTGGAAGGAGTTGTTCAAGTTGTTGCAAGTTAAACTACACATTTTTACTTCCTTTCATCCACAAACAGCCAATCTGAATTGGTAAATAGGTCTTTTGAATGCTACTTAAGGTGTATGTCTGGTGAGAAACCTAAACATTGGATGAGATGACTTTCTTTGGTTAAATGGTGGTAAAACACAAACCATCATTCTGCGAAATACTACTCCATATGAAGTGGTCTATGGTCAAGTTCCACTTGTTCATATATCTTATGTAGGGGAGAAACTAAGGTGGAATAAGTGGATAGGACATTGACTGCTAGGGAAAAAGCTATTGAGGTATGCAAATTCCAATTTTAAAGAGCCCAGGATAGGCTGAAATCCCAAGCTGGTAAGCACAAGACAGATAGGGAATTTATGGTTGGTGATTAGGTATACTTGAAGCTGCAACCGCACACACAAGTCACCATCAGAAAGAGAAAGCACAAAACAAGCTACCTCCAAAGTGATATGGTCCTTTTCAAGTGTTGGACAGTGTGAGACAAGTGGCTTATAGATTAAGGTTGCCTGATTCAGCCCAAATTCACAATGTTTTCCACATTTCACAATTAAAGAAGTGCAGAGGTGCAGTGGCTCAAAGTGGAAGTTTGCCAGCTTGTGATGGAGATGGAGTCATGTTGGTAGAACCTGTGGCTATTTTGGATTGGAGATTGGCTAAAAGAGGCAATGTTGCTGCTATGTTTGTACTCGTGCAGTGGTCAAATGGGACAAAGGAAGATGTCACTTGGGAGCCAATTTAAAAATAGATTAAATGATCATGCTACAACTATCAATGAATGAATTAACCTACATTTATCTGCCACTAGCAATGGATAATATAGGATGCTTGTTCATGCTATCAAAGGTACTTGAGTTTAAGTTAGTCGTATCGTTGCACTCATCATTTTCGGTTGTTTTTTTGAGCAAATGCTCAGCTTCATCTTCATTTCTAGTACTTTGCACCCATGGATGCTTTTGTATCATTGTTGCAAGTATGCCTGCTAACTCCATTGCTACTTCCTTCATGGTCGGCCTTTCATCTCCTCTAACTCGTAAGCATCTTTCCGCAAGTCTTGAAACTTGGATGATCTCGTTTGAAACTTCGTCTAGTAACAAGCGTCCATCAAGAATATGGAAGAGTCTTCCTTGTTTCAAAGAAAATAGAAAATGCATGGCTAAGTTCCTCTCTTCTTCTGGTCTATCAAAACTAAGAGCCTTTTTTCCGGTTATAAGCTCTACTAGTACTACCCCGAAACTATAAACATCACTCTTATCTGTTAACTGATTTGTTTGTAAATATTCAGGATCTAAGTAGCCAAGTGTTCCTTGCACTATAGTGGCTAATTCAATCTGATCCATAGGAACTAGCCTAGATGCTCCAAAATCAGCCACTTTTGCCACAAAGTTATTATCCAAAAGTATATTCATTGGCTTGATGTCTCGATGGATGATTGGGACAGATGCTGCAGAGTGCAAGTACGCAAGTGCTTCAGCTGTTTCTGTTGCTATTCTAAGTCGAATGTGCCAAGTAAAACTTGATGAATTGCCTTTGGTGTGAATGTGATCAGAGAGTGTACCATTTGGAATGAACTCATATACCAATAACGGGACTTCAGTTTCCAAACAACATCCAATCAGCTTCACCACATTCCTATGATTAATTTGAGAAAGGATAACAACTTCATTGATAAATTGCTCTATCTGAGATTGGGTTTGATCTGCTAGCTTGGCCTTCTTTATGGCAACTATTCTGCTATCAGATAGGACTCCTTTATAAACTGTGCCAAAGCCACCCTTGCCGATAATCCTGCTCTCATCATAGTTATTGGTCGCCCGCTTAAGCTCCTCTATGGTGAACACTTTCGCTCGATCATGAGAACCTCCATCTCCAGAAATTTGTTGCTGCAACATTAATCCACCATTTTGCTTAAAGAATTTTTCTCTAAGCAATATAAGTTTTTGCTTCTTGAGTCCCAAATACAACCAGATTACAGATATAAGCAGAAGTATAGCACCAGCTGAGGTACCTGCAGCAACAAAAAACAGATTAACTTAAATATAAATAGCTCGTAGGCACAATTATTCTGTTTCTCATAGTGTATAGCTGAACACATCAACTGAAAAAGATCTAAAGTTTAAACGGTACTTACCTACAACAATCTTTATAAGCTTTGATTGATCTTGAGTGCAACCTGTTCCCTGTTTCCTACCATCTCCAGAGTAACCTTTTCGACAAGAACACTCATAGCTTCCTTGTGTATCAACACATTCATGTTCGCAATCATGAGTTCCTCGTTCACATTCGTTGATATCTATATAATAACATATTGTCAATCATTTATATCTTTAAATAACAAAAGCACCAATTAAGTTATGAAATCAATTAACCAATTGGGCTAGCTCAGTTGGCCACTAAGGTTTTCTTAAGGTGCCTTGGGGAGGGGATGTTTGGCTAGGGGAGGTCTCAAGTTAGAGTCACACCCGGGACTTTTACCCATTCAGGGCCTGTTTGGTACGCAGCTTTTTTGGTGCTGTAAGCTTTTTGTTATAAAAATAATCTCCTCCAAAATAAATAGCTCCGTTTGAATATATCAATTTCAAGCTTTTATTTTAAACAAGTAGCTCTAAAATGAAAAGCTGATTCATGAAGCTTTTTAAATATCTCGGAGCTGTTAAAACATAAAATAATTGTTAACAACTTATAATTACATTTAACAGCTAATTTACCAAACACTTTTATTGAAAAAAAATATACAGCTTGTAGCTAATGTTAACAGCTTTGCAGCTTACAGCTAATTTTGCCAAACATACCCTCAGGCGATAAAGGAGGAGCAGGCGGGTCTCAGGTCAGCATACTGCCCAATTGGATGTCACTGCTAGACCTGGACCACTAACAACTAACAAGCCGTTCAAAAAAAAAAAAAGTTATGAAATCAATCAACACTTACTTGTGCAGCTATTTGCGACATAAGGATTGCCTTCATAGCCTTCCTGACAACGACATCGATATCCAGGACCGCTATAATCTGGATCACATTCACTGTTTCCTTTGCACAAGAAACTATCCACGTCCCCCCTTGCTATGTCACAAGTCGAATTTCCAATTGCCCAATCAAGTAACATAGGCATCTTTTGTACACTTTCAAAATCGCGGAAATCAGTAGTAGAAAAGTTAAACTTCCCCTCTTCAACGAAAAATCCATAACTACAAGGATTAAACTCTGTTATATTAGCATGGTTATTATAGCTAGTTAGTGCAATTTGAAAAGATCTCATTTCTTGTGGCACTGCTACTTCACAACACCCAACTCCCGAGCATGATCCATTTGTAATAGGGCTATCTCTACCACATCTAGAAATGCATCCGGTACCATAAGACGATTCATTCCCTCTCCTTTCACTAAAGTACGCATGTGTGTCACACCCGATAGCTACAAATTTGTTCTTGGCTGATATCCGGAAATCGCTCAACCTCAAAGATGGCCGAGCATTTCTATCTGGAACTGGACCAGAACTATTGTAGCAATCACGCGCTACAAACATCATAACCTCCACCTCACTCTTACTTGTCGACATATCTGAAATAACAATATTGCCACTAGTGTCTCCAAAGAAAGGTACCGGCTCACCGGATGATTGGCTACAAACATGATTGGTTACACGTTACAAGGAAATCGGGACTGTGGTAGCATCCCTCACCTGAACCAAATGGGAATGTAATATTCACATTGCCACATGAACTTAAACAAGGTTGTCCCTCTTGAGCACTTGCTACCCCAAAAGTTGCTATGACTAATATTGCTAGTACTAGTTGAATATGCATGGTTGCTTTATGTGTGTTTGTGAATGAATATTGTGATTTTGGGTTTTGATTATTAGCTAGATATCTTATATATATAGGAACATAATTAACATGAAGACAGTCATTTTCAAGAGATGCAATTAAGACTTGGCTAATAACCTTGTAATTTGACTAATGACTACTTAATAGTTTAACAAATGTAGAATTATCACAAGACAGTTAAAGTCTCTGATTAGAATAAATCAAATGTAGACTAGTCAACACTTTATATATGAGAAGTGATTTGCACACTCTCACAATTGATTGGTACACTTAAATTATGAGTGTTTTGACATTTATACCCTCATATTATTTTTACTTATTTTCATCCTGCAAAGGTATAGATGTCAAAACACTCATAATTTGAGTGTGTCAATCAATTGTGTGAGTGCACAAATCACTTCCCTATATAATCAACTTTTGCTTACAAAAGTTGAAATGAAATTCTTAATATGCTGAAGTGTTAGACTGTTAGCAGTATAAAAATGAATTTAGATACATCTACATAATTGAATAATGATAAATTGATAATACGTAGCATTATTTAAAAAGAAAGTCATTCGGTTAACCAGCTTGACCAAAAAAATTAGTTACGCAAACTCATCCCCCAATTTTCTAACATTTGTCGTAAAATTGCTTTATTTTAATCACAGTGTTTGGCTCTTTTGTGATTGAGTCAATTTTCAACTAGAAAAATGATTAATTTTCACAACAGAAAATATGAATTTGGTAACACATGTCGCGAATAAAAGGTCAATGTGGTGACAGATCAAAGAATTTGTCAAATTCATGTTAGTCACATCTCAAAATGGTTTTCACATGTAGTATGTCTTTTGCTAATTAGGCGAAAATATCTGATCATTATGATCAAGTTTAGCTTCTTGTGGTTATATATATTATGTAACCTATATATATGTCGCGAGTTGTTTAATAAACACTATAAATTTTTAGTAGCTCAAAGGGTTCTAAGCAGGGTGGCAATTTGGTTCGGGTTCGGGTTGACGGGTTCGGGTTAGCGAGTTGGCGGGTCAAAGGACCCCCAACCCGAACCCTTTAAATAATTGAGTCAGTCATATCAACCCTAACCTGTTTACACATAACCCGAACTCAATTTATTTAACCCGTATATGTATATGGGTTGGCGGGTTAAATAAGTTACATGGATTGAATAGGTTAAACAGGTTTCGAGTTGACTCATTTAACCCGTTTAACTAAACAAGTTGGCACATTACACGGGTTAAATAGGTTAACGGTTCATGGGTCGACCCACTTAACCCGTATAATAAAGTATATATTCTTTTTTAATCTTTGAAAAAATCTTAAACGGGTTGGCGGGTCAACCCGTTAACATATACCAAACCCGAACCTGACCTGTTTAATAAATGGGTTAGATGGGTCGACCCGAAACCATTTAGACTCCATCCAAACATGTTAATTTTCGTGTCAGTTTCAGGTCAGGTTTCGTGTCATGTCACGATTTGCCACCCCTAGTTCTAATTGCCTATTCTGTTTTGTAGCCTTGTATGATTTTTACATCTTTAAGGTGCTCATCAAGTGTTTATGCAAAAAAACAGAAGTGGAGAAAACTTCTATATTTTTCGGGTTTCTAAGGAAGGCGAGGTAACTTGATCATCTAGTTCGGGATTATCTTTAGGTTGAACATAAATGAATTAGCGATTGGCGTTTTAAACCATTATAACAGCTAGTTATAATAACTACAACAGTCTAATCAATCACTCAAATAATGTAACAAAGACTAAGTACAAAACGTCGCAGAATTCTCATTAATTTGCTGAGGTATCCTAAAGTTCCAAAATCGACCTTTTGAAGAAACCCGATTCTCTTCACATAAAAACTCCCAAGAAAACCACTTCTCAATCATTCGATCAACATCATGAACAATCACATTCGTCCCATTTCCACTTCTTGCCAGAACACCTGCCATAAAAATAGAACTCATTCTTCCCGGTGAATCGGGTCTATCCCCATCAGGCCCATCCACAACGATCACATCCCATTTCGTCTTTAGCACTTCCTCAGGCAGTCCGGTCATGCCAAGTTTACATTCAGACATTATACTTATTATACCCGAACTCAGATCACAACTCGAGTGTGATCTCGTGTAATTTAGCAAATCATAAGCATCCTTGGCATATGTTTTGTACTCAACTTTATAAACACATGTATCATTTAATCCACCCTCTATTTTCCTTAACTTTTCGGATCTATTTTCTAAAAAAACCGTGGTGCCACCTTTATTAATGTTTGGTAACTTGAGGTAAAGGTCTTCAAGCCCGAAAACAAGAATGTTGCAAGGAGATTTTTGAAGAATTATATCGAACAAAAACTGGATCTCCTTTTTGGTGAAAAAACCATTTTGGACTAGATTTGAAGGGGTGATAGGTGGTATTGTGATCGGTTTATGGTTATATGTATTAAGAACAAGTTTTTGAGACGAAAAAGATGAAGAACTAATGGTCAGTTTCAGGAGTCGGAGCATGGAGACGATTACTAGAACGAAAACAAGAGGGAGGATCAAGTTCCTTTTGGTGAGTCCCATACCCTGAGAAGGTTTGCTGGTAATAAGGGATTTCAATGGGCATCTTTGGTTTTTGAGGTTTTCGTTTATTCTTTTGCTTAGAAAGTTTCTTTTACTAGGTGACAGATGGTGGAAGGGGTGAAGGGGTATAATTGGATTGAATAGTGTGTTTGTTAATGTGTTCATTTAAAAATGATTGTGTGCAGATGAAGGAATGGTTTTGCTTAAGATAGAAGCATGGCAACTGTTGAGTATGATGGTAGGCTTCTCACCCACCAGCTGATGATTAAACTTGGTGCTAGCTAGTGATTACATTTAAGTTATGAACTATATAATTCAGGCTCAAGTTCAAATTAAGTCCCTTTTAGCTAGTGTGACCCAACCCTTAAGTCCTATACTGAGTGCGTCTTTTATCATATGTTTTACCGTATATAAGAAATCTGGTGAGGTTACTTTTAGGGGCTGTTTGACAAAAAATATGGTTTAGCGCTGAATGAATCTACGACGCTGAATGAATAAAAGACGCTGAATGAATTTGGTTCTGAATTAAAATGACTTGTTTGACAAATGTTTTAAATTGACTCTCTGAATGACACAAATTACTAATTTAACCTTGTGTCATAATAATGAAATATACCTTTTAATAGATTGTTTCAACTTAAAAAAAAAAAAAAAAAAAAAA
>BPTQ01000008.1:307326245-307483344 GCA_019973895.1 Chrysanthemum seticuspe
GCGTTCGGGGTCAAAAGAACTTCCTTTTCGTCGAGCAAGTTTTTCAACACCCTAGGCAGTGAACCTAGTCGTTGTAGTGTAGTATTAGGGTAAGCCACGGGAATTGATATCGTTCTCTAGGGGAATAGGAATGCTAGTGAGAGGTTACTACGCTAAGGTTGGGGTTGAGGAAGATTATTTTTTATCTTTTTTTTTATTTTTTTTAGGAAATGGAAAGGTACGAATCTCGGGGTTTGGATTTGGGGGTTGGTATTTCTACCGATTACTTCTACTATCTAATTATCTAATTAACTAAGGTGAGGGTAGTCTATGTCTAATTATTGTGTGCTCGTATGGTGGTTTAAAGATGTGTTTACTTAGGTTTTATTACTCCTTAATTATCTCCTAGTGATGGTTGAATTGTCACGTCCTTATTTTTAATCGCGTTGTGTGTCTAAGGTCGTAGGGTATGCGTTTGTCCCTACTCTTTGAAACTACCAAAGGTTATCGCCTACAAAGTCTCTAGGATTTATAAACTTTAACTCTAAGGTACTCTTCGGATGGTTTAGCCTACAACAACTCTAGGTGCTATAAACTAAGGTTCACAAAGATTAATCAAGCATTAACTACAAAACGGATGACCTATCGCATTACTAGATCATTAACAATTAAGATAAGAGACAACCAATCAATATTCAATAATTAAGTTTCATATACCCTAAGCAAACACACAAGTAAATTAGCCGGACATGGAGAATATGCAAGCACACACACAAGTAATTGAAAACATAATTAAATTAATGGAGTAAAACACTTATCTTGATGTAAGATAAGGTTTGGAACCCTAAAATACTGTACAAGACAGCCTTGGTTCTGTTTAGGTTTTTACTCCAAAAGACTACACACTGAAAACTAAAAAATTCGGATTCTATATATAAGATTACATTCGCGACGGCATCACTTTTTTATTGTACCGTATACAACCAACAATTCTATTTTTTATTGTTATTATTTGTTTTTTCTTAATATATAAATAAAGTGAGATTTGTACTAACTTAGTAAATGTTTCAAATTTGGCAAAATAGAGATGTGTTAAATTTGGGGATCAAAGACATATTTCAAAGTTGTTCAAACTTAATTTCAATTCAGACATATCCAAACTAGATAATTTCAATTGTACCATTGCTTATCAATTATGTAATATCTAAATTCAAATAAAATGAACAAAATAAAATTTTAATTGGTCACCATCAGTTTAATTAAAGCAAACCTGCTTTGACTCTTGTTAAGGGCCCGTTTGGTTTGTAGGTGGGTTTAGAGTTTGGATTGATATTTGGATTTAGATTAGGATTTGGATTTGATATGAAAATAAAAAAAATATAAAATGTTGTTTGGTTTTAGATGAGTTAAATATTGGATTTGAAGTTTATATATTATTATTAGATTCAAAAAGTTAAATGAATAAAAAAAGATGATGATGTAAGGCTTGAAAAGGTTCATTTAGCTAAGAACCATTTCTTTTTCATTTACATGTATTATACCGTACAAAAGTCTAAAAAGACGGACGAGATTGTCAGAAATGTAAGGGAGTACTCATGGGTTTTGTGAAATACCTCATGTATAGGTATTAAAATACTATTTCATATCCGAAAACTCAAAACAAACAATTTGTTTCATATCAAATCCTTTCCCTTAAACCGAAATACACATAACAAACATCCCTTAATATTATAAATGAAATATAATCATTTCCTGGTGTTTAAAAAAAAGCTTTTAAAATCTTAATTGAATCAATATGAGAGCTCTATATTGGTGAAACTTTTTAGTATTGACTATTTGAAAACCGTTTCATCAATTTTGACCTTCAAATATTGTGTTACGAAATACAACTTAGCGAGCAAATTGAGATGGTGAGCAAAGTGTTTTGCGTGTGTTCAATATGATCATGACACTGATACGCGTACACAGCGCGTTCGGGGTCAAAGGAACTTCCTTTTCGTCGAGCAAGTTTTTCAACACCCTAGGCAGTGAACCTAATCGTTGTAGTGTAGTATTAGGGTAAGCCACGGGAATTGATATCGTTCTCTAGGGGAATAGGAATGCTAGTGAGAAGTTACTACGCTAAGGTTGGGGTTGAGGAAGATTATTTTTTATCTTTTTATGTTTTTTTTAGGAAATGGAAAAGTACGAATCTCGGGGTTTGGATTTGGGGGGTTGGTATTTCTACCGATTACTCTACTATCTAATTATCTAATTAACTAAGGTGAGGGTAGTCTATGTCTAATTATTGTGTGCTCGTATGATGATTTAAAGATGTGTTTACTTAGGTTGTATTACTCCTTAATTATCTCCTATTGATGGTTGAATTGTCACGTCCTTATTCTTAATCGCGTTGTGTATCTAAGGTCGTATGGTATGCGTTTATCCCTAACTCTTTGAAACTACCAAAGGGTCTCGTCTACAAAATCTCTAGGATTTATAAACTCTAACTCTAAGGTACTCTTTGGATGGTTTAGCCTACAACTACTCTAGGTATTATAGTCTAAGGTTCACAAAGATTAATCAAGCATTAACTACACAACGAATGACCTATCGCATTACTAGATCATTAACAATTAAGATAAGAGACAACCAATCAATATTCAATAATTAAGTTTCATATTCCCTAAGCAAACACACAAGTAAATTAGCCGGACATGGAGAACATGCAAGCATACACACAAGTAATTGAAGACATAATTGAATTAATGAAGTAAAACACTTATCTTGGTGTAAGATAGGGTTTAGAACCCTAAAATACTGTACAAGACAGCCTTGGTTCGGTTTAGGTTTTTACTCCAAAAGACTACACACTGAAAACTGAAAAATTCGGATTCTATATATAAGATTACATTCGCGACGGCGTCACCCTTTGATTTGTGATGCCGTCGGGTCGCCGTCATTAGGGCTTCGTCTTGGCCACGTTAGTCTTGCGACGGCGTCACATTATGCTTGTGACGCCGTCCCCTTCAATCTCTGACGCCGTCTGGATCAAATCTAGGCCGTCTGAGTTGCGACGACCTACTCTTTTAAAGCCTGACACCGTCACTTGTAAATAAGCAATTTGGCTACTGAGCCATCACAAAAGTGATGCGACGGCGTCGCAGTTAACACCTGACGCCGTCCCCTTCAGTTCCATCAGCCTGAGTGTCTCGATTCTTGACTTTGGCCATTTTCTTAGTATATTCGGGACTTTTCGTCCGAATAAGTGTCATTCTAGCATTTTGCCTTCAAGATACCTAAAAAGTGAAAAGGAACGATATTAAGTAATAACAGATACAAATGTGATCAAATAAGGGCTTAAACGACCCCTCAAAAAGGTACATTTTAAAACCTTATCAAATATCCTTACACTTGGTATTTGTTTGTCCTCAAGCAGATGTGCTTTTAGCCAATTAATTTATAAGTTAGGGGTCATGAAGCATTGGTTTAGAACAATCCACAACACATATAAGCCCCGCAAAAGTCATAACAAGCACGAAAATTACATACTAGCACCTCACATGGGGTGTTTGGGTACTCACATCTCTCGGGTGTATATGAAATATAACAAGTTGGAAATGGAAGATAAACACCCATTAACCGGTCCTAGTACATAGATCACCATAGGCTTGAGACTAGATCAAACCTCCATCGCTTTGGCGTAAGCACCTAGGAAAGACTATCAAAGAGGTCTTTTAAAGGGTTGTAACGTTAGGCTTACGGTAGGGAAACAAAGGGTTTGGTGGGATAGGCTATTTAGTGGTGACAAGTCAAAAATCTTTATGTTACAAGCATACGAAGAATGGCGTTGCTAAGCCAAGACTCGACACTCTAGACTCTAGATAACTAAAACAAACAAACATAAATTAAAGATAGATGTAGGATGGTAGCCCGTATTTTTTTTTTCAACACTTTATTTCTTTTTTCTTTTTCTCTTTTTCTATTTTTTTTTTTATTTTTTTGATTTTTTTTTCATACACTTTTACTCTACCATCCTCTACGATAACATCAAAATGATAAGGATTTATAGGCACATCCCTACACTTGAGTCTTTTATTACTCTAACACTAATTTGACCCGAATTGAAAAAATCAAAACACTTGGAGTACATTATTACGCAAATAAAGGGAATTTGAATTTAACGTTCCCTTCCCGTCATTTCATAAAATTTAACTTTTCCCATGAGTCCCAATCGTCCCAAAACTGTATACAAAGGATATGACTCGACTTAGCAACTTATGCAAGCAACTAGATAATTGAACTAAGGGTTTAGTGTGATAACAATAATGCACTAAAAGTGAGTGCATACAAGGTATGCTAAGGCGATTTGGGTGTACATTTGGGGGTGGGGTGTAAACAATGCTCTTCATTGATATTCCGGAAAACCAAAACATCACGAGAACCGCGAAAAAGATAGGCTATGAGGGGTTAACTAGGGGTATCGTGTACTAAAGATGAGTACAACGCAAAGGTGTGGGGGAATTACTCAACCGATGTGGAAGAAGTAATTATATTACGGGTATCAAACAAGGGTTATCCTAATGCCTCTTATCATTTAGTTATTCCTAACTACACAAGTGTAGTCTTACTAGCGATCTCGGGATGCATCACAAAACAAGTTCTAGAATCTATTATACTACCGGTTCACACACTAAGCATTAAAGATGAATGCTTTAATTCCTACTAATCTAAGGGCGATCCTCACATTTTGGGTGGAATTTAAGTGGTAAAGGGTTTTTGTGTTAGTCATATAACTTCCTATCCATGAGACGCTTTTGTTAAGACTAATGGCCCACTCCTATATGTCATGAAAAATTTTAAATTTGGTGCCAAAATTACCCTAACCGACATCTTCTCATGGTTTATTACGCAAATGCAATTGGACAAAGCAAATAATCAAGGATAAGCATAGTTTCAAAGTTCCCGTTTTATTTTCCCTCCCTACACTTAAACTGAACATTGTCCCCAATGTTCCCCGAAAGTATCAAAGTTATGATAATAGAAGGTAATTAAAAACGAAATAAACTAATACTCCCCTGATTAGCTCGGTAGGATCCGTGTGTGAAGTATTGGTTAAATCCTTTCCAAGAAGAATGTATGCGTGAAAAGCTCCTTCCAACCTTATGTATCTTCTTCTTGATAAATAAAACCTGCACACTTGAAGAAAACAAATGAAACATTCGCGTAAAATCGGCGGTAATAATATATATAAGACTCTACTAAACTAGGATATAATGCTTGTGGAATGGATGTTTACAGAATTTCTTGAAATTTAAGACCTGGAAAATTCTAAAATTTATAAGTAGCTCAGAAAACGAGAAAAAGTTATCAATTGTTTTTGCTCCTTCCTGACGCCGTCAGGTTATCCTGACAAAAACTGGTCTGCGATTTTCTGAAAAAAAATTCTGGAAAATTTACATCTTTAGAATCTGGAAAAAATTCCTGCAAAACATCCATTATGACTCGATACAATCATTTGACTCGAACAAACATACATGTATATCTTTTAATTAATTGAAATTCTCATGTTTACGTTTCTTTTGAAAACGTGTGTAATCTTCCCTACACTTATCCTTTATGTAAAATACCTTTATATGTGATTAAGACGAGGTTAAAAACAAAATAAAGCATTTTTACAAATTTAAACATGAGAAAAGGCAATCAATAAAAGATATATGACACAAACAAGCAAACAATTAAGCATGGGTTGCCTCTCACGAAGCGCTTTTATTTATTTATGAGTCTTGTAGCTAGACTCGTAGTCGTGCTCCTACGTGACTTCATTACCGTCACCTCTTTCCTTTGCTCTCCCTTCGTCAAAAGGGCGTAGACGTTGTATGCTTACCGTGGACTCCTTGCCAACGTCGTCTATTATGGTGACGGTTTTATCCTTTAGATTGGTTTCCTTTACCGAAAAAGGCCCAAACCATCTTGGTTTGTTTCTACCTTGTAATACCCTTATCCGTGATTTGTATAAGAGTACTTTTTCTCCCTTCAGAAATTCCTTAGGGTTCCTTTGTGTTTTTGGTATCGAAGTGGGATTATTTCCTAACTTTTTATCGGGCTTCCACAATGTTGCATGCAGTCCTTGAACCATAAAATCTCTAAGCCCTTTTTCCCAATCGTTCATTTTCTTTTTAACCACCTTGCTAGGGACTTGTGGACTATCACCCGTGATCCTTTCCATGATCTTAAGAAGGTATCTTGGAACAATGGATATTCTAGCGTACCCTTTTCCGCTTTTAAGTATCATGATCCCCTCCCCGCATTTGATGGTTGCTTTGGCGGTGGCCAGAAATGGTGTCCCAAGAATGAGTGGCATGTTTCTATCTTCCTCAATATCTATGATCATAAAATCCACCGGGTAAACGATATTAGCCACCTCTATTAAGACATCCACTGCGATCCATATGGGGTAAACATAGGTGTGATTAGCTAAGGAAAGCCTAAGATCGGTCTTGGCTGGCTTCTCCCTAGTCAACTTATTATAGATTGATAATGGCATTATGTTCACATCAGACCCCTGATCAGCTAAGGCATTTATATTATCAATATCACCTATGCTACATGGTATCACGAAGTTCCCTGTGGTGTCTCGTTTTTTTGTTACTGGTTTTTTTAGAACCAGCCCATACAGAGGTCCCATAGGCAGGGCGTCATACTCTTCTTCTGTTATTTTTCCTTCAAGGGCTTCCCTAAGAACCTCATTGTACCTAAAGTTGTTCACTTGGCTTGCAATGGTTTTTTTTGTTAATTTCATGCTTAAGGTAGTACTCAATGGTCTCGGGCTCATTATTAGGTTCAGACTCCTCCCTCTTGCTTTCCTCAGTTTTCTTCACCTCAACCTTTCCATCCTCAGGCATAATGGAAATGGCGTTAACAAACGAAGTGGGAGGATAATCGTTGCTTCTTACTAGTACCTTTTCGGGAACTTTTGTCTTGGTATATTCTTTTACTAGGTTCATCATTTCCGTCATTTTTGCTTTCATTTCCTCTCTTTGCCTATAAACCTCCTTTTCAAATTTGGCTAATCTCTCCGTATGAGTTGCCATGTACTCCCTCATTTGTTCCTTAAAGCTTGGTGAGAGTGGTATTGGGGAAGTAGAACGGAAGCGCCGTTCGTAATTGGGGTCTTGCTCACGACTTGGGGATTCCGAAAAGGATGTTGGGTGGTTGGTGGAATTAACTACTTCTCGAGGGATTTGTACGGGAGCTCTTCTATGCCTTTCCATTAGATAATCAATCCTTTTCTCAATATCACTCATTTGCTCCTCGGTGATGTCGGAAGATTCAAGAGGAGTTGATATGGCATTGATCACTTTAACAGGGGTTTCAGGAGATTCATTCCAATCTTCGTAGCTTTGATCAGCAAGCTCTTCTATTTTATCCCAAGATTTCTCTGCATTAAAGTCGTTGAGCCTTCCACCGGCGGCTTGATCAATGGATCTGTTAGGTCACTAGTTTTACAACACAAGCTTACTAGAAAGAGATAAAGGCGATTGAACAATAAACCAAACACACACACACGTTAAGAGTAAGACCGGTTATGCGTAGATGTGAGTGAAAGAGAATAAATTGAACAACCAACCCTCAAGTGAGGGTTATTACATAGTATTTATAGGCAAGGAGCTAGGGCAACACTCCTACTCCTTCCCTTTTCCTTATTGGACATGGGCCTAAGCTTATGGGCCTTCTACATAAGCTTGACCTTAAACAAACATAAAGGCCATAATAAGCTACCTATTACATATGAGTAACAAACACTTGAATGAAGGTTTAGGAGTGATTCCAACAATCTCCCCCTCAAGTGTTGGTGATGAAAAACGGTGAAGGCGTTGATGTAATAGTAGCTTTGACGTCTTCTGACATTCTTCTTTCTTGTGAGAAGAAATGCCTTGATTCGAACAATCTCCCCAGTGTAGAGAGATAGTTTTCTTTGAACAGTTATGCTTTGACGTCATCTTTAACTTTGTTCTTAGATCATTGTTCTTTGTGATGAATGTGATAGTATGTTGTATTCTGCATCAAGTCTGCCTCAGGTCTGCTTCGCCGCTACAGTGTCTCCACGTCATTCTTCAATATGCTCACACGCTCTTTGACGTTGGAATTCAGTACTGATGAAGTTCTTTAAGTCTTTAACTTTGTAGATTCTTTGATTTGACGAAGAATCATTCTGACTGTTGTGTTGCTTTTGGATAGAACTTCCATTAGTGATGATGTTGGCGTGAGCATGAGAAGAATCTGCACGATCATCCCGCTCCGGAGCTTCCATAAGAAGAAAACATTTAAAACGGTTAGTAATAAACGGATTCCGGCACTTACAAGTTTGAACTTCGAGAGTGTTAACAGCATAGTGTGAAAACACAACTCTAATTCTCACAAAGGCCATTCCTGAACTGGAGTCCCACAAGTGAGATAACGCGATGTACCGAAGTACATCTACAGTTCAGATGAGTCGCTGAGGTACACCGAAGCATCACCTCACGACTGTAGACCGTTTGAGACACACTAAGCGTAATCCACGGGGAGTTACCGAAGTGACCTGCTGTCAGGGCTGTTTGATGTTGACCCTGGCAGGAGTTTCCATTCAATCACTGAGGATCACATATGTGAACCTCTCATAAATGTTCTCGACAGATTGCTAAGATCTGTGAAGGACTCGATAATGTACCACTGATGTTCTTATTGTTGAACATCAAGTGATGAAATGTCAAGTGTACCTAAGAGATCTCTTGATGAATCTCGTGGCTCTAGACTCAATAGTGCGTTTTAGTTTTCCTGAGCGGAGACTAGGGAGAGGGTCTCCTTCTTCAATACCAGCGATCTCTAAGAGAAAGCCAATAGTTTACGTAGGGTTCCCTGTGAGAATGAAACAAGCTTCTGTAGAGAGAAACTTGAGTGGCTAAGAAGGTATAGTGCATGAGTCACTGGGTCCATGACGACTTTTAATCTTCAATACCGGCGTCACTAAGTGACAACCAGTAGCATATGAATTGAACCCGGTGTCTGCCCTAAGTTGAATAATTTGGAGGGCTATTTCTTTTCACCATTTTCTTTGCATTTCTTTTTAATTCTTCAACTCCTTCTTTCTCCGATTCTCATTTTCTCCTTTTTATAATCGTACCTAAGGACTTCTAAGTACTAACTATTTGTGATGTCCTTGGGTAGATCCCTCCGGCTCTGGCGGATCATAGGACGGTTATTCCTAACCTTAGTCACCTTATCACTCCATGACTAACCTATGTTGCCATAAAACCAATTTTCAAGAAAATCTCTCAAAGGGTTTGTAAATGAAAAACATGTTTGAACCACTGTGAGAGTTTTATCTTTTAGCAAAAATACTCCCCCTCCACATGTGCTTTAGAGTTTTGACGGAAATCTGCACTGTGTGGGAAGAGCGCGCACTTTTGAATTGATAAACTCAAGATAGACACTCCCCCGCGAGACACGGTTACGTTGCATAGTTAAAGAGTTACATTGTCAGCTTTTAGGTGACAACTAGCTCTAATAACTACCTTGAAGGTGTAGACAAGCCTCGAAAGGTTGTCATACCCGTCAGAGTTCATGTCTACCAAGAGATTCTCGAATGATACTTTCTACTCGGACAAGTCCTTTGCGAGACACGTTTACATTACTAGAGAACTAGCTTGAAATTATTACCCGTCCCGGACAAGTCTTTTCGAGTTACTAACAGTTTAGTACCGTCAAGTCGTTGGTTAAGTCTATTACACAAAGATTCATTTGCATTTACACAACATATTTCTTATCACATAATTTTCTCCCCCTAAAAAATGGCATATAAAATGTTATTTTTGAAAAGTTGAGAATAAATATGACCATTTCGAGTGTTGCGGGAAGATGACCACTATGAACAATTTGTGAACAAAGTTTTAATTCAAATACTCCCCCTCAACAAGTGATATAACCGGTTGAGGTTTTGAAAATCATACGGGGAAGTACTTGTCTTTTTGAGCAAAACCTTGAAAAATGAAAGGTTTGATAGGTTTTACTCAAAAGTAAGAAGCTTTCGCTCCTTTTATAAGGATTGTGGCACTGAAGCGTACCACAGGGTCCTTTCTTGACAATTACAGGTTGTACACTGTAATGTGTGCACAAGCCATCCACATATATAAATCATGCATCCAAATTATTAATGAAAGAAGCAGTTTAAGGGGTACCAGGTAGTCCAGAGATGTCGCCAGGAGTGTGAATCGGGCGTTGAAAGCCGGTGATGTTAATCCTGGGTCGACCACCAACATAGCTTTCCAATCTTCTGAACTGATCCCTTCTATACAACCTTTCATCAATCATTTTGATGATCCTCCTCACATCCCTTCGATCCTGAGAATTCCATCGCTTAGGAGACCAAATCTTTTAACGTATATCCTTCAACCTATAAGCCAATCCGTCCCTAACCATCTTCAAAGTGTGATCCCCAAACTTGTGAAGATCACTACACGACATTAAGCAATTTCGTTGAAGTTCACTGCGGTAAACGACGCCGAATGGTTTGCTGATGAGTGTATATTGTGAGAGCTGGTTGATGTCGGGAAGATCACGCTGAGGTGGAGTGAAGTTAACACGGGTCTGATATGATTCAACAGCCAGCTGGAGATCTTCTACACGTTCTTTGATGACTATGCGTCTGATGAATATGAGCACTGACTTGATGAATTCACGTTGTACTTCAGTGGAGAATTGTCTCATACGACCCTGTACTTTGGCAAGGTACATGTCTTCGATGTCATTGATAGACAAATTCTCAAAGTCAGCTTCAGAGAATGCATAATCCCGTTCATCTTGCCTTTTGACCACAATCTTCTTGAGAAAAGTGTAGTCCCATTTGGTCGAAAGATCAACGTGTTTGATGGCAACGATATCCTTAGTACTGAACACTGCATGTTGAGACTTCTGAACCTGGCAGCTTCTGTAGTAGATTCTTCGGCGTTCCGGCCAATGATGAATCCCGTACATTGCATCTCGGTCGTATGCTTCCACTTTGTTGGAGAACAAGTGATTAGCTCTTTCCTCGATAGCTATGCAGTTTGAGTATATGGCTGCTGGGAATGGAAGTGTCAAAGATGTAGCGTATTTCCTTGATCCATCGCCACCGTGTAGAAGAAATTCCAAGTCTTTGTTGAAGAAATATCTGAATGGAATCCTAGGTTCATTTGGTTGGCCAATTATTGGTAGAGGTTTTAACCAGTCGGTGTAGTATGGAGGGTTGTCCCGTTTGGTGAAGTCGATGTTTGCTTGTGGGTTGAGCCAATCCATGTTGTTAGACATAGCTCGAGCAATGTTTTCAAGGTGATATTCGACCTCGATGGCACTTTCTGAGCTATCTTTCCACTGTTGAAAAGCTTCATTCTTGATTCGTCTCAACTCGGATTTCGTCATCTTCTTCACATGGAACTTTTCTTGCAGAATCTTAGCATGCTCCAATGTATTACCGTCTACCAGATCTTGACCTTCTTCAGGGTAGGGAGTGGAATTGACAAGTGTAGAAAACCATTCAAATTCCTCTGTTGTATCTTCATCTAGCCATGATACGACGTCAGCCGTGGGCGCCTTCTTCTTCTGTTTCTTAGGCCTAGATGATGGTGCTGGTTTTTGTACTTTGTCGGTTGAGGCGGGTTGTTGTTGGGGCTCATGGTATTCTTCATCGTCACCACCCGTATACTCAAAGTGGTCACCGGTTTTCTGAATCTGGGGTGGTGTCTCAGAATCATGAGGTTTATCTGCAGAAGAGGGAGGAGGAGATCTTTGTTAAGCAGGAGTCCGTTGTGGTGGAGGTTGCATCGAGTACTGAATAGAGGATGATTCATCAGACTTCTTTGTGCGTTTGGGCTCTTTATCCTTATCCTGATCTTTGTCTTCATCATCTCTTGAACGTTTGGGCCTAACAGCTTCTTCTCGGAATGAGGATCTGAGTTGGTATTCTAGTAGAGCTTCAAACAGTTTCGCTTCGTGTGAGGCAAACGTTGCAGAGCGTTTCGACATTTGCGCTACTAGCCGGTTCACCAATTCATCATCTGAGAAGATTGTAGATTCAACTGGATTGATGCTTAAATTCATCGGAGTTGATTTCATGGCTTGTTTGGCTAGATGCAAGAGATTTGGATACAGTTGTCTGGTATACATCTCCTTTGTCAGTTTCGGAACGACCTCCATAAGGAACTGGTGAGAGTATCCTTTGATCATTTCATCCATTTTCCCTTGAAGATCATCTTTCATGAGCTTCTGGACATACTCCCTTTCATCTTGCATCTTGTTGAGATCATCATGAATATACTGTATCTGATCAGCATAGAAATTCATCTTCCTGTAGAGCATGTCTTTCTTTTTGACTTGTTTGACAGCATTCCCAATTCTTTTATGAGCATGAGATATCCAAGATCGAGTAGGCTTCTTCACTGATTTGGATGTTGATTTGGTTGATCTTTTAGATGGTGGTGGTGAAGAATGAGATGATGAATCTGATGATGAGGATAAATGAGGAGGCTCAGAGTCCTTTGGAGGTGCAGAAGTTTCCTCCTTAGACATAGCCTTGTCATCAGTCTTTGTTTCATCAGCAGGTATTTCCTCAGTCTTTTCTTTTGCTGGTTCCTCAATCTCATAATCAATAGAATCCTCCAAAAGTTGTTGTTGTTGCAGAAGAGTGGTGGCACCAGCTCCCTTATCGGGTCGATTAACCGCATCAGGATCTGGTGAAGAGTGGAATGAGAAGAACTGTCTCCTCAGTAGGTGTGGCAAAGAAGTCGGTTGTCTCGATTTCAGGAATGAGAAGAACAACCCGTAAGTCTGCATGAGTGATGGTGACTTGTTTGTGATTGAGAGTCACAATCACTGCACTTTGACCCTTGATCCTTTGCATTGAATTCCAGAATTGTTGCATGTAGATCTCCGGTACTGTAGCAGAGTGTGAGAGCATGTTCTGGTAGGGATGATTCTTTAGAATATCCACATCAATGAGACAAGAAGATTCTGAGCATGTGAGGGTTTCAAAGTCAACCCTAAGGTTGTTCTTTCCAATCTTTCTAGGATAGCCATTAGGGAAGATGTCAGCAATTGTGAGAACTTCTGGGCATCCACATTCATTTGAGCAGCCATGTCGTGATCTGAAATAACATTAGCCAAAAGAACCAACATATCGAAAGACATAATGTTAGTCAACAGAAGGTTTTTATTGTCTAATTATTGAATATACAGTGTCAAAGATTGTTACGAGTCCACAGTCACTTGTTTGTTCAATAGTCCAATGTCGTCGTGATAAGTTTCGTGAGTTAGTTGACTTTAAGTTTTAAAGTTTATGTTATCACATATTTAACACAACATATTAAACGATTAAGTTTATTAGTGACATTATTGGTTTCGTGACGATATGATTTGTTTATTAACAAGTTTGTACACGTAACGATTCATAATGAAGGTCTATCAAGGCTTAGGCGTAGATTTGGCAAAGTTACGCGTAAACAGGAGTGATATATGCGTAGACGAAAGCTTATGCGTAGGATCCTAACTTACGCGTAAGAAATGTTACGCGTAGGAAAAGGGGACCTTATGCGTAGGGCTTACGCGTAGGCGTATAAAGACCTTACGCGTAAGGCTTACTCGTAAGAGTAGACCTTATGCGTAGAGGTCACTGTTTACGCATATCCTTCACAGGATACGCGTAGTCCTATTGTAGAACCTTACGCGTAGGATTTCTCTTACGCATAACTGTCTACGCGTAAGGTGATCCTTATGCATAGAGTAACAAAGACCTTGATTCTGAGTTTTACGAGTAGCAAGCCTGGAATAAAATCATCATAACATCAATCTTAACACATATATTCATTTTACAACAAATCATGGCATGCAAACATGTAAAACAGTTACGCGTAGAAAACCTTACGCGTAAGCCTAAAAACCCTAATAGTTCAAGAATTACGCATAACAGTTCTAGCCATGGAAATTGCACCAAACGTTTTCTGGTAGGTCTTAGGTGTTGTGAGAGTCTAATAACCAAGTTTTAACACCCAATTCTCAGTGAATCAAAAATACCCAAACTTAAGAACATTAAACCCTAAATTCCAATTTTTGATCAATTAGTGTTTCTGGGTTGTTATAGGGCCTGGAAATCATTAATTCAACATGATATAAACATCACACAACAATCTTTTTGACCAAAAAACAATCATCTTTTTGACCAAAAAACAATCACATTTGAAAACGCCCAAAACCACGCATAAACCCTAATTTTGAAAACCCATCAATTCGTGTTTCTGGGTGGATTTTGAGGATAAAACTAGTATCATTGATGTTAAATACATGTTTTGACACAATCGTTTTAACCACAAACACACACCAATGATTGTGTGTTCATACGCTTATGTGTAGAACACATAATCACACATATCTAACCATTTAGCCGTTGGATTTGCATAAAATTCAAAACCTTTGCTTGTAATAACGTTAAGATCATGAAAACACTTACACTTTGATGATCAAAAACACATATTTCTTGAACGATTTTCGTGCGTTGGATTAGATAGGTTATGAGTAATAAATGTGAGTTGGAATGTTAGGTGGAAGGTGTTTATATTAAAAATAACTTTAACATTTTGACAGTTTTGGTCCCTGCACCTTTTCCTTTTACATACA
Source organism: Chrysanthemum seticuspe (assembly GCA_019973895.1). Taxonomy (NCBI): domain Eukaryota; kingdom Viridiplantae; phylum Streptophyta; class Magnoliopsida; order Asterales; family Asteraceae; genus Chrysanthemum; species Chrysanthemum seticuspe. The sequence continues at coordinate 307,340,889 of BPTQ01000008.1, forward strand.
AAGCCATTTAACTTCCATTTTGGTCACCAAACAAAGATTTTTAAGAAAGAAACTTGACAACACTCCCCCTCGACTTAGGTAAATAATGAAAGGTTATAAATATTAGTCCGAGGAGTGTCATTGAACTAGAAAAGATTTACCACCATTGATAAAAGAAACAACCGGGATATGATAACATGCAAGTACACAGATGTTTTGAAACAGTTAAGTGATTATTTTCTCCCCCTCAACACTTGATCGGTAAACTACTGAAGTTTGAAAGATTAAAGTGTTGACGAAAGAAATGTACTTGCCATGTTGAAAGAAAAATAGATTAGAAGAATATTTTTGTTGTTTTATCAGGTTTTATATTTTTGTATTTTGTTTTTGAAAAATTATTTACAAAAGATATTTTGGTGTTTGACAGGTTTTTAAGACTGTTGTAGGAGGTAATCCAATTCCTCTTGAGTCAAACACCTCATACCAATCCGGTGGACCAACTCATTAAACCTAGCGGGAGGCAAGGCTTTGGTGAGAAGATCTGCCAATTGGTATTCTGTACCCACGAAGTATAATTCAACTGTACCCTGTTCCACGTGGTCCTTGATGAAATGATAGCGAAGATCGATGTGCTTTGATTTCGAGTGCTGAACTGAGTTGCACGAGATCGCAATGGCACTCTGATTGTCGCAGTACATCGGGATTCTGTCAAATACGTAACCATAGTCTTTGAGTTGTGTTCTCATCCATATGACTTGAGCACAACACGCCGACATGGCTACATATTCTGCTTCGGTTGATGACAGCGATGTAATTTCCTGCTTCTTTGATTGCCAGGACACCAGTTTATCACCAAGAAATTGTAGTGCTCCTGAAGTACTTTTCCTTGAATCTAAGCATCCTGCGTGGTCAGCGTCTGAAAAAGCGATTAGTTCAAAACCAGAATTCTTCGGATACCAGATCCCCAAGTTAATGGTTCCCTTGATGTATCGGAGGATTCTTTTAGCCTCAGAGAGGTGGGTTTCAGTTGGTCGCGACTGATAACGGGAGCATAGATAAACGGCAAATACAATATCAGGTCTGCTAGCTGTTAGATACATGAGTGACCCAATAATACTTCGGTATTTGGTAGGGTCAACTAATTTTCCATGTAAATCAGCGTCTAGCTTCTTGGTATGAGTCATTGGTGTGGCATAAGTGTCACAGGTTTTCATTCCAAATTTGTTTAACAATTCAAGGGCATATTTAGACTGACTCAAGAAAATACCACGGGGTGATTGATGAACTTGCAGTCCTAGAAAGAACGTAAGTTCACCCATCATGGACATTTCAAAAATTTTCTTCATTAGTTTTGCAAAAGCGATTGAGTACTTTTTATGTGTAGACCCAAAAATGATGTCATCCACGTAAATTTGAACAATTAAGATATGTGCCCCGTGATATTGTATAAAAAGAGTAGGGTCGACCGAACCTTTGGTGAAATTATTAGCAGTGAGGAAAGATGATAGCTTATCGTACCATGCCCGAGGAGCTTGTTTGAGACCATACAGAGCTTTGTTCAGTTTGTAGACATGGTTCGGGAACTCGGGATCAAAGAATCCTTCTGGTTGGCTGACATAAACCGTTTCTTTCAGTTGTCCGTTGAGAAACGCAGTTTTGACATCCATTTTAAAGACCATCATATTCATATGAGCCGCGAACGCGAGAAATATTCGAACAACCTCAAGACGAGCAACCGGAGCAAAAGATTCTTCAAAGTCTATTCCCTCTTCCTGACGATAACCCTTAGCAACTAGACGTGACTTGTTTCGGATGACGTTCCCTTCAGCATCCAATTTGTTTTTCCAAATCCTTTTTAGACCAATGACGTAGACCCCTGTTGGTCTTTCAACCAGTTCCCATACTTCAAGACGTTTGAATTGGTTGAGTTCTTCTTGCATGGATTCAATCCAGTTGTCTTTTGTCATTGCATCTTTAATGTTTTTAGGCTCAGATTGGCAGACAGTGAGTGCGTAAATGCAATGTTCACCATCTGTGTGAAGACGTTGTCTCGTAACGACTGGTTGATTCGGGTTGCCAATAATATTTGCCAGAGGATGGTTTTTTGTCCATCGATGTGTAGAGGGTTGATGTTGGTATACATTGTGCAGATTCTGAGGATTCAAATGGTTTGTTAATGATTCCGCAACATCAGGTGCAGCAGTGTCATTAGCAAACGGGTTAAAGAACGCATTTGGATCAAAATCTGCAGGTGGGGGTACTTCATTAAGAATATCATCAGCCGGTTCATCATTGTTGGAAGCGGTTTGTTCAACTGTTGTGGTGGAGTCAACTGGTGGTGCTTCTTCAACAGTAGTTGTTGTAGCGGGTGTATCAGGTATAAGAGTAGTATCAGGTTGAGCAGCGGAAACAGTGGATACACCTGGAGCATGTTCATCAATATCGTCACTGAACAGCGGAGCAAATAACCTTTCCATTTGTTGACGAGTGAGCTGGGGTCTTTGTTCAGCTGATGATGGGGGTTGAGGGAAGTTTAAACGGTTGTGACCGGGTTCTAAGCTGTTATACTCAGAAGCCATTTCCGTAAGTTCATCAAAATGAGCATGAATCGTTTCCATCACCTGTTTTGTACGACGATTCCAGATCCGGTAACCTTTAGAATTCTCACAATATCCAATAAAGACTCCAATGTCGGCTTTGGCTTTGAGCTTTCCAAAATCATCACGATCATTATTCGGATAGCAAAGGGATCCAAATACATGAAAGTGTTTGAGATTCGGTTTATGGTTGTGGACAAGCTCGAAAGGTGTTTTGTTGTGGCGTTTTGTGATCATAGAACGGTTTTGAGTATAGCATGCAGTAGATACAGCTTCTGCCCACAAGTAATCTGGAAGTTTAGCATTGATTAACATTGTTCTTGCAGCTTCCACTAACGTTCGGTTTCATCTTTCAACAACTCCGTTTTGTTATGGTGTACGTGTAATAGATGTTTGATGCTGAATTCCCACTTTCTCATAAAATTCACGAAGGGTTTGGTTAACAAATTCAGTTCCTTTGTCTGTTCTTATTTGTTTGACGGTGTTTCGGAGCTGAACCTGTATTTTCGTGAGAAAGGTGATGATCATCTGTGGAGCTTGGTCTTTGCTTCGAAGAAAGTAGACCCAAGTCCATCGTGAGTAGTCATCAACAATTACTAAGATGTAGCGTTTGCCATTGATTTTTTGCACGCGCATCGGGCCACACAAATCCATGTGAAGAAGATGAAGCATATGCTGAGAGCTGTGTTCCACCTTTGAAGGAAAATGAGCACGAGTGCTTTTCCCTTGTTCACAAGCTGAGCAAAGGTGATCTTTTGAATACCGGAATCGTGGGAGACCTTCAACTAGTTTGTGTCGAGCAAGGTTGGTGATGGTTTGAAAGTTTAGATGTGAGAGACGACGGTTCCATAGCCAGGATTTTGTTGATGTTGCCTTTGAAAGTAAGCATATGGGAGATGAAGCAACCATGTCTTGCCTAGAGATAGTGTAAAGACAAGAATTACGCGAGCCAGACATAAGGTCATTTCCTTGTAGATCACGAATGAAACAAGTTTTCTCTCGGAAAGCAACCTCCAAATCTCCATCACAAAACTGACCTACTGAAATCAGATTGTGACCGAGGCCTTCCACATAGTAAACCCTGCTAATTTCGATGTTCCCATTGATATAGTCTCCGTAGCCCATGATAGCTGCGAAGTGATCATTCCCGAATCTGACAGTGCCAATGAACTTTGCAATAAAGTTTGATAACAATTTAAGGTTTCCTGTCATGTGTCGGGAACATCCGCTATCAACAATCCAGAGAATGATCTGTATCACCTGCATTACACACAGACGACACAGATGGAATAGAAGTAGATGTGGAACCCGAAATATTAGAGGGTTCCGGAGCAGTGATAGTAGACATACACACATTAATAACTTTAGGCATCCATTTAAATCCTAATGTGTTATATATCCATTTCTGCCATCTATAACTACTGTTTGCTTTAGTCTTTGTGAATGCACTAGGTGGTACTACATTCTTAGGAGGTGAAACTGGAGCTACAGGGACAGCAATGCTTGCCTTAGAATCTAAAGAAGGCGGTCTACCAAGCACAGACTTAGAATGATTATTGGGCCTAGAGGTATTCCGATTCTTAGGATTCCATAAACGAGAGATTATAGCTTTAGCAACACATTTGTCATGACAATCAGAATTCATACTTTTACGACAAATAACACAAGGTGCATCAGACTGAATATCAAAAGTACTTAAAGGTTTAGCATTTGTTACATCACTATTTCTATTATATTTGCCAGACGCAATATCTATAGTGGAAGCAACGTGAGTCTTATTCATAGTCCTAGGGTGTTCTTATACTTTAGCATTCCTTATTGATCTTTTCTTAGGTCGCAACTTCCTATTCTTCGATTGAGTGCTCATAGGCTGTGAAGTGAGGACGTTTGGAAAAGACGCAACTATTCCTGTTTCAGTAGAAGGAAGTACGTTAGCTACTTGTGATTTGGCAGTAGGTATTCTAGGTTCACGATTAATAAGTGTTACTGGTTCTAATCTCTTAATGATGGTAGGCGGAAGTAGCTCATACTTTCCTAACATTTCTCTTAACTTAGAGATAGTGTGAATCAAATCTTGATTTTCAGAACGAATATTACCAGCAAAATTCATGACTTCTCTAGTGTGAGCAAGATAGTGATCAAGTTCGTTTGATGCTTCATGACGAGTCTTATTAAGTAAATCAAATATGACACCATATTGCTGTTTAACTTTTACAAGTTCTTGTTCATATTTTGAGATTTGACTTTTCAAAGACACGTTTTGATCATCCAGTTGCTCAAGTTTAGGATCAGAAGATTTTGCACGCAACTGAGCGATTTTCTTTTGAAAACCAAGTTGTTGATTGTGAATATCTTTTTCACACCAATTAAGACGATGTTTTGCATTGTAAAGTTCGTTAAGTAATCGTTCATTTTCAGCTTTTAAAGACTCGATCTGAAGCACATTATCAGTATTCTCAACAGTTACCACAGAATCAACATTATCAGCAGAGATATAATCAGATGCATGTGGCAAAGAATTGAATAACACAACATTATGGAAATCAGCACAAATAACATCTTTTAAGAGTCGATCAACATCTTTTCTCAACATTTTCTTTTTTCGTTTAGTATTAGAAATAGATGTTTCTGTTTTCTCGAAAACGACCTTCATCACTCCAAGTTCCTTATGAAAGTCCCGTTCCCAAGACAATGCACAAATTTTCAAATTCTTAACATTTGGTAAAAGATTTTTCTGAAAAATGTCTCTTTGTTCTCGCGCCAGAGGCGATTGAAAATGTTGAACTTTGATTTCAGAATGATATTCTATCTCATGTTGTAAAGTTTTGAGGTCAGCCATGAAAATGTCAAAATATCTGAGAATTTTGCGATTTTCAGGTTTTGAGTTTACTTCACTGATGGAAGGTAAAGGACCATAAATTTGTGCATAATCTGGTTGGGGATTAACATTAGAAGACTCAAGTGTTTTGATGATAACCCTTGGTGTGTTAGAAGAATCCGCTAGTGTGACAAAAGTGACCGGTTTTGAATAATTAAAAGGTTTGTTGTAAACAACAGTTTTTAATTTTGATCGACTCTCGTCTTCTGCATCTAATTCCTCTTGACGATGATATTCAACAACACTCATAACAGAATTATCAATTTTATATTCTGCACTGGAAACTTCAGGATTTGGTTTGAATGTTTTGGTTGAAAGCTTTGGTTTGTAATCAGCAAGATTTGGTCCATATCCTTTTGGATCGGGTTTTAAGGTAAACTTTTCAATAGCAGTTACTGACTCACCATGTTTGTAAACAACAGTTTTAAACTCTTTAAGTTTGCGTTGCAAGCCGATAATTTCTTCAAGATGATTATCTATTCGGTTCGTGGAATGCTTTTTGTATGCAGAGAACTGTTTTTGACAAGTTAACAACTCAGCCTTAGCTTTTTGATTTTCCAAGGTGAGAGCGTTAATTTGATTTTTATGTTCATGTTTCAGTTGTTCTATCTCAGACAATAAAGCATTCTTCGAAGCGGCTAGATCACGCATCTGTCTCTCTAAATATTTTTCGTTTTGATGAGATTTAGTAAAGGCTGCTTCAAAACCTTTTTCACGTTTTTCTTGAGTTTTGAAAAAGTTGAGTTGCTTTTGTAAACATTCAAAATCCTTGGTTAACAGTGCATTTTTACTTTTTAAGGTTTGATTTAATGCACAACATTCTTCAATTTGGGATTGCTGGTCTTTAAGTAAGAGAGCAAGATCTGGATGAGGCAAAAGTTCAGCTTGTTCAACAGAAGTCACAACATAATCATTATTTAGATCCTCAAGTATAACCACGGAGTCAATTTAATTATCAAAGGAAACCATAAGGTCATCTTGATCGTCAAATGTAACTACAGGGTCTATTTGAAAATTGTCGGAATGAGATGTAAATGACTCATTTTGAACATTCTGAGCCTTGCCGGATTCAGATGTTGGCGGAGATATTAGATCAGAGATAAATATGGTTTGTTCGGGTACCTGAGACAAGCCATCAGTGTCATACACTGGGCCTGTGTCACTCATGTGTAACTTATGCATATTAGCCATCAACATAACTGCTGCATTGGCCTACAAGTCCTCCATATCATCATCTGAGTCTGAATTTGCCATAAAACTCTGTTCTTTGTCTGTGAGAGATCCACCAGCTTCATCCTTAAGAGCCAAAAGAAGAGCCTCTTTGAAATAAGCACTGCCCCTAGTCCTCGGCTTTGGGCATGCATTAGCCAGGTGTCCCTTCTCATTGCAGTTGTAGCATCGAAGACCATTCAACCCATTCTGAGCATTTCCCTGTTCCACCACTGGAGCTCTGTTGTTATTCCGACCCACATCATTAAACCCTTGACCACCGCCCATCTGACGACCATAACCATGATTCTGAACTTCAACTCGTCCATTGTTTACAACAGCCTGATTTCGTGTGTTAGATGAGGAACGAATACGATTGTTGGATTTGTTGGTATAACGGCAAAAAGCATTAGCAATCATAACAAATCCTTGTTGCAATGCTTCGAACGGATCGATGTCCTCATTAGCTTCACTGACAATTGGTTGAGCATTGTTGTTGTTGTATGGAACCAATTGATTTTGTTGAGATTGTTGCTGTGAATGATCGTTTTGTATGACAGAGGCAGTTGGTTGAGTTGCTTGTTGAGGAGGATAACTTTGTTGAGCATATAAGGCAAGTTGTTGATTTTCCGGATGTGTAGGTGGAGCAATTTGAGCACGGAGAATCCTTTCCCGATCAACTTCCTTTTCATGAGGCTTCAAGTAATCGTACAACAATCCATATGTAGAATGATGCATATTCTTCGCTTGACGGAGAAAAATGACATACTTCTCCCATTCAGGACCAAGACTACTTAGGAACTTAGTATTCACTGCAATTCTTGGCATGATGATGTTGTATTTATCCAAATCATTGATGATGTCTGAAAATCGATGATGATAAGACTTTAGTGTCTCTCCAGGTTCAATCATGAAGTGTTCATAAGCCAAGTAAATTTTGGATTCCAAATCCTCCTGATTGAGTACAGATCCTTCCATAAGAAGATGAATATGTTCCCACATTTCCTTTGCAGTCTTTTGAGCATCAACACTTCGAAGAATTGGGTTAGGTAATCCTAAAAGGATATATTGCATTGCAAGCTCATCAGCTTCATAGTGTAGAAGTTCTGTTTGATTTAAATCTGCAACAGTAGCAATGTTCGTTTGTTCATCTCTTGGTGGATTTGCATTAGGATCTCCGGGTACAATGACAGTAGGCATCTCAAATGGACCTTCCAAGATAACCTTCTTTAAGAACTTTCCATGTGGCTTCTTCAGATAACAAAACCTAAAGAACCTTATCACCCATTGATCGTAGTTTCCTGGAGTGAGCATTGGAGGTCTATCAAGTGATCCAGCCTCATGAATTGATTGTTGGCTGCTTAAAGCTTCACACATCTTTGCAAACCAAGTGGGTTCCTTCATAGTGTTCCTTGATGGATGTTGATTGAAGTCATTTGTGTAGGGTTGAACTTGAAGACTTGGCGGTGTTTGAACCATTTGTGGTGGAGGAATTGCTCCAAGTTGTGGAGTATGTTGTTGATTAAATTGCTTGTTGTTGATTCCATTGTTGATGTTGTGGACTTAGTTGTTGTTGTCGTTGAGAATAAGTGTAAGGGAAATAGTTAGAGTATGGTGGTTGTGACATGTTGAAAACTTGTGTTGGTAAAAATAGATCTTTGTAGTCGAATGAACCTTTGTTGATGAAGTGTCCTTAGGCGTAGAAATCACACGAAACCAAGTAGAACTTATGCGTAAAAACACCAAAGTTACGCGTAACAAAGAAAGTTACGCGTAGTTTTAGCTTGCGCGTAAGTATGGTAAATGCACTAAAGTTATGCGTAGACACAAAGTTAGGCGTAGAAAGTTAGGCGTAGGATTACCTTATGCGTAAGACTAGGCTTAGGCGTAAGATGAATCTTATGCGTAGGATTTCTACGCGTAAGCTTTATGCTTATGCGTAAGTTTAGGGTTTTGCCCAAATGATCTTTTACACTATCACAGTGCAAAAGATATCCAAAGTCGACGTATTTTCAGGCTTATCCAAGCAAGAAAACACGGAGTAAACCACGAAACTGAAGATCAAACCACGGATAAAGTTACGCGTAAGATTAGGGTTTTGATACGCGTAATCTTACTCGTAAAGATGATTATGCCCAAAGATGTTTCTAAACCAGATTTTTGTGATGGGATAGCTTCAATATCACCAAAATAACACAAAAGTGTGAAACTTGATGAACCAAAACTCCTAAAATAGTTACGCGTAGGTTTACACCCTCGTTCAAAAACAAGCTTAAAAACTTAGATCCACGCGTAAAGGTTGAAACTTTTTGCCAAAAACAAGTATTTTAACACCTTAAAACGTTGAAAGTACAAGAATCTTGGATTAAAAAGTGTAAAAAACGAGTTTTTAAGCGAACCAAAGTAGCACGTTATTCTACGCGTAGGACCAAAAACCCACTTCAAGAAATAACGATTCACCCAACTAGTTAGGCGATTGATACCACTGTTAGGTCACTAGTTTTACAACACAAGCTTACTAGAAAGAGATAAAGGAGATTGAACAATAAACCAAACACACACACACGTTAAGAGTAAGACCGGTTATGCGTAGATGTGAGTGAAAGAGAATAAATTGAACAACCAACCCTCAAGTGAGGGTTATTACATAGTATTTATAGGCAAGGAGCTAGGGCAACACTCCTACTCCTTCCTTTTTTCTTATTGGACATGGGCCTAAGCTTATGGGCCTTCTACATAAGCTTGACCTTAAACAAACATAAAGGCCATAATAAGCTACCTATTACATATGAGTAACAAACACTTGAATGAAGGTTTAGGAGTGATTCCAACAGGATCGTCGAGTGATGAAATCGATATGGTCATAGAAGATTTTGATTTGAAGCCAAAGATCAATGACATGATGAGGGAGTTTACGGAGTAGGTCCTTGAATCGAGTCCATGCTTTGTAGAGAGACTCGCCTTGAAGTTGTTGAAACGTCAAGATGTCTCGTCTAAGTTTAGTGGTTCTCCCCGGTGGGAAAAATTGAGCAAGGAAGCGAGAGGTGAGATCATCCCAACTTGAGATGGAGCCGGCGGGAAGTCGCTCAAGCCAATTACTAGCTTGGTCCCATAGAGAGAATTAGAAGAGACGCAGACGCGTGGTATCCCGAGTAGTAGCATCAAGGTCGATGGAATCGACAATTTTAAGGAAATCCTTAAGATGCTGATTAGGATCTTCGGAACAAAGTCCATGGAAAGCACATCCGTTTTGCACCAACCGGATGGTGTCGGATCGCAGGGCCGTAGTTTGGGCTTGGTCGGGAAGCTCAATGGTGTTCCTATAACCTTGGTGGCTAGGTCTGGAGTATTCACGAAGAGTACGGTCTCTTGGCAGGACAATGATTTGAGGGGGGTTATCAACTTCCATGATGAAAAGTGATGGGTTACGAACAAAGGTCACGAAGAAGGGGGATAGACTACGAGAAAGCTAAAAATGGGAAAAAAGTTTACTTGATAGAAATCAAGTAAAGAAACCTAAACGAGGTGGACTATTAACTAGCTATTCTATTCCCCGGCAGCGGCGCCAAAAACTTGATACGCTTACACAGCGCGTTCGGGGTCAAAGGAACTTCCTTTTCGTCGAGCAAGTTTTTCAACACCCTAGGCAGTGAACCTAATCATTGTAGTGTAGTATTAGGGTAAGCCACGGGAATTGATATCGTTCTCTAGGGGAATAGGAATGCTAGTGAGAAGTTACTACGCTAAGGTTGGGGTTGAGGAAGATTTTTTTTATCTTTTTATGTTTTTTTTTAGGAAATGGAAAAGTACGAATCTCGGGGTTTGGATTTGGGGGGTTGGTATTTCTACTGATTACTCTACTATCTAATTATCTAATTAACTAAGGTGAGGGTAGTCTATGTCTAATTATTGTGTGCTCGTATGATGATTTAAAGATGTGTTTACTTAGGTTGTATTACTCCTTAATTATCTCCTATTGATGGTTGAATTGTCACGTCCTTATTCTTAATCGCGTTGTGTGTCTAAGGTCGTAGGGTATGCGTTTATCCCTAACTCTTTAAAACTACCAAAGGGTCTCGTCTACAAAATCTCTAGGATTTATAAACTCTAACTCTAAGGTACTCTTTGGATGGTTTAGCCTACAACTACTCTAGGTATTATAGTCTAAGGTTCACAAAGATTAATCAAGCATTAACTACACAACGAATGACCTATCGCATTACTAGATCATTAACAATTAAGATAAGAGACAACCAATCAATATTCAATAATTAAGCTTCATATTCCCTAAGCAAACACACAAGTAAATTAGCCGGACATGGAGAACATGCAAGCATACACACAAGTAATTGAAGACATAATTGAATTAATGAAGTAAAACACTTATCTTGGTGTAAGATAGGGTTTAGAACCCTAAAATACTGTACAAGAAAGCCTTGGTTCGGTTTAGGTTTTTACTCCAAAAGACTACACACTGAAAACTGAAATATTTGGATTCTATATATAAGATTACATTCTCGACGGCGTCACCCTTTGATTTTTGACGCCTTCGGGTCGCCGTCATTAGGGTTTCGTCTTGGCCACGTTAGTCTTGCGACGGCGTCACATTATGCTTGTGACGCCGTCCCCTTCAATCTCTGACGCCGTCTGGATCAAATCTAGGCCGTCTGAGTTGCGACGACCTACTCTTTTAAAGCCTGACACCGTCACTTGTAAATAAGCAATTTGGCTACTGAGCCGTCACAAAAGTGATGCGACGGCGTCGCAGTTAACACCTGACGCCGTCCCCTTCAGTTCCAGCAGCCTGAGTGTCTCGATTCTTGACTTTGGCCATTTTCTTCGTATATTCGCGCCTTTTCGTCCGAATAAGTGTCATTCTAGCATTTTGCCTTCAAGATACCTAAAAGGTGAAAAGGAACGATATTAAGTAATAACGGATACAAAAGTGATCAAATAAGGGCTTAAACGACCCCTCAAAAAGGTACATTTTCAAACCTTATCATAAACGTTCGAGGAGCTAGGACACTTTAAATCGTAAATCCAGCAACTCGTCGATACGTTTTACCCAAATAAAACACCTCACATGAAGCTCCCTAGTATTGTAGCACTTAGTAGATAAAACATATGTTTTGAGTGAAGATTGTTATATCATAAAGTTTATCATGTTTTTAGTAAATCTCTAGTTTTTACATGTTCTCATTGTTTACTAGTGATTACAACTTATTAACATGTTCAAGAATGAAGTTTTGGTAAAAATCGTCGGAAAAGGGTAAAATGGTCATTTTTCCGTTACTTGTGAAAACACTATTTCAAATATTAAATGAAGTTTTGTTAAGTTAATATGTAACTAGCTATGAAAATAACTTGGTTTTTATATTCTTAACTTGTGAAAATCCAACTTTTGCCGGTAAAAAATGTTTTGCAAATTTTAGGCAAATAATGATATCGTTTGGCTTTTTTAGGCCAAGTTTTCTAAGCGGTAGCTGTAAAACATCGTTCCGGACAACTTTCTTGTTTTAACTTTTTGATGATTCGGACCAGAAGTGCTACTTATTTTTGGACAGACCCCACAGTAAGCTATTTGGCGTTTCTAGGTTTTCGCTAACTTCTTTTGACTCGTTTGTCCGTTTCGGGTGATTCAAGTTGCTATGTTTACCTTTTTATCTTGTCTACCATATTATGTAAGTTAGAAAGTCCATATGTGACTTGTTTTAATGGTCTCAAATGTGTAGAATATGACTAGTTTACTAGTTTGTTACTTTTACGACAATATGTGAATTAAAACATGTGATTGAGTATATGTACATCATGATCAACATAGTAACTATATATATAGCATGAAATTATCAAGATTATGAATAATAAACATGAGATGATGGTGGTGATTAGTTGCTTACAACTTTTGGCTTTCAATCAAGAAAGGAGTAACTAGTAAGGGTAGGACTTTGATTGAACACTTAGGACCTTGGATTGAGCTAGCTTTCTACACCTTGGCAACCTTGAAATCTTGAAGAGTTGGTGATGAATTACTAAGTGACTTGAGTGGATCTAACCTCAAGAAGATTACTTAAACTTGCTAGGGATTTGATGTAGTAACTTGTTATTTGAAACTTCTTTGCATAAACTTGGAGTTAAAGAAAAAATTATGGAAGATATGTTTGACTTATGCTATGAACGACCAAGAAAAGAGTATGAGGGTTTTTAGGATGTCTTTCACTTGCTATTTATAGGAGGGTAAGTTTGGTTAACCATATATTGGGTTAAATACTAACCATGGTTAAGTTTAGACACTTGTAATGATCTAAATGAAGCATGGTTAGGATCAAGCCACCACCAAGGTGACTCACCTCATAAGAGGTGGTAAAAAGGGTGTGAAAAGGCTTAGATGATAAGTCTTGATATTATCTTGAGTTTAGAGCATGATTTGGTTTCGTTAAATGGCAATCGTAAGTTGTTAAGCCATAAAACGTAAAACTGGGTATCGTAAAAATACGAAACTTACAGGAATGATGAGACTCATCATTATACTCTATATAAAAATATAAAATGAGTCATAAGTCTCATTGGGTGCAAAAACGCTGCTTAATGCTGGAAACACGGGTAAAAAACGCGTAATTCACGTAAAACGCAGAACTGGAAAATGTAAAATTCCAAAACTTGTGGAATTGTCGTAAAATGGTAGAAATACATATTTGTAATGTTTATATGGTTTACTGGACATATCGGGATGTCCGAATGACGTTTAAACCCTAAAGTAGTTCTCGAACACGGTTTCGTGAAAACGGTTCTGAATGGATTCAACGTGCACCGTCAGGACGACTTGTCGAGTTTATTTATCTTTTCATGATAGTTAAATAAAAAAAAATATTTACAGTATGAATAGTGAAAGTGAACAGTAAAGTGAATAGTAAATTCTCGAAAATGAAAAGTAACCTGAAAATGCGGGTGGTTACATCCACCAAACCCTCATTTTTCAAATCTTCCACTTTCAAAAATTACCTCTCATTCAAACTTCATTTTCCTTCTCATCTTATCTCATCTCAAATCAAAACCAAAGAAAAACTTTATCATCATGGTTTACATCGCCTTCGTGATCATCGTCTTGACACTCATCGCTCTCGTGTTCCCCATGATCAAGTTTTCTTATGGAGACATGTACTTTGTGTTGTTAATCTACATTGGGGTTGTATACCCAATCTTTTGTATCGTTCCTAGCATTGAAATAAAATATTACTAATGTTTTAGTTTATCTAATTTATTTTTCATAATGTGTTTGTCATTTCTTCAACTTTTTGTCCTTCGTACATTTGGCCTTAAGATATCTTAGAAACCTACAATGCATGCTTAACTAAGTAAATATTAGTTAAAATACATTTCTTTTTATAAACCTATAAAATGCAAAACATTTTTTTTTCTCGTCAAAATCTTTTCTGTCACTACAGATCCACGGATCCCTGTAGTTCAACTAGCCGAATCCCTCTTGGAAGGGAACCGTGAGAACCGTGGAACTGAGAAACAGATTTTCATGCAACATAAAAACAGTTTTCATCTTAAAAAGATTAATCCCACTAGAATGTTAAATACTATGTGAGTTAATTGTCATTGTTAATAGATATCTAGTAAAAACATTAGGTGATCATCCTTTTTGCTTTAATGCGTCTCATCATATTCTTTTCACTTCCATAGGTCTCGTCATGTCTCATGAGTATGAGTTCGACTTTTCACTCACTTATGTCTACATTCCTAACATTTCTCTTGAGCTCAACACACTTGGCAATCATGTCCGTGGGTTCAATAATCTCGAAACTCGTCACTTTCATGAAGGACGCATTGTCGACACACCTCTACTATACGAAGAAGGTATCAATACCTCTTTCTGAACCATAGGACTAGAAGGCCTTCTCGGAGTTAACCAGAAAATCTGTCCAAGGTTTGTATTGGAATTCTTCCGTCAAGTTGAACTCGTTCGTAATGAGGATCGATCTCTATCTCTTTGGTTTTGAATCAAATACCAAAAGTTTTTTTAACCCTTGGGCAATTTGCTCACATTCTCCGAATTCCAAATCATGGACAATGTGCCTTCACTGAAGATTGGTCTCTTGATTCTCTCTTCAACCATCGTGAAGAAAATAGTCCATATTGTTCACACATACCTTCCCCTCAAGACTTGACTCGCATGATATGCAAACCTCGGCCCTATTACTCTGATCCAAACATAATCTATACACGGGATATCCGAGATGAGTATAAACCTCTCGCACTCATCGTACGTGAAAATGTTTGGAGTCTTAGGGGAAATCAAGAAATCCTTCCCGCTTGTTGTGCTCACATAATGTATTGTTTGCTAACACAACAACCATACAATCTCGCCTATTTCTTCGCAAGGCGAATTGTAAACCTTCAAGGAAACAAGAACAAACTAATCCCTTATGGAATGTTCTTGACACGCCTTTATCATCACATCATGTACTTCCACCCTCAATTTCAAAGTTTGTTGTACGTACTCGTGAATAAGATGATGAAACCTCTAAACACATCTCTCATCAAGTCTTTCTTCATCCCTGAATCGGCAAATACTCATCATCCGTTTGACGATCCATCTAGCGAAAACGCTCAAGAAACTTAGTTTCCTTTCCAAATAGGCTCAATTATTAGATTTCATCTTTTATCATTGTAATGTGATTTTTCTCATGAAATAAAACATTTAACGTTTGATGTCTCGTTTATATAGTTGTTCAAACTTCTTAGAAAACACTAGCTTTGAAATACGATACCTTGTGCAACTTTTGCATACCTTCTGTGAAGGTACTGTTTAGCAGGAGAAGGATCCCTCACTTTGTACTAGACGGATCCCTCCACTTAGGGAACCGTGGGATCCGGGCAAACATAAATGCAGTTGCTGACTTTATACATCCAACCATGTCCTTAGACTACTTCACACTAGCTAAACATAATATCTTGGGATCACTCAAGTCTTCCTCAAGATCAGTAAGCTTCACACTCACTCATAGCTCATTTGGGATTACACTCAAGGTGCTTTTTGATTTATCATTTCACCAAAAACTCATCATTCTTCCGCTCCTATACTTACACATCATCTCTCACATGTCAACACATCTAGTTTTATAAATCTCTCAATTTTAGCAAATTGATTTTAGTCATCTCTACCTCAAAATGGGTCAAATACTAGTTTTTCATTTATTTTAAGATATTTTCCAAAATTATCTTAATTTACTATCCGGTCTCTAGGATTATTTAGCTCCACTTGACACTCTCAAATTTTCTAGTGACATCTTTGGTCATTCATTGGTACTCATAAAGTTCCATTTTCTTCCATAAAAGGCAATCATCAGCTACCTTCACTTATTGCCCTTGATCATTTAAGTACCCTTTCATTTAAGACACTTAGGAAGACTGAAACACTCAAGAGTTATAGGTATTAGACCTTACAAACATCATTTTTCTCCTTTCTTTGCTGCTGAGAGCCGGATCCCTAGGATTAGCCTAGACGGATCCCTCTTTGGAGGGAACCGTGGGATCCGGGTGACAGATTCATCCAAACTCTAGCTAAAACAATCATTTCAAGCTCTCCTTGCTAACTTGAACACTCCATTTTGTTTTAATTAAACTCATAGATCAGTATAACTCTGAAGTTGACTCTTGTGCATGTAAATCATCCCATTCCAAAGGATCTTAGTGGCTTAAGTCTTGAACGCACTTGCCAAATCCTTCCCCTTATAAACCATCTTGTTAAGACTCCTAAAGTCATCATCTACATCCTCATTCTCAGCATTTAGAAACTCTTATAACCCTATTTTTTTATCATCTCATCATGAGGAAAGCTCTTAGTGGTAACTCATCCACCAAAGGACCACCCAAGAAACTTGCACGTGTTGTTCATGAAATTTCTTCAACCGAATCATCTATCGTTAAATCCACAAATGCTAGGATCTCCCCTCCACCTATCAAACCAATCCCCAAAAGGATTGTTCTCACTAAACTACCAATGCCAAACACCACTATACCCCCTAAACCAAACACTCCTATTTCCACTAAACCATCACCCTTAGTGCCTAGAGCCATATCATTTACCACTCCACTCATCACCATACCTCAACAATCTAGAGGACTTGCCTCCTAGGTCATCTCATCCTCCACCATTGCCAACATTTTCAATGGAAATAATAGAGCAACAAAATCAAGGTGTTGAATCAACACTAGCCTAAACATCTTTTTCTCCGTCACCCTCAAATAGTCCCTTCTGGATCATGAGGAATCATCAAAGTCAACCACCCGATCACATGGAAGTAGATACCGCTCTACCACCATCCTCATCACATATTCCACCACCACCACCTTTGGTTGAATCGCCTCCAAATATACCTCCACATATTCCTCCTTCTTTTGTGAAATCTCAACCAAACATTCCATCTCAAGTCATTTCTTTTCTACCACCACCATTTTCGAGTCATGAAAAAGATTGTTATCATTGTCAACATGTTGAAAGTTTGATACATGAAGTACGTGAAGATAAACGTTTCATGTTTTATCACCTCCTCGAACGTTTCGATGAGATCAACAAACCCAAACAACCTTGAGCTTAAGGATTCAAGTGGTGTCCTAGTCTTAAGCTTAGCTTAGATAGTTTAGGATTCATATTTCATGTTTAAATCATTCTCTTAGTGTAACACCCCAAAAATACGGTCTAGCAGAAGCATACGAACCTTTAGGTGCTACAATCTTGGTATCACAACATAAGATACAAAGAATGGTTTTTATCCCATTTGTTTAGAATAAGATTCATTAATTGAAAACCATAAGTTTACATTAATGAAAGTAGTGCGAAAATAGGACCAAAAGATAATTAAAGCGGTCCCGTTTATTCATCAGAGTCGCCTATGACCATGCCCCTTGCCAAGCATCTACCAATAGTGAGCTATCGCCTTAAACCTGAGAACACATGCTAAAAGATCAGCTTACGCTGGTGAGTTAATAATGGACCTGATAGAGTTCAATTGCTACATGCGACTAGGGCAGATATCTAATAAACATTCCAACCATCAATCAATCAATCAATAACCAATCAAATCAATAATCAATCCAAATAAATAATCAATCCAATCCATAATCAATCCAATCAATAATCAATCCAATCAATAATCAACAATACGTTTGAGATCTCAATGCAGGGCCCCGGGCGACTCTAGCCAGCACAGTCGTAGCAAGGCCTAGAACACAAGCTACCCTGGGCTAGGTCAGTCCATTCTTAGCTAGGCATCGCGTTATAGCATAGAGATGCTACCCTAGTCTAAGTCAACAAATTTTGCATGTCTAACCTTCCTAGTCAACACATTAACAATTAAAAATAGTAGTGGCAGGTCCAAGAAATAGTTTTTATTCACTCAAATATACCAAACAACAGTCATTCTCAAATAATATTCACATATCCAGTTATGGTTCGTTAAAAGCAGCTTGTATTCTCCCCCAAAATAGTTATAAAAACCTTTGAAAAGAGGGGCTATGAAACTCACCTTAGCCACAGCAATGCACTATTCACTATTGACACGACTGGTATCTAAAGCTAATCTCCATGGCATCCAGAAGAATTTACGACGAGTACGATAAAATAGAGGTGATCCAACCTAATGCGTATACAACATTCTTAAAATACAGCTCACACGATAAAGAAATTGATAAAAGTAATGTGTCGTAGTTTTCGTGGATCATTCATGTTGTTACTTTCAAAAGTCCATTATGGTTCCCAAAAGTTTATAATCAATATCTCAAAATTTTAGTTTTAACGTTTCGTGTGGTGGTAAGAAACATAGACGCGACGCACAACTCACGCGAAAAAAGGAGAAGACGCCGACACAGTCGAGACATACTTAGCTAGAACGCACACCAAAAGGAAAAGATATTGACAAGGTCAAGAAATACTGACATTACTCAAGCTAGTCAAAGACTAGGTAATGATGAAAACTATTTGTGACACATAAATATATTAACTTTTGATAATTTTCCCATAATCCCATACATACATGCTTACAATAAAAGATAAGTTCCATTTATCGCTCAATTAATAAAGGTTTCATAATCGTTATTCGTAATTATACAAGTTTATAAGAAAGTACTTCATATATGACACATTCGTTTATCCAACGTTCCTCAAACCATTACGACTTTAATAATAACCTTTCCCGACAAGTTAATAAAATTTATCTTGTATCTAATAAACATGAGTTGCTATCGTAGGTTATAAAGGTTTGTAATTAATAAGACCATATTTGTTGACAATTCATAGTTATATATCTATTTTATTGTCAGTTAAAATGTAAACAATTTAATAATTAGACTTACCGCAAATCAAATATACTAAACTCACATCGAGTATGATATATTATATTCGGTTATTTCAAACATTCAATAAAGTACAATTTATAATCATTATAACTCGTATATCAAAAGTTACCTCAAGCTTATAAAACCGTAGTCGAATCCTTTTAAGTTATCACGTATATGAGATATCGATATCAATTATTACTCACATAGTTAGTTCTTAACGTTTATCACTTCGTTTTGTAGTTATTTATTCGTCGTTTGCTTAAATCCAATTTTGATGGTTTTGTACCGGTATCGTTGCATAAAATTAGCTCGATACGTACTTCCAAGTTTACTCATCATCTTATTACAATTTAATCATTTCATAAATTTTGATATCCTATTATAACAACCATTAGCTCTAGTTGGTCCATTATAGTATCCGTATTATTCAAACCTAAAGTCTTATTTGAAACATACAAATGTTCCAAGTTACGATAATTTAGTAACCGTGTTAAGTCACTCATTCGATATTTGTCGTCATTACATATTTAACTCTAATGTTATTAAACGCTCATCATGTACAATTTCCACTATCATGTTTTACATTTACCCAAACAACTCAAAATATTACTTGTTTTGTATTCATTTTAACAACCATTTATAACTTATAAATTATTACCGCGTTTTACCGAGTTTAACCCGTAACTAATGTTTACTCGTACCATATACCCGACTCATAAATCAACACAAAGTCAATTACTAATTTAACATTCGGGTCAACTTGACCCGACCCGTACCGTCTCTGACCCAAAACAGCCCATCGACCCGACTTATGTGACTGAGTCAACTCGACTCAAGCTGAAATAACAAGTAAACACCAATGAATCCTTAATCAACCAAAATCAACACTTCGACAGTTTCCTTAACCACACGAATTAAGCCTAAAAACGTTTTCCAATTCATTTACCACCCTTTATATTCACACGAGTTAATTACAAAGTTATATCAAAACTTGTTTTAACACTAGTTATCCACGAAATAAAACACTAATATTAAATTAAAAACGTCACCAAATAGCAAAATAAACATATGTACGTCAAAAGAAGGAGGGTCGTTTTTACCGAGAGAGAAAGAGGAGAGAAACGAAGTTGGTGGTGTCTTTCACGAGTACTACTCGTGACCAATCCAAGCTAGAGATCATTGAAACTTGTTTAACATCACCCTAAAATCCGAACCCTAATTTTAAGATCTAGGGTGCGTAGGTTTGATTGAGGGTGCGTGTTGCACGAAGATGGAACCACAATGTCCCGATCTACAAGATAGGATAGGTGGTGTAGTTAGGGGAGGTTGCCGGAAAGTTGACCGAAAAGATGATGACGCCGGAACCCTAGGGAGGGTGGCCGGAATATTTGAGAGAGAAAGTTAGAGAGAGGTTTGTGTGTTTTTGTAGAGAGAGAAAGAAAAAAGAGAGAAATGAGAGAAATGGGAGGGTTGGGGGTATTTATAACCCTGGAGGGACCCAAATTGTAATTTGAACAAACATAAGGGGCGGCAATGTAGTTTATCCAAGGACCCATTACGTAACTTTTGTTATCTTTTGTATTTTAATGATTCAGGACTCGTTTGGACTAACAAACAAAGGATTCGAGACTCGGGAATTACGCCATTGTTCTTAAAATATTATTTCCAATAAAAATGATATATAATACGACTCGTAACTCAAATTAGATGAAGCGATCGCTCTAATCGATGTTTCTCCAATTATGACGCATCGAGGAATTTACGAGTTATCACACTTAGTTTTAGAGATATGTAGATAATTTCTCGTATGTTTTTATTGAATGAAAGTACATGTTTTATGCGATAGTGTCTTGAGTATATGTTTGGTGCCTTAATACATATCTCATTTTGATGTTGACATCATTTGTTCACATCACCATTGTTGTCTTAAACTTTCAAACAGACGGATCCCTCAGTTTTGCCTAGACTGATCCCTCCAAAGAGGGAACCGTGGGATCCGTGCAACAGAAGACTTGTTTATTACTAACTTGAGTCTTATTTGCAGGAAATTATGCATTGTATACTTATTTTCTAACCTTTGGTTTGTAGATTTTCAATATACACATGAAGAATTTGACACACTTAGCTAGGGGGAGTTTCTTGTCAAAGCAAAACATTGCAAAAATCATTTGCAATATCATAGGATTATATGAAATGACGTTCTCTTTGCAAAGTTGCAATCATCAAGGGGGAGCATATTCGTCACAAAGACGAAGCCATTTGCAAACATAGTTGCAATGCACTATTTTAGTATCTCTTCTTACTTGACGCCATCACAAAGGGATGGACTCGTCAAGGGGGAGCTAAGTCGAGAATACTTCTCCTCACTTACTCTCTATTTTTCATTTTTTACTTTCACATGCTTTTTTTAAAACAACGTGTTAGTTTCTTTTCGACGATCTTTTTGTTTAGACAAAAAGGGAGAGAAGAGAGTAAAAACTCCAATTCAAACTTTTACGAATTTTAGTTTTTCCTTGAAATAATCTTATGTTTTGTCATCAACAAAAAGGGGGAGATTGTTAATACAAATAAGCCGTAAAAACGTTTATTTATATTTTACGATCTTCTAATGTTTTGTCGATAACAAACGTAAATCATTTTAACGAAACAAATAAAATAATTAAATGGTTTGAGCCAATAGTTTACTAACACATTTACATTTTCACATAAAACACCAAACACGTAATAGTGTTTTCATGATTTAGTAATACATATGTACAACAACTAGTGTTTACATATTAGGTAGACATATACATACTTAGTATGTATTATAATAGGTAAAAGTTTAAGTATTTGACCCATTGACCAAATACATTGAATGTAGTTGGGTATAACCCAAAGTCCATGACCCATACCCATGAAGCATAACCCATAACCCATTGCATGACATCATGCATAAGTCATAAATGGATATTATCCATGACCCATGGAGTTAACCCATGACCCATAGACCAGATGCATTGCACCTACTAGATGCATTGTATCCACTTGGATACCCATGGTCCAAAGTCTAGGACCCATGACCCATAACCCATGACCCATGACCCAAAACCCGTGGGCAAAGAGGAGCGTCCCACGGTTCCCCCATTGTACACTGGACGAATCCCTCAAGTAAGAGATTCGTGGGATCCGTGGAACAGTAGCAATAGTTTGTCTATAAATAGTGAGCCATTTCTTCATTGTAACTCACCCCTTTCACACATATTTTCTCTTTGAGTTGTAAACTCTCTAGCCACAGATCCAAGTGATCTTTCTATATAGTTTTGTGTTTGTGTGGTTCTCTAGGTTCCTCTTCAAGGCGTGATCACCACCTCTTGAAGTCGAGAAAGCTCAAGTCCATGGGTTGCCTAGCTTCGTCATCATCAAGACTACTAATGGTATCTTGTTGATAGTTCTTTTCTTTCTCATTAGAAGTGTAGTGTAGAAGACATACGTGAAAGATGTCTATAGGGTCAAGACGAAGACATTAGTGAAAAAGTATCGAAGAGTCATATTGAAGGCATTAGTGAAAGGTACCAAAGATCCATGTCAAAGGCATTAGTGAAAGGTGCCGAGAGTCTATGTTGAAGGCATTAGTGAAGGGTGCCTAGAAGTCAAGTCAAAAGGCATTAGTGAAGGGTGCCTAGAAGTCAAGTCAAAAGGCATTAGTGAAGGGTGCCTAGAAGTCAAGTCAAAAGGCATTAGTGAAGGGTACCTAGAAGTCGTGTCAACGGCATTAGGGAGGTGCCTAAGGTGTACATTCGATATGGTGTGTCGATGTACAAGATAGATTTGTATTGGGTCAAAGGATATTGATATCCTTGTTGATGTTGTCATAAGGAGTGGATCTCCTGGGATAGGATTTGTGTAGTGTTGGGTAGTAGTTTCTCCTTTGTAATGGAACTCAGTATCTAGCCTTGTACCGGATAAAGGGTAGGCGACGTTGTGATAGGTTTGGTTCTACCTCGTGGAAGAACTCGGTATCTAGCCTTGTACTGAATAAATAGTAGGCGACGTTGTGAAGGCTTCTCTGCCACAAGGAGTTTGTATTGTGTAGTGATTACGACCTCTCGAGTAGGTGACTTGGGGAGTGGAGTAGGGCAAGGAAGGTGTCCTTGTAGCCGAACCACTATAAATACTCGTGTTGTGGTTTTGTGCTTCTTACTCTTTATCTTAGCTTTTATTTATCTGTACGCTTGTCTATCAACATCCAACACACACGTTCAAATAGATTGACATAAGTCGATCTAAATAGTTTAAAACCAAGTTTTAATCGGTAAAACTATTCAACCCCCCCCCCTTCTAGTTTTCCACATTTTGCCTTCTTTTTGCTGTAACTTTTGGCTGGGATGAACCTGTTTTTTGAGACTGTTGTGTACTGCCTTGACTTCCTGTTACACTTCCTTGCCCAAGACATGTTTTCTTGTTGTGTCTAGCATTGCTACATATACCACAAACCACACTCTTACTAGACTGTGACAAGTTACTGGTTTTGTCACTATTTTCATTTTCAGTAAAAGCCCTAGTTCTTTTCTTTCTTGGCCTACCTAATGGTTTATGATATTTAGGTGGAAGAATGCTTGTAGGCACTTGTGACTTATTCCAATGTTGATAAACATTTATTGACTGGATGTAGTATTTATAAGTTTCTTCCCAAGTATTAAGCAACTAACATGGATGAACCCATGATTCAACAGATCCTACTTGCATTTCATTGAAGCTCATATACCGATGGGTAGCAACAACATGTTTACATGGCATACCTGTAAGCTCCCATCTTCTACATGTACAAGCCCTAGCTTCAACATTCACAAAAAACTTATCTCCCCATCCACTGACCTGATACTTATCTCCTTCAACCCGTAAAACGGTGTACTTATAAGCCTCTTTCTTTATCAACTCTAACATGAGTGTTGCCTTTGGTGTTAATAGTCCGGCACACTTGTCAATCACATTCACATGTTCACTATTCTTTTCATACAGTATTCTCTAATGTATTCCAAAGCAGTAATGATGGGTTGGTGCCTACCTCCCAATAGTTTCCCATTGAACACCTCACACATGTTATTAAGTAACACATCAGAATGAGCCCTCCCTACACATTTATATAACATGTTTGATTTATACAAACAACATTGTTGAACAATGTCGTAGAACAAAAGATGTACACTGAGACATAGATTTGGTTAGTACCTGAAAAATGCGACCTTGACCAATGGGTTGGTGGTATCTTACTTAACCAAGCATGGGCATGTTCGCTAAACAGCATGGTTGCCTCAAATTGTTGGACGGTTGTTGCTGCTGCACATCTCCACAAATGTTCCTTGTATGCTTTAGCATTCCATTGCAATTGCATATTATCATGGATGTGCTTCAAACAATATATGTGTTCAGCACTAGGGAATACTGCTGCTAATGCTGGAATGATACCATAAACAAATAAACATCAATTCGTTACTAATAAAAGTAGCATTTATCGAAAATACAAGTTAATATAATCAACTAAAAGGTAACATCACCTTTTTCCTGTCACTGATAAAAGTGTAGTTTGAGTTTGGTTGCAAGTGAAGATCATCTCTTAGACATTCAAGAAACCAAATCCATGAGTCTTTGCTTTCAGCTTCTGCAACCGCATAGGCTAAAGGGTATATTCCATTGTTGATGTCTATACCGACTGTTGTAAGAAGCTTACCAGGAAAAGGACCCCTCATAAAAGCACCATCTAACCCTAACAAATCTATTTGACAAGCTTTATATCCTTCCTTCAAAGCACCTAAGCATACATACATTCTCTTGAAAACTATGGTTGGACTTGTTGCATCTGTTGCAGTTTGTACACTTATCCTAACTGTTGTATTTGGGTTTGTTTTCTGCAACTCTTCAACATAGTCTCTTAAAAGGGTGTATTGCTGCTTATAATTACTCCTAATCTCATTTTCTGCCTTGTTTTTTTTTGCCCTTAATACCTTTTGCATAGAGACTTGAACTTCAAACTGTTTAGTGGGCTGATCTTGAATAGCCCTGATTGGAATATCTGGATTGACTTGAACTTGGTCAACTATTTGCTTTGAAAGAAACTTGTAATCACAAGCTTTAATCTCTCTTGATTGCAAACATTTGTGTTCATCCCTGAAAGTTCGAACACTCCATACATCTTTAGCTGTATTTTTGGCTACATACAACAACCATGGGCAATCTATTGCTTGCTCCTTGAGTGATCTCAAATATACATCGCTTCCAAGGCCTCTAGTTATCGGACCAGTTTTCCTCTTTGGGGTTGTTCCCAGCCCAACACCTTCACTTGTAGCACAAACATGTATTTTTTCAAGACACCTAACCCTAATTCTCTGTTTGTCATTCTTAATGAGTTGCAATTTCATCCTAGTCTTTATTGAAAGCAGGTAGATCTTATCTTTCACTTCTTTTTGCAGTTACAAAAGTTTGACCACAGAAAAAATATATTTCGTCCTCTACTTGTGTTGCCTCACTTAACTTTTGTTTCTTGTATGCCCTCTGTAGGATCGTTATTTTTATTGTGTTGATGATTCGGGTGGTCTTGGGAGATCAAAATACATGTTAGCCATTAGAGAGAGAAAGTTAGAGAATTGGGTGTTTTCTTGGTAGAGAGTTACTTCAAATGTTGAATATTAGATTATGAGAAGCACCACCCCTTCCATGGATGGAAGGGGTATTTATACTTACAGACTCAACGACCTCCTATCGGCCTGTGGATCAGGGATACAGTGGGTAAAGACCCGTCCTTCCTCCACGGTGTTGCACTAAACTAAACTACGCTACAAACTAATAAATTAACTACTAAATAACGTGACTAACGACAAGTCTACGAGCTAAATTAAGCTAGATAACATTTGGGGTGACCGACTCTTCACTATGGATTTTTCTAATTCCTAACAATCTCCCCCTAAGGGAGGTCACCCCATGTTTTACATTTTGCATCCTAGCATTCTTTCTTTGTCTTTGTTCTTGAGCTCGTAGACTTGAATTCTTCACTTCCGCAATCTTTGTGCATTTGTAGCGATTCTTCAAAGTCCGAGTGCATTGTACTTTCAGTGGAGGTCTTTGAACTGATCCACATCTTTGATGATCTTCGAGCTTTCTTTGAGATCATCAGCCACAGTAAATCTCTCTGGATCATCCATAGTAGTGTTGCCTTCATGTGAAGTTGTGACATTTGGACCGACATGCTCACACTTTTGAATCATGACATCTTTCCATCAGAGTAGCGGAAGCCTTACTGGTTCATGATATTTGCAGCAGCGAAGCATAAGCATAGTATGAAATATCAGAGCCAGGTTATGTAAATATGCACCAGTCATGATTTCTTCAAATTAAGTGTGGATGCTGTGAGCATGCGGCTTTGGATTGAATCCTCAATTCTGATCAGCTGCAACCGTCCAAGTGTACCTGCAAACAACAGTTAGCAATAAAACACACGAAAGTGTCTTTGACCACTTTCGTCGAATTGAGGTACACGGCCCACGGTTCCCCGTTGATCAGTACAAGTACTGCCTGTGATCAGGTAGGATTCCTAAGAATCTCCTTGACAGGGTTTCGCAGCTGTTCTAGCTGTTCTCAAACCGGAACGTCTCAAAGAAGACAACACGGAGTGAGTGAACCAGCGAATTGAGATTCACTGATTGATGAAAAATGATTTGAAAAACAATCGTGTATTGCTTGAAGAAAGAGTTTTGCAATACGACGAAGGTTTTATGAGAAAGATCAATTTTCAAACAAAATACTTTTTGTATTAGAGAATGAGTACACATTCGACGTGCTAGCGAAAAGAAGAGATTCGCACATCGAATGGTTTTTCTAAAAGTATTTTTCAATCAGAAATACTTTTTGAATTTGAAAACATAAGTACACATTCGACGTGCTAGAGAAAAGAAGGTTTGCACATCGAATGGTTTTTCCAAAAGTATTCGTCAATTCCAATCCTGGACCAAGGTTGATTCAAGAATGAATCTCCCCATCGTTTCTATCCAGTTGTCACAAGTTTGATCTTACGGGAAGATCTCACATGTCACCCACCAAGAGCTTGTTTGATGTTGGCTCTAGAAGGATTTCCATCTTCATCGTGAATATTTTCATATCACTCGGATGTTCTGGCAATACCACAAGGATAATGCGTAGGACTCTTAATATGTACTTACTTTCCACATTGTGTGAAAAAGCAAGTCTTCAAGAATTTAGTGTCCTAACGAGATATTGTGGATGATCTCTTGGCTCTAGACTCAATAGTGCACATTTGGTTCCTGTGTCGGAGACTAGGGAGAGGGTCTCCTTCTTCAATATCAACAATCTCTAAGAGAAAGTCGATAGATAATGTCGGTTCCCCGTGAGAATGAAACAAGCCCTTTTAAGAGGAACTTGAGTGGCTTGGGAAGTTTAGTGCAGTGCGTCACTGGGTCCATGACGTCTTGTCTTCAATACCAGTGTTACCTTAGTAACAACCAGTAGCATATGTATTGAACCCGGTTACTGCCCTAAGGTTGAATTATTGGAGGGCTATTTCTTTTCACCCTTTTCATATTCAATTCTTTTTCATTCTTCAACCCCTTCAGTGCTTACCGAGACTTCATCACTAGAACCTTGTTGGGTTTATTCCAGTACTAGCTCTGTCTCAGTCC
Source organism: Chrysanthemum seticuspe (assembly GCA_019973895.1). Taxonomy (NCBI): domain Eukaryota; kingdom Viridiplantae; phylum Streptophyta; class Magnoliopsida; order Asterales; family Asteraceae; genus Chrysanthemum; species Chrysanthemum seticuspe. The sequence goes on from BPTQ01000008.1 coordinate 307,368,563, forward strand.
GCACTCTTCCCATATCTCACTTTTCTCCTTTTTTCATCATACCTAAAGACTCTACACTATCTAGTGGATTGTCCCTGGGTAGATCCCTCCGGCTCTGGCGGGATCGTGGGAACGAATACCTAACCTAACCATCCTTATAACACCATGCATAAAGTAAATTGGTCGGTCTTTTGGTATTGTTCTTTCCTTCATGAAACCAATCGAAAAATCATTTGGAAAAACAATCAAGGTACTTGTGATACGAGATCAAATCATTTTGTACCTTAATAGTTTTGATCATTTTAGAAATGCTCCCCCTCAACATGTGCATATGATTTAAAATTGTTTGGCACATGGAGGCAAGAGTTCTTTGAAATAATTTCTTGATCACAATTTCCTTAGAAAAAGCCATTTGAATTTCTTTGGTAAAATTCTCCCCCTCAATATGTGCATAGGATTTTTGAAATCATTTTTATCACATAGAGGCAAGAGTTCTTTTGAAGCACATCCACAATCACAAAATCCATTAAGAAAAAACCATTTGAAAACACAATCAAGGTACTTTATAATCTCTTTTAAAAAACTTTTGTACCTCGATGGTTTTGCTCCCCCTCAATCTGTGCTTCGAGATTCGAAAGCGTTTAGCACATATGAGAGAGCAGCCTGCACAACTGAATCAAAATGATCAACTTTTATCAAATTTCATTATTAAATCACAAATTCTCCCCCGATCAAAAATATCAAATCCTTTGAGATTTTGGATCCCAAGTGATTTAATTCGGTTTAGAAAACATGGGAGAAAATGTGGCCTTGTTTAAATACTCATCTGGTTTTTTTGGATAAATCCTCCTCCTCAACATGTGCATTGTGTATTTGAAATCGTTTGGCACATGGAGGAAGGAGTGCCTTTGAAGGACTAAAACCAATTCCATTAAAACAGATAAGAGATTTAAATCACGATCTTTCCCGCGATCAAAATTTCAAACCATTTGAGATTTGTGATCCCAATAGATTTAAATCATTTAGAAAATTTTGGGGAAAGACGTGGCAAGATTTAATTCTGAAAGATGACAGATAGGAACAGATTTAAACATTAAAGATTGTTAGTGTCAGGTATGATAGTTTTTAAGAGATCTTTTAGTAAAATAAAACAATTTCACAATCAAACAAGAACAGAAAAAATTTCATTTTGAAAGACCTTGATTCTAAAGAAAAAATCATACCATGACATAACATTAAATCTTTAGATCACCACATTTTAGCGTACAAACGGACTCTTTTGAAGATATATTGTTTGAAAATATTTTATTCAAAATCACTCTCCCCCTCAATCGATGACCGAAGTCAATAATTGAGTGACTTAGGTTTTGATAACAAGAAGTCCGGTGATTTTCAAAATTAATTCCAATTAATTTTCAAAACAATATTTTCCATTTTCAAAACAATTTAATCAAATTATTCAAAATTGTTTAAAAATGGTATCCTGCACAAAGATACGTTAGTGGTTGAGAAGCTTCCATTGTTGTTGCTGTAGGGTTGGAAGAAAAACCGTCTGCAAATGCAGTGAGACTTCTTCTTACGTTGCATTTTGAATGCCAACTGAGGTCCAATTAAGCTCCGTTTCTTCACTTGTTGAAGAAAACCATCTGCTGATGCAGTGAGACCTCTTACGTTGCATATATGCCAACTCTCCACAGAAGTCCAGTTAAGCTCCGTTTCTTCATATGTCAACCCAAGATATCGTTACCCTTTCCTTGCGGCATCCAATCATGTTCATTTGTGGGATCCGGATCGGGAACATTCTTATATACCAATATACCTGCATATGTTAGTGAACACACATACAAATATATGGTGGTCGACAACACCCAAACAACAATCGACTAATAAAAGTCAATCCAACATATCAATCAGATCATGTAAGGTATGGGAATAATGTGTTTCTCAAACTCTAATCATCTAAACCTAACAATCATATCCTAGAAACCTAGTCCTTCAACATAGGCAATTATATTTTTCCAGATAAGCACGTAGGATAATTAAGAAAGTCCGTTAGATGATATAAATTTGAAAACATTCTCCCCCTCAATTTTCACAAAAACACTGAATCTGATAGATTTACAAGCAACTCATTTACCACCATTTTGAACACAACAAATATTTTTCTGAAGAATTTTAGACGGAAAAACATTTGTGTAGGAACAGCAGTCCTTCGACATACTTTCCTCAAATAGTTTTAGGATAAGTGCACGAAATATTTGAAAATCATTTAAGCGTAGCACTTTCCTTCTTTGAAAAACGGGTTGCTATCAGAAATAATAGCAAGCCATGGTTTAAGCGCGGGTTACAATCTGAAGTAACTGCAAGCCATAGTTTGAGACATGTTTTGGAAAAGAATATTTACACCTCCTGCTCGAACTTCATCTATGGTCCCGTGCCATTATTGAATGACATTTCTAAGACCGTAGATGTTATCGATACCAGAAGACATGTCTTTAGAAAACATATTTTTGGTATTTTTGAAATTTTCTGATTTTTATGGATTTTTGAGGGTTTTATATTTTTCTATTTTCTTTTTGAGGTTTTCTAATTTTGTATTTGGTTTTGCTGGTTTTATATTTTTGTATTTTGCTTTTCTGAAAAATATATACAAAGATAGAGAAGATGATATAGTTAAAGAAGATGATGATACGAGTACCGAGATAAGGATATCGAGCAGCACGTCGTAGAAGATAGAAGTCATCAACTCTTAAACATTCACCACCGAAGCTTCCAGGGCTCTTGAATCGAAGAAAGAAATTGAACCATCTGAAAGTGAGACTTTGGCAGCTTCCCCCCAAACCGAAAATCCTTTAGCTGAGCAGATTCGAAGCTCTATTTCAAGCTTTCCTTAGCCAGGTGCACAGAGAAGCACACCATTATCATAAATCCCGCTGCTCCTTTCAAGAATAATCACCGTGATTCTTCGTTCGAGGTTATATCATCAACAAGAAGAACAACATCGTATCATCCCACACATAAAATAATCTTCTCAAATTTCTTTTTCCCACTGAAATCTGAAGCGATCCATTCCAAAAAAGGTGTCAAGAGAACACTTCCCCCACGTAGTTGAATTGTTGCAGTCAGCCTCTTTGTATAATGCTCTAGAACTCTCCCAAATACACATCAAGAGGGGAATGAAGAACACCTTCCCATGTTCACATTTTTCTTCCCTGATGAACGTGTGTGAAGCTCAAGAACCCGAAGTACACCAATATCCAAGAACTCTCCCGAATACACATCAAGAGGGTAATGTAGAACACCTCCCCTATGTTCACATCTTTCGTCCCTGATGAATGTGTATGAAGCTCAAGTATCCGAAGTATACCAATACACAAGGAATGAATAACTGATAACATTGAAGAAGCAGGCCAAGTCACTGATTATCTCTGCGGGTGACAATCTCTGCGGATGTCAACACCGGAATAAGTGATTATATCTCTGAATCACTGATTAAGCACTCAAGTGAAACAGCTGAGCATCCCCAATGTACACGATCTCTCTCCCCTGATCATTGCGATACCATCGAAATCACCACACACTAGTGTACCTCTTTTATCTTCAGAAACCTTTTCTAACATCACTTCCCCCACGTAGTTGGAATAATAACACTTAACGCCTTAATGAGTAAAACCTTGAGTTTCTCTGCGGTCATGACATTTGTCTTCCCGGGATATCTTCAATTTCTTAGAAGTATTAAGTACATCAAGTTTACTCGCGTTTAGATGCTTGTCTCCTTCCCCCTTTCTAGTTTTGATACTTCAGAATCAGCAACTCTTTGAATGCCCAAATACTTGAAATTTGTTGAGAAGATCGCTTGAAGTCTTTGTAAGAATCAACTTGCTGAAGACTCACTCTGACTATTTTTATCAACCCTTATGTAGACAATTTGAAGTGACCACTGAAGAAGAAAAACCGATATACCCTACTTGAAACTGAAGTCAACTTCCCCACATTTGTATCTTAAGCTTGCACCTAATGATGGAAGAACGGTGTAGAGAATTTATGCTTCAAGCAAATCTCTAAGTACTCACTACCCAAACAAAGTATGAGACATTAACACCTCTTGCGATTATCCACACCGTCATATGCGTGTGACACTGAGTAAAACAAAGTAACTCCTAATAGTGATAGTTAACCAGGTCTTCAACCATCCACCTCGACTGCTGGTAACTAGATAAACCAAGTCTTCAACTCAAATTCTTAAGCCCGAGCAAGTTATCAAATAAGAACACGCCTTTGTGAAAGTCAACTTCAATCTCAAATAAGTGATAAATGATTAACTCCGAAGTAATCACCTTGTGTCAAATGTCCAACAGTAGTCAATATCAACGTCTCGAGTAGTCACTGCTAAAGAATATGAGCAAGTCTAATTGGGAATTGAATCTGACTTATAACTTTCTCCCAATTAGTGCTCTCCCCTAAACTGACAATCTGTTTGATAAATGCCCAGATTAAGAAGAAGTCTTTAGATTGTTAAATGCAACTCGTCTTTAGTCTTCTAACATGTAGCAGAAAATGTAGAACAGACTGTAGACTCGACCTTCTTCATGATTGTCCAGTTGGGGAATAGATAGTTAACATCTTCAACTCACCAAAACAAGAACATCACCAAAAAGCATCCCAATCAACTTACATCTTGCAAATCCCCTTAACTAAAATCCCTCCCAATCAAACAAGAACAGAAAGATGTTCATCAAGGAAATCAGCAATAAGGCCGCAACGAACACACAAGATGGTAACGCCAAACTACCAATCACATCAAACAAGAACAGAGAGATTGTTCGGAATCATCATGTTGATGTATACGTGAAGCATTAACCGGAAGCACTTTGTCGATAAACTCATCAATCCAAGTGAAGATGTCAACCAACGGCTCTTAGAAGAGAAAAAACTCCATGTGAAGATGACCCGATAATAAGAAGCTCGGTTCTTACATGAGTTTCGAGCCGTATGACCATTTAAATTCTCAAATATCAATCAGCAATGCAAAAAATTCACACTTCTTCTCCCCCTCAAGAATTGCATACGGAGATGCCATTCTTGACTAAATAAGTGAAAATCATCCGAAAGTTCTATTCACACTTCTCTCCCGCAAAATCAGCACGAGATGTCGCCATCTTCATTATAATCGAGCAAGTGGAATGAGAAAACAATCAGTGGTAGCCCGGTTCACTTTATGACTGAAGCGCATGGAAAAAGCATGAAGCATGTTGATGAGAATGGTCATTAATTAGAAGATTTCTCTTCTTCAGAAGATAAAGCGCACTGAAACGTACACTTTTCTTTTCTTTAGAGAACGAGGCATGAACTGTTGTGTTCATACGTCATAAGAAGATTTCTCTTCTTCCGAAGATAATGCGCACTGAAACGTACACATTTCTTTTCTTTGGAGTACGAGGCCTGAACTGATGTGAACAGACGTCATAAAGATGAAGTACGAGGCCTGAACTGATGTGAACAGACGTCATAATCTCTCTCTTTTCAGCTCTCTTAGCAAAACATGTAATCAACCCCATTATCATTCAGTAGGCCCTTTGTCGTGACAGCTGATGGAGAAAACCCAATATGATGAATTTGACCCTGAAGTAAACTAACCCGAACTCGTGACTTATACTTGCACATATGTAACAAAGAGCGGTGCCGATTTCCATTAGCATCTCTAAGTACTCTCTATGTACTCTATACTCTTCAACCAACCAACCATCAAGTACAAGACGTACATTACCTCTTGAAAATCCACAATTGAATGTGACACTGAGCACTACAACGTAACTCCTTAAAATGATAGTTATTTTGTAGTGGTATGACCCCAATTCCCCCAAGTGGTAAAAGAAAAGGTAAAAGACACCCAACAATAACTAGATTTCCAAGTCTTTGTTTTTGAAGATAAGCTTGAACAAGGATCATGAAGAATCTTCATCCAACCATCCCCGATACCTTCTGATACTAAGTACACTTGCCCGTGAAATTTCACTTCAACCTCAAATAGATAATATTGAATTAACTCCGTTGTTACATCTTGTTAAAAACTCAACTCTAGCCTCCTTTGGCATTATAAGAGAACTATGATAATGGTTTTCATCCCGACCATAATTAAAAGTACATCACCCCGTAAAACCATGTAATAACCAAGCTGCTATGACGATAATCCAAACACACATCCAATTCATGAAGTACACCCTTTTTATCCCTTCTTCGAAGCAAAAACCATAGCACCAGCATCAGAAAAGATCCCGAAATACACTTTCCTTTTCTCCAGGATGGTTCCATCAATACGGGATTTTACAATTCTATGGTTTAAACCGAAAAATAGTTTATTTCGCGGGATTTTACAAAACCAAGAATAAACCGTAAGATAGATCCGGAAATGCACTTTACACATACCAGGATGTTTCCATTGTCACGGGATTTTACAAGTCTATGATTTAAACCGAGAAATAGGTTCTTTCGCGGGATTTTACAAAATCAAGACAAAACCGTAAACAATGTCAGCTTGAATGTGTTACGACAACTTTGGTTTCAGTGAATATCTGTTTTAGGGGAACATGCAGCGGTTCATCAATGGTTCATTATCCAACATCATCAACCATCCAATCAACACTTTGGTAAACACATCATTCACGCATTCTGTCGGCAGTAGTTGTGACCACTTGGTGAAGTAAATCCGATATGTCAAACTTGATCATGAAGTAGAGTTCCCCAGAATTGTTACTTCAACTTGTACTAATCCTTGTGAAAAAGAAACGGTGTACCCAATGTACAAAACCTCTTGACATTCTCAACTGAGTGAGACACCGAAGTGATAGTTACGTTGTGGGTTAAACGAGAAAGAATCACAACCGTAATTAAATAGCCAAGTCTTTATCACCCTCAATAAACGCCCAAACAAGTCATCTTCGCAGAAGGGTAGAAAGAAAGAAGACGAAATAAGTAAACACACCCGGAAAGCCTAACTTCAAATCCAAATATGAAATATCGAACTTAAATAACCCCGTAGTCAACTTTGTTCATTAATTCAAGCCGTGACACAATATATTCCGAGAGAATGTATAAACCAAAGCATCCAGCTGCATATGACCTCAAATCTCATCATCCAATCATATATCACAACAAGACTCATTGTCAACTTTCATCAGTTCACAAATCGTATCATCAAATTTCACGTCTCGTATCTCATTATCAAACCACATTTCTTCAACAGATCACACAAAATCCAAATCTCATATAATCTTGAATTTGAAAAGCCCATAAAAAAAATCCAATACCCGATCTATCAACATTTCACCCGATTCATTAACACTTCATTGGATTCACCCGATCCAACATATAAATTGAATCGTCTAGGTCACATAAATCACATATAATTGGCCCATGTACAAAATCTCACTCGATCCATTAGTAGCCTAACTGTCCTTCAGCCCATGCAATCAAATCACATTCCACGCAATATGTACGCTGGAATCACTCTCACAAAATACAAATAATCACAAAGACCTTAACCACATTTACGCAATATGCACACCCATGGCTCAAACTCGGTTTAAATTAGTTTCATAATAGTAGGCCTAATCACAAACTTTCACATCAATTGGATTATCCAAGCCCACATGTTAAAACATGGTTGCAGTCCAAAAGAGAGTTAGGCCCCGGATTGTCCAATAAACCGGTTGCCCTTAATGGGGTATAAAATAACACTTAACCACATCTATACCCTAAAAATCCTCACACAACTTAACCTAATCACATATCAAAGCGCCTCTTTCTCTCAACAATATCTCTGCCTCACATCTTTACCAAATCACATCACAATAACGAACTTCTCCTTCTATCAAACGCAATCATCCCTCAAACACAAACCCTACAAACTCTCCAACCAATCCGCCCACTTAATCAGAAAAATTAACACTTAATCATCATCTTAATCCAAATTAATCTCATGCCACTCTTCTTCAACCCATCAAAACAGTAATCGAACAACACCACAGGGATGGTTTTATTTAAGAGATGGCCAAGAGAACAAACAAAGTCTTCAAGGTAGGTTTTACTTTTGATTTTGTATACCCGTTTGTTTGCTTGGAACCGATCATGAAGCAAGGATGAGACCCAATAATGGTTTTGTTCTTATTTCAGTTATTCGAATATAAATAAAAATAAAAAAATTAAGATCAGTGATGCAATCATTATTTCGTGGGACAAGGGCTTAAAGGTCTCGAAAAATCAGTAATGACCACGAAATAACTAGCTGAGATCTTGAATTGTTTTCATTTATTTTTGTGAGTCTAATTTGAGATAAAGTAGATGTTGGGATTGGAAGAGTTTGAAGCTTGTGATGAAGTTGAGGTTGTGAGTAGTCATGATATTGTTATGTTATGCTCGAAGTTGTTTTATCATTTTGAAAAAGGATTTGTTGCTGAGTCGAGTTAGAGTCGGTATATGGACTTTGACTAGTGAAGGATGAGACCTGAGGTCTTGGTGAGTCTTGGTGATTGGTATTGAGGTCGAGTCGTTTGTGGTATTAGTTATGTGTGGTCGTGGTCAATTCATTCTTCATCTCTTCTTTTCTGTCCTAGTCGCTAGCCAAGTATTATCAAAAAAAAACTCGCTAAGCCTTTAAAACCATACAAGTCGCTATTGACTCAAAAGTCAATAGTCGCTACATTCTTTTAAGTCAAGAGTCAATTCGCTAGCACTAAGTCGCTAGATTTAAGATTTGTGCCAAGTCGCTAGCGAGTTATGCAAGTCGCTATTGACTTTTATGTTAAGTCGCTATTGACTTGAGTTGACTAAATAGTCAACTCGCTACATGTCTCAACTCGCTAGCATGAATATCAAAAATTTTCTGATGAGTTTTCCGATAACTTTTCCGACCATATTCATGAAAAACCCAGAAAAACTTCATAACAACTGCATCTTATGAATGTTAAGACCAGTTTTGACCATAAAAATGTGACTTTGACCACAGAAAAATGTCACAGTTAGCATCTTATACCCAGAAAAATGTGATATTCGAAGACATTGACCCATTTTGACCATGAAATGAACAAATGACCATAAACATATTAAACCCAGAAACAAATCAAAAGAACTGCTTCATATAACTGTTTAACCATGACACAAATTATCATATTCAAAGCACATGACTTATTCATATTCAAAAACAGATTTAGTTGTTAGCGAACATGACTTTTTGACCAAAAACAGATTTTTCCTATTCAAGCACATGACTTTTGACCAAAACCACACGACCAAAACCAGATACACGAAACATGTAGAACAGTTATCAAAACAAATATTCCAGACACAAAAGTACCAAAACAGTTGAAAACAGGAATCAAAAAATACCACACAAATCAACAAAACACAACAACCTTGGCTCTGATACCAATTGTAGGATCGTTATTTTTATTGTGTTGATGATTCGGGTGGTCTTGGGAGATCAAAATACATGTTAGCCATTAGAGAGAGAAAGTTAGAGAATTGGGTGTTTTCTTGGTAGAGAGTTACTTCAAATGTTGAATATTAGATTATGAGAAGCACCACCCCTTCCATGGATGGAAGGGGTATTTATACTTACAGACTCAACGACCTCCTATCGGCCTGTGGATCAGGGATACAGTGGGTAAAGACCCGTCCTTCCTCCACGGTGTTGCACTAAACTAAACTACGCTACAAACTAATAAATTAACTACTAAATAACGTGACTAACGACAAGTCTACGAGCTAAATTAAGCTAGATAACATTTGGGGTGACCGACTCTTCACTATGGATTTTTCTAATTCCTAACACCCTCATTTTTTTCTTCTTAATAACATACTCATTCTCAGAACCATTTGCAAAATCATTATCATCTAACAGATCCAACTCACTTTTCTTAAAAAAAAATCATCTGATATTTGGCTAGAGCTTCCTATATATGGTAACTCTGTAGTCTCAGTCACTTTGAACAGATTAACATCAAAATCAGGCTCCTCAAAAGTATTAGGCTCATCAACAACTGTGTTTCCGTCATGATTGTTCTCAATATCATCATCATCACTCACATAACTATCTGTTTCACTCACATTGTTATCACTTAAAGATTCATCGATTTCACATACCTGTACATATTTACCTTTTTGGGTATGCTCAACAGGATTACATATTTCCTCCTCTTGATGACCTGACTCTTGATCATTTTGACATACCTCTTCAGGACTATCTATTTGGATATGCTCAACATGTTTATCTATATGTTGGTTGACATCACGTACAACATATTCAGTTTGACAGACCTCTACAGATGAAAACAAGGGTTCTGTTTCAGGCATCTGACTAGATTGTACCAAAGTATTGACTTCCAAAGATTTATGTGTAACCTGACATATATCCTCTACCACAGATTTATTAACAATGTTTTCTAAGAACAATTTGTTTGAGCAATATGGAACAATAGCAAGAGCTGCCTTTTTCTTTGTTGCATCCACATCAGCAATAACTGTCCTAATTGACTTTGGTGACATTTCATCAACATCCAATGTTGTCTTACCATTTTCAACATAAACTTCTATCATCTTATGGTTATCAACAAGATCTTTCAATATTTCTAAATTTGCACTCTCACTTAAGCTATACAAACCATCATCTAAATTATTACCAGGCTTAACAAAGTAATAGTATTTTTTTGAACCAAACTCATAACCCAATTCATACATAAGAACATCCAACTCTTCGACTGACACACTATCAACATCAACCAAATCAACTAAATTTTCCATACCTCCAACGTAGATTCTACCAGGCCAGTATTTAAAGAAACCGTTGTGATGAACCCTCATGCTAAACATATTAGATCTACCACCTGAAAACATGTCAATATATGTTTAAGGCATTCTAAAAAGTTAATTGCCAAAAAATAAATACCCCAATTAGAAATTCCAATGTTATAATCAAAATAAAAACAGTACCGTATTTCTTCTTAGCAGAGTCGTACAGGACGGTATCATCAACTGGATAACCTGGATGTCTTCTTACTTTCCATAGAGTAAAGTCCATGTTTTGGTTTTTTGATTAATAAACACGGGTTTTGTGACATGCAATTAGGGTTTGTGAATTGTGTTAATTCTTGTAACGAAAGTTCTGGGACGAAAAATAATACAGTATATGTGTTTATGGGGCGAGAAGAGGGTTACATTACATGTGAAAATAATACAGAAATTTTTAATTGAAATAAGGAAATGACAATTTTGCCCTTGGACTTAAGACAAAACAAACGGCAACGGACGTGGTTGACTAACAGAAAAATGGTCAAAGGACCAGTTTAGACCATGAAACTTGGAAAAAGGACTCCCGACAATGAAAATCCCAACTTTTGGTTCAACGTGATGCGCATGTACAAGATTAGGGACGAACCGTGTATTTTACTCTTATATTAATAAACATAATGACATTTTACATCAAAGATAGAAGAGCAATAGACATGCTTATTCTTTTCAAAACTATACAACCTGCATACTGAAACTAAAAACAAGAGAAAATCTATCTCAGACTGATGACGTATAGTGCGTGTAGCAGACCTAATGGACCCAACATGTGCTATACATATTTAGGGCCCAAGCCTAACAAAGATACCGAGCTGCTACTAAGCTCAATGACAAATTGGCTATGGCGCGGACACACAAAGACGTACGCATACCATCTGAAAAATGCTCCCGCTAGCACTACTAGCGGATTAACCAACGGTCGTGGAAGATGGCATGTGTACTGCAACTACGATCATTACGGATCCTTACCCGACAATGGTCCCACTCTAGCCACTAACAAATATAAGCGAAATACTAGGAAACCTAGTATTTGACTCGCCTATAAAAGGAGACTCTAACACAATTACGAGGTATCAATTTCTCACATATAAAAATATACTCGTATCCCAACATTCTCTCTCAAACATGATTTCTTACTCTCACGTCGGAGCTTAACCGTGGGATCTGTCCCCACGATAAGGGTAACGACTTACTTTCATTCGTGCAGGGAATCATAAGGAAAGTAGAAAGAACGTAGAGACATAAGGAAAATAGCTGATTATTATTAGATATAATGGAATGTTACAACAAGAGAATGAACTATCTCACCTCCTAAGAGAGTCTAGGAGGTGTTATATAGGCTTATTACATGCTATCTTTCACTACTTGACATAATAAGTCATTGCGTAATACGCATACAAGATAGCTACAACAATTCACGTAAATGCCTTCACTTTTAAGGCTAACAATCTCCCTCCAATGATGACATACATGAATTGCTTACAACGATTCTTGCAAGCAAAATAAACATTAAATATATCAGCTTCAAGGATGACATGACGACTCTTGTTCTTCTAGAATCCTGAGATTGCTTCTTCTTCTTCTTCTTCATTACTTGCAGAAGAAACATTGTAAAGATGTCTAATTGGGTTATTAATCCCTCCCAATTAGTGTGCCTATTTCTTTTGCTCCCTCCCGAACTGAAAACTCATCTTGAGCAGATTAGAAGCTTGTCGTGTACATGTCTTCTGACTTTAAGTGCACATCGGAAAATGTAGAAAATACCATATCTTTGACTTTGAATTAACAATTGAAACTGATGTAGATATTGTAGTACACACTTATCAAACTTCTTTGACTCCTTCAATGAGATAAGCGTTCAAGCGCATAAATAAATCCTCATTGAAATGATGGTAGCACGTTTAGGAAAGATAATATCAACATCATCATCTCACATCGAATGTTTCCCAGTAACCAAACATACATAAGTCGAAACAATAATACCCAACACAGATCTATCCAACCAATGTTCATCAACCCAATAAATCCCTCAACAAGTATCTTGCATATTTGGCACGAATGCATAAGACCAATTTCCGAAATACTAGATAAATCCCTATACGAGTACACTATTTCTTCCTCCATATAATACGAATTTCGAATTGATAACACCAAAGGAAAAAATTAAGCTCAATACCTCGTATATACCAAATGATGTACAGATTTCTCCTTCTTTATGGTTTCGATCTTTCGGAATTAGCATAATACTGTGTACATGCAAAACTGGATCAACTGGAAGTAAATATGAAAAGTCGTGAATGCATAAGCACTCTCCTATGAGAATATGGCAATAAATACCCTTAGTATTATTCCCTCGATCAATCTTAACCAATAAGCCATTAATCAATCCATGTAGATAACTGTAATAACTACATATGGAGAAACCATGTACTACGATATCTTGATGAAGCATATTACACAAACCCCTCAACTTATATTTGTGCTAAACTCGTGACTCAGAACGGTGTAGACCATATACCTAACATCAAAAGTATAAAAGCATCCAACTACTTGACCTATCCTCAATTACTTGAGACACTGAGTACTACAATGTAAGGATAACTACTTTGTGGGTATAAATAGAAAGAAACACAAACGTTACTAGATAGTCAAGTCTTAATCACAAACCATCTTCGTGTAGTAGAAAGAAAGAAACAAAGATACATAAATGCGAACTTGCGAAATACAACTCCATTTCCAATTTCGTAGTATAGAATACAAACTATGTAGTCACATAAACGTTTAAGTTCCAAAACTAGCCGTGTTATACCAAAAACGGATCTTGATAAAGGATAACATATGTAGTTGTGAGAGTTGGTTTGTTTTGACAACGAAAAGGAGGGTAACATATGAGGTTTTCAATACTTGTCAATTATTTAATGGAGAAGTACACTTTTCATTAAATGCTTCCATTCCTGTAATAAGATAAATTTTACTTTAGAGAACAGTGTTGACAACTGTCCCTCCTTTATACCAACTCTGGTACTTGTTTGGCTTTTTTGTAGTTGCTTTTAGAAATTTTCTGTCCATAATTTACGTTTGTTTCAGAGATAGAGTATTCAGAGTCATGGAGTCTTTTTCAAATCTTAGTGCCTCTGATGTTGTTTGTAGCTCATGTACTTTATTCACTGATACCGCATTAGTGAGGTAAATTATTTCTTCAGTGAGTAAAAGCCATTTTATGCTCAAATATTTGGAAAGGACAATTGGGTCAAATCTTTGGGCAACACATAGGTAATAACTAATTGGGCTTATTTAAAAGGGCAAATGGCATAAAAAACACTCAACTTAGGGTCTATTTTCAATCAAGGTACTCTACTTTTTTTTTTTGCACATAAAGGCGCTCAACTTTTTTTTAGCGAATTTAGGTTTTTTTAACTTTTGTTAACCCACTTCGTTAGTAAACTACGTGTTTGGTCCTTGAGTTTGTATAATCATTTCATGCACCATCCACCACCACCATATAAAAATTTTCGAAAAAAAAATTTAGAAAAAATATTTCAATAAAAAGAAGTTTTTGAAAAAAACAATTCGGTAAAAAAAGTTTCAAAAAAAAATTCGAAGAGAATTTTGAATTTTTTTTTGAATTTTTTTTGGAAACTTTGTTGAAAATTTTTAAATTTTTGATTTTTTTTTTTCTTTTCGAATTCTTTTTTTGAATTTTTTTGGAAACTTTTTTTACAATTTTTTTTTTCTCAAGAACTTTTTTTTTTGAATTTTTTTTTTGGATTTTTTTTGTGGTGATGCAATGATTATACAAACTCAAGGACAAAAAATGTAATTTACTAACGAAGTGAGTTAACGAAAGTTAGAAAAAAAACCTAAATCCGCTAAATAAAGTTGAGTGTCTTTATATGCAAGAAAAAAAGTAGAGTAACTTGATTGAAAATAGACCCTAACTTGAGTGCCTTTTTTGTCATTCACCCTATGTAAAAAGATAAAACTAACCCTATTACTCATACACGTTCCATATTCAATTACCCTAATCAGATCCGATCCCTTCTTGTTCAACATCTACATTGGAGGCCAAAAAAAGTTGATCTCTTCATCCCAAATCAAGGCAAGTTTATCCAGCAAACAACTTTACAATTATTATGGTTGCTAACATATGTTCATGCAATCATGCATGTACTTTTAGCTGTTTTTTGTTTCCGTTAAACTGACTATATGACGACTTTTGTATGTTTGCTGCAACAATGTGGTTTGCTTATGTATGGAATGCTTTGATGTTTTTTGTCATTGTCGTAGTAAGCAAGTTTGGTCTCAAGTGATAGTACCATGCATTGTTATAAGAGGTCCTATGATCAGTAACTATTGCTTTATCTGTTCACGTGATCAAAGCTACTTAATTAAGAGTTGATAACATTGTGTCGCTCTGTTATAATTAGCATGGCATTTACATACGATTATGGTCTAGTAATAATTAAAATTACAACACTCTTTTATGCCAATCGTTTGTTGAAAACACACAACTCTATTTTGTTTTATTTCGAAACTGTTGCATCATGTACTCAATATAAGTATGTTGTGTTGTGTGTGACTGGTCCTAATTACCCAATGCACTAGATAGTTCACATATACCAGCCAAAGTAGTAGGTTGATAAGTGGAGAAACTCATCCATGGAGTTGTCTGATATCATAGTATTACTTGTTTTGTAGCCAATTAATTGTTTTAACTATATACAGTTACTGTTTATGCATGAGTTTAACATTTGTATGTATAAGACTCATAATATAATTGACCGTGATCATTGTAATAATCCATTAAACAACTTGTTAGATTTGTATTGTGGTTGTCCTTGTATGATATAACACTTCGATTGTACTCATTACAGTAGTTGACCATGATAACTGTTACAGTGAATAGATACAATAACTGTGGCTCGTTTTTTCCATTGTCACAGGTGGTATGCCAAAATATAATAAAAAAAGTAGCAAGAACGTATGATGTATTAACAGATAGTATACACGAAATGGAAGTTGACAATTGAACCATTGACACTTTGCTTAATCGAAAGATAATATGAATATATTTTATCATTGAAATTGTGCTTTATTGAGTTACATGAATTATAGGAGTTCCTAACTTATATGCAAGAAGACTTGCAATGGATGCTGATAAATTATATCTTATGGCAATTAAGAACCAATTAATTAGAAGTTATTCATGTGGTGTGTTTAATTCTGGCTCTTCTCGCGCACACCGCAGATCTCTTACAAGAAACCGTGTTGAATTACCTTACCAAGTGTATATACTGCATATACAAAGACAAGCACCTAACTGTTTTTTTCTTATGATCTGATCTAAAAACTGGTATTAAATTTTTGTAGGTGAGAAGGGCATATTCATACATATTCGTATTTTTTTCTTTTTCTTTTCCCTCAATTCCGACTCAAGAACACAATAAAACTAACAACTTCTTTCCTCATCTCTTCCCCATCTACCACTTCAGGTGCCGTCCCGTCCCCCCTTCTTTATAAAAAAAACTCGAGAGCAGTCTAAGACGATTGCTTTGTTCTTTTTGGGTACCCAAGATGATCAGATCATGGGCAGGATTTAATTTGGGAAGAAGAGATGTTATGGTCTTTATAATGTGTTTATGTGTGTGTTGGGTTGGTTATCTCATGCCATTACCTAAGCTTCTGGATGAAGTCCCACAAAAGCCGCTTCTGGATGAAGTCCCACAAAAACAGGTTCTGGATGAAGTCAAACAAACACAAACAACAGTCAATAACCAAAACCATCTTTGGATCACACTCGCGAAACACATTCTCTCGAAACAATCTCCAAAGTCCAACGTCGTTTTCTCTCCAATCTCCATCCATGGCATCGTGGGGTTAATAGCGGCCGGTTCCAAAGGCCAAACACTTGATCAAGTCCTCTCCATTCTCAAAACAAAAACCCTCGATGAGCTTAACACTCATGTTTCTAAGCTTGTGTCCTTAATGGCTGATGGTAGCTCAAGTGGCGGACCGTCTTTGTATTCTGCAAACAGTGCATGGATTGACCAAACCCTTTCTCTTAAAGCATCTTTTAAACAGGTTTTGAACAATGTTTATAAGGCCACTTGTAAACAAGTCAATTTCTTTAACAAGGTTAGTTCTACTTAGTTTTTGCATGTTGTTTATAGATATTAGTTTAATAGCTAACATATGTTCTTTTTAATGAATATAGGCTGAGGCAGTCATAGAGGTGAATTCATGGGCCGAAAAGCAAACCAATGGTCTTATCAAAGGCGTCCTTCCTGCTGATGCAGTTAGCCATGAAACCAGGCTCATCTTAGCTAATGCAGTGTATTTCAAGGGAACCTGGAAAGAGCAGTTTGACCCGTCAATGACAACACACTCCGACTTCCACCTCATCGATGGGACCAAAGTTAAAGTGCCCTTCATGAGAAGCTACGAAAAGCAACTTGTGTGTGAATATGATGGTTTTAAAGTATTGGGTCTTCCCTATTCACATGGTGAAGATAAACGTCGTTTCACAATGTACATGTTCCTGCCAAATGAAATAGATACAATCCCATTTTTGATTGAGAAATTAGGTTCAGAATCTGACTTTTTGGAGCGGTACATACCACGAAAACAAGTAGAGGTAGGCGGGAGGTTTATGATCCCAAAGTTTAACATCTCATTTGGGTTTGAAGCTTCTAATATGTTTAAGGAATTAGGTCTTGTATTGCCTTTCACTACTGGAGGCCTAACTGAATTGGCAGACGAAAGCCTACGTGTTTCAAGGATCAATCATAAAGCGTTTCTGGAGGTAAATGAAGAAGGTACGGAAGCTGCAGCAGCAACCACTGTGGTTGCTGATGGCCTTTCGGTCGACTTTGTGGCAGATCATCCATTCTTGTTTGTGATTAGAGAAGATGTGAGTGGAGAGGTGCTGTTTATGGGACAGGTGGTTAACCCTAGTGTTAATTAATCTGGTTAATGAGATGTTAGTGCATATAGGATCGCGTCATACTCTTGGTAAAACGCATATCATAGAGATAGTGATGGATTGTTAAACAAACAGTATTATCGGGGAAAAGCATTGCTTCTGTCATTTTGTTCAGTAAATTTTTACTGATTCATGGTTATTCTCCATAAAGTGTTTTATTAAATAATGCAGGAATGATTATTTCTTATGTAATTTGATGAGATTATAGTAACAAAGAAGGTTTCTTATTTGAAGTGAGATTGTTATCTACTGCGCGTAATATGATTCTTGAATCGCGATTTCGACCTTAATTTTCTTAATTTGAGCGTATTTCCTAAATCTTGGATAACATATTAATGTTACTGTGACTGGTAATTGGGTTAGTGCAAAGTTTTGTTTTTCATATACCTGAATACATGCCTAATCAAATAAGGCACTGATAGACGCATGTTATGATCATTTTCTTTCTCTGCGTTTTAACCTTTACATGTGACATGTGTTTCATTCCAAGAGTGAGGCATATTATTTTGCACAATGTCATTTCAGATCGTGTGGAAGGCAAAGGTAAAATACGTCCGATGTGAAGACAAAGATGATTTCGTAGACTTGTAGCTTCGAATGTCATCATAGACATGTGTGGATGAGTGTTTTTAGTTGAAAATAACACTAAAAAGAGACCAACCATAAAAAAGATAGATGAAAAATGGATCAAACACAGATTTCCTAAATGATAAAAAAAATCGTGTTAATTTATAATTAATATATCAGTTAAACAAGAGAATTTTTCTAGAGGGGGTTCAACGTATTTGAAAGTTCATGCCTGTAATTCATACCACTGAATATACATCTAGCTCATGTCATGTGACCACTAACTTATACAGTAGCTGAGATCATCTAGCCTATTGATTATATATGTTGAAATCTCTTTCGTCCCCAAAAGAGCTTAGACTATACCTATATATGGTCATGTAAATTGATTACATGTAAATAGTACCAAATCTTAAGCTAATGGTCACATGGATTAGATGGACTACCACTTGATCGAGCTAATTAAGTGTCACATGAATTAGATGATAATAGTGCCAATAAATGAGCTAATGGCCACATGAATAAGATGGAAATGGTACCAACTACTAACGGGTTGTGGGTCTTAATTAATCCCGTGAGGAACATGTTACATGTGTGTTGAGTACTTGTCGTTTAAGAAAAATGGTACCAGCGTGATCTCTACACAGGAACCAACATGCAAGTGCAATGCTAAAACTTTTAACACATGACCTAGATAACGCAAAAAAGACTTGAAAATTCCAACTGCACATTGTATGATGTTTGAAAGGTTGTTTTTACACAGTGATCTCTAATACTATAACTGCATATTCAATCATTCGAACTTTTTTTTCTTTTTTCTTTTTCTGATTACACAATGTATAGCAACTCCAACTTCATATCATAATTTGCAGGAATTAGTACACCAGCAATCTGATCTTCACCAGCAAGCAGCTGCTACTTTTACGCCGCCCCACCCCTCCCTGATATATCGAATTACCAACTGGCCCGAATGAAGAAATAGGTCTTTAGCTGCAATAAAGAAATAAAATTGTTACGTTCTCTTCATGTAAAAGGAGCTTATCACACAAAATTATGATCAAGAATAATGTTGAACACCATACAAAATGTTAAAAGTTTTCATTTGTTACCCCAAGTTTGGTTCATTCTACGTACTTCATTTGAGAGTTTCATCGTCTTTTCTTGTTACATCAAGTAAACACAACCACCAGTCTCTCATGTTCATTCTCAGTGCCCACAAAAGAAAATGTTAATGACAAATTTGGGTCCAGACCAACAAATTAACCAAGAGATAGTTACGCCGATTTGCATAACTGTTGGAATCTTTTTAGGTTTCTCATTTGTGGAATCGAGGTCAATCAAAAAACAGTTAAGAGAGCCTAACAGCCTGATTTGCAAATTTAAGAAACTGTTTTTATCAAATCAAACAAGTTTAGGGACAGATTACCGGACACAAGGGAATAAAGAAAGAAAGCTTGAGTAAATCAAAACCGCATAGATCCAAGAAAAAGTTAACCAATATTGGAAGGCAGATCATCACAGGTATCAATCATGGTTTCTCAAAAAGTGCCAACTCTAATGCTTTTCTATCTTATTCTCAAATGCCACAATCATCACTTTGAAAAAGCACGTACAGCCAAACACCCTTACCAGAAGAAGAAAGAAACTACGAATCCATTATCCTTGTGGTGGTTCTTCGGAAGAATCAAGTGACTTCTCCTTTTCTTTGTATGTATTTATCAAGCATATTTATGTTAGAGGAAGGCAGATACCACCTTGATCGCGTTTAGTTTTCTAATTGCAACAAGTCTTTTTTCACGAATCGAAATTATAGCATCACATCTATGATCAAGTGTAGAAACTATTCATATTCAAATTCTCACCGATTGGAAAAGTTATGGTCAATCTTTGTCCTAATACTCGTATATCACATGCATCAAATAATGCCCACAAGGTCGTTGGATAAGTCCAACATCTCAACATCAAATTTCAACAAAACAATAACAAAACATCAAATTTAGCTACTGTTGATAAGTGAATATGGCAAGGAACAAGAAGATAGTCACTGATTTTGTGATCCCTTTTATGTCAAAATTACCAAATCAATGCATAAACATGAAGTTTCGGATTCTTGATTGCCTATGTCTAAAAGAATGAATATGCCTAAAAGACAAAACAAAATAATTCATAAAGCTAGAATATCACTTCTAATTCAGTAATTTGTCCCATTGTAAATGAATTCTATCTCAAGTTTCAACCACTAAATCGTTTGCTAACAGATGTATTTAAACCAAGATAGTTTCTTCTCATACCAAAAATCAAGATTTCTGTAATATAATTTCACACTTTAGAGCAATTCTAAGGAACAAACAGAGATAGAGCATATACTTTCACACTGAGAACAAGCCCATTGACAAAGTCAAGACTCAAGATTTCCAAAAATCAAGAATTGTTTTGCCTGATTTCACATATAGGACATTTTCTTGCAAGATCTTGAGATAACCGGCCTTATGTGATTTTTCTCATAGTGAAAAATATTATGTTATGTGATTCTTGCTTTCATGTATGGGGTTGTTTTAAATGTGAAATTGCACTCTACAATTCTTGATTTTTTTTCTACTATGCGGTGATCAGATCAATTGACATTCATATCGGTGATCAGATCCTGACACCCAAGGAGTCTTTTAGATACCTGGGATCGATAATCCATAAATCAGGGAGGATAGACGAGGATGTAACCCACCGGATTAGAGCGGGGTGGGCGAGATGGAGGGCTGCTTCAGGAGTACTATGCGACAGGAACATCCCTTTTAAGTTAAAGGGAAAATTCTATAAGGTGGCGATTAGACCGGCTATCTTGTACGGCTCTGAATGTTGGCCCATATTAAAGGCACATGCTAACAGGGTAGAGGTGGCAGAACTGAGGATGCTAAGATGGACTTGTGGTAAAACCTTGCTCGACATGATCCCGAACGGAGTTTTCAGAGCAAAACTGGAGGTCGGGAATATTGTTTCGAAAATGAGAGAAGGAAGGTTGAGATGGTTCGGACATGTCAGGAGGAGGTCACAGTCAGCGCCAGTTAGAAGGGTCGAAGCGCTAGATGTAGATGGCGTGAGAAGGAGAGGCAGACCCAATATCAGGTGGGAGGATAGACTTAAGCTTGACATGATGGAGCTTAGTTTGACCGAGGACATGATCTCAGATTGGAAGGGGTGGAGGGATAGAATTAGGATTTGCGGGTAGTGGTTCTAGGTGCTTGGCTTCTAGGAGCCCCTTTTTGCCTCCTTGCGTGTTTTGTTTTGTGGCCTCCTTTTTGCTTTTTGCTTGTCGTAGTCTTAGGCCCCGTGCGTGGTTTGCTTTGCTCTGTTGTTGCTCCCTTAGTTCTTGCCTGCTTTGTCTTGCCCCCTGCGTTTTTTTTTTTTTTTTTTTTTTTTTTTTTTTTTTTCATTAGCTTTATGCCTCGTGTGTTACTTTGCTTTGCTCTGTGTTGCCCTCTTTTGTTGGTCTGCTTCTGGTGTGCCTGGGCTTTTGGTTTTATTTCTGCTGCGCTTTGCTTTTGGCTTATTTTCTGTGTGCTTCTGCGTGGTCCTTTTTCCTGTTTGCGTGCTTTCTTTGCTTCGCTTGTGCCTTTTGTTTTTGTAGTTTGCTACCTACATCTTATCGCACTAGCACACATGCACTTGCCGGAGGTCTCGTTGGAAGCAGTCTCTCTACACACGGGTTTACCTTGGTGTAAGGGTAGGATCTGTCTACATTTTACCTCCCCCATACCCTGCCTAGGCGGGATTGGGTTTGTTGTTGTTGTTGTTGTATATCGATAATTAAGATTTGTAGAGCATGACTTTACATTCAGAACAATAGTCCCAGTAGAAAAAAAATCAAGAATTGTAGAGTGCAATTTCACATTTAAAACAACCCCATACATGAAAGCAAGAATCACAGAACATAATATTTTTCACTATGAGAAAAATCACATAAGGCCGGTTATCTCAAGATCTTGCAAGAAAATTGGAAAACTATAAGTAAACAAAAGCTTGAATTTTAAATATATCATGCGAATAATTAACGGAAGATTTGGAATCCTATACCAGATAAAACATGATCTTGAAACAATAAAAATAAGACAAACAGATTAAAGAATACAAATTTTATTGACACCAAAATTATGAATCATAACAATTTACCTCACAAAAAGTTGATCAAATGTAGGTTATATTGCGATGAAGATAATAATTTAGAGCAATAACATCACAAAAAGTTGAATTTTTTTATTTAAGGATAAGGTACTCTCTTCAAACCAACAAAAAAACAAGAAGTCTGCAATTTTCAATTCTAAAAAAAATATGTACAAAAAAAATAGACAATCTTACCCTTGACCATCGATACCTCCATGTCCACCACTCCCGCCACTCCCAAATGACCCATCATCCCCGGTCTGCCACACTGACTGCCACGCTTGAGACGGGGGACCATACATTCCCGTGGGATCCACAGCCGGCCGTCCCATGGTCACCCCACCCATCCCAGCGGCCGGTTGTCCCATGGGAGGATAATAATACGGCATCCCACTAGCCGTATTAGACCCTACCATCCCCCCAACACCAACACCAACACCAACATCATCCTTAATCTCGTCACGTGGAACAATATCCACAAGGAAATCAAATATGTCCGTACGTGTAATAGCAGCTGCAATATCATTTTTTTGCAATGTTCTACGTTTATTTTCTTCTGCATGCAGCCATGAACGTATAGTTAACTCAAGAATGAATAACTCGCATGCTTTCGCAAACAAGATAGGTGCCTCGGCTGAAATCATGCGAACGTCTTCGTCGGCTTTCATGATCTTTTTAATACGTGCTAAAGGGAGTTGATGGTTTTTGAAATCATTAACTTGTTCGATTTCTTGACGTTGGTAGTTCCAAAACATTTGGAGCTGTTGGTGTTGTTGTTGGAGGAGATGTTGGTAAGGTGGTGGCGGAGGGGTGGTTGGGGTGGCTGTTGTTGGTGTTGTGTTGTTGTCCATGGTTGTTGTTTGTGGTTGTTATGTTAAGGCAAATATGAATAATAAAGTGATGGTTTGTAGAAATAAGAATAGAATGCATGTGTTTTGGGAGAGGATAAGGTGGAGTGGGGTGTAGGATTGTGAAATGAGGGTCATTGTTGCTATTGGATGGAAATATGGCATGGAGTTGATTTGCTTATCCTACGCACCTGGCTCCACATGACTAGTATTCTATGAAAAAAAAAAAAAAAAAAAAAAAAAAACAAAAAAAACGTATTTAAAATAAAAATTCATTATTCTCTATCTACTTCACTTATTGTCATAATACATAACCGTTTTCATTTTATTCGGTTATTTTCTGTCCCTTTTTATCCGTTTTGACGTGGATAATAAAAACGGTTTTTATCCGTAATTATTTTTGTCCGTTTTGACGTGGATAATACAAACGGTTTTTATCCGTTTTTATCTGGACAGATTAAAATGAAAACGGATAAAAATAAACGATTTACTAAAACGGATAAAAACGGACAGAAAATAACCGAATAAAATGAAAACGGTTATGTATTATGACAATAAGTGAAGTAGATAGAGCATAATGAGTTTTTTTGTAAAGTAGGTTATGAATTTATAGCTTTTTTCCAAAAAAAAAAGGTAAATTACAAATTTTTGTCCATCTGTTTTCTCATTTTTGCACTTCCCGTTCTTCTCAAACTTTAATTACAAAAAAATGCTATTGTTATTCACATTTTGTTGCAATCTATATCCTTTTCACTAACGCTCGTCAAATAAGTTCATTAATTCACCTCATGTGACTTGCAAGTAAGGGCATTTTTGTCAATTTACCCTATTTCATCTTCAACCTCCAATAAAAGAAAATTCAAAAATATATTAGAGGTTGAAGATGAAGGAGGGTAAATTGAAAAAAGTGCTTTCACGTGCAAGTCATATGAGGTGATTTAACGGAGGTTGAAGATGAAGGAGGGTAAATTTAACGGACTTATTTGACGAGCATTAGTGAAAATGACAGAGACTAACAAAATATAAACATCAATAGCATTTTTTGAAATTAAATATTGAAAGTGGCGGAGAATGCAAAAATGAGAAACCACATGGACAAAATTCGTAACTTACCAACAAAAAAGAAGACTTGTAGAATTATTTGTAGCTTGTTAATAAGACTAGACGAGTACCCGTGCATAGCAACGGAATTTTATAGCGGTAAATAGTTTTAGTGATAAAAAATAGTTTATGGGTTATAAACGAAAAATAATAAAAGTTTGAGGATTAAACATTATGTTTTAAAACCCGGTTCGACCCGGGTGGTTCAACCGGTTGAACCATTCCGGTCAAAAAACGGATCAATTTAAACCCGGTCAACTCGACGGGTTGGGTAAAAAAAACGGGTCAAATTAAACCGGGTCAACCCGGTTTTTTATGTGTATTAATAGTTTCCTTTTGAAACATATATGTATTTTTTTTTTTGAAACATATATGTATTAATAGTTGAAATTGCTTATAATTAATTGTTTCAACATTTCCTTTTTAAATTTTTTCCACATTTCACTTTCTTGACTTTTCACTTTTCACTTTGACCATTTTTGTTTTATAAATAGTATATATTGTAGTTGAGTTATATGGTCTACTTTCTCGTTCTCAAAATTGTTGTTTTCAAGCAAAAATCACGCATTTAAAATAAATCTAGCATTCTGATTGTTAAATAAAAGTCAAATTTTCTTCAATTTGATTAAATGCATCTAAATTTCATCTAGCAAAATAAACATGTATGAAAACACATATGTGGATTTTACAACAAAAGAAACAAAAAACAAAGAGTATTTAATAAAAATTTGGTGCTAAGTTTTAAATAAATTATAAGTACTTAAGTAAACTTATCGGTTTTCATGTTTCTTAATAACTATATAAATCTAATTAATACCCTCTATATTTTATATTAAAAAAAAATGTATCTTATTTTCATCAATATATATTATTATCATTATATATTAAATTCACGTATACGCACAGAATTATAAATATCAAAATGAAGCATGAGTTACTATGATATGTAAATTAATACACGAGATTGTAGATATAAGAATGACTTAAGGTATGCCTTTTTATGAAATTAAGTCGATTCGCAAAAGTATTTTATTTACTACTGGCGTTCGATAACGACTTATGTTATTCTTCTTTATAAATGTAACTCACGCTAACACAGATTTAAAAATTAAATATGGCGAAAATTATCAATAAAGAATATAATTACAAAATGAAGGCACGGCCCACAAGTTATTGTGAGATGAAAATAAATACGATATTGTATATATAACAACACCAATTCCTCTTTAAAGCTTAAATAAAAATATTCGGAAAAGCATTTTTCAAGGGTCATTATATGTTCTTAAACACGCCATAATATCAATAACTAAATTTAAACAACATAAACCTCAACAGCATGTCTGTTAAACCACAAATACTTCCTCTAACAAAAATATATATAAAATATTAATCGATATGAATACTCATGTATTATAACTATATAAGTAAAAAAGATTTACACAATTTTATAGAAAATTTTTATTTAAAAGCTCCGTGTATGCACGGGTTAAAAACTAGTTGCATCACTACAACAATATTATTTCATTTTTACATTTTTTTTAATTGAATTATTATTGTTTTTTTATAAGTAGTTGTTTCAGGTATAATAAATAATTTGTAAAATATATCCTAACACAAGAAGTGCACCACAAAAAGAATATAGTACAGCCCAAACCAAAAATGTATGAGCAAATTTTGGTAGTTAGGAAGTTTAGGGTGCGTTTGGTTTGTCGCTATGAATCACAATAGACATGAGTGTTTGTATAGAGTGGAATGATAATGGATGGTATGAAGAAACCACCCACACACATAATATATGAGGAAACCTTCACATTTGGGTATCCTCATTCCATTGTTGTGGGCCTCATAACCAACAAAATAACATTAATGACTTTCAAAGTCATAGACCAATACCCATACACCCCAACCAAACGGGTCTTACATATTTTAAAATGAGTAAGGTATGTTTACGAAGCAGCCAACTACTACTATTTTATATATACTATTATATTTAGAATTATAATGGTTTTACTGATTACAGCTTGTGATTAAAAAAATAAAACTTAAAAGGCTATCAGCAAAAAAATCAATTACCAAAATTTACTCTTACCAAACCCAATAACCAAAATCGACACTATTTTTTCACATTATCAAAATCGACATAGCAAGCAAATACATTTGCCCGCCACCACCATTCCACCATTTGCTCGCTACTCCACCATTTACTCGCCACTTTGTTCAAAAGAAGGTTATTTAATAATAAAAGAAAAAGGGATGGAAAACAAATGGGATGGAGAACAAACAATTTTTCATGCTACATCTAGTTTTAAGCATGCAAATGGGAGAGAGGCGAGCAAATAGGATAGAAAGCAAACAATTTTGCTTGTTGCATCTAGTTTTAAGCATGCAAATGGGATGGAGAGCGAACAAATGAGGATGGAGAGCAAACAATTTTCCTCGCTATGTTCACTTTTGTAACCCGGAAATCAATGATGGAAATTCGTAAAACCCTTCTCAAAATGTCTATTCTTAAAATTTCCTCATCAGCAAAACCTGGTTTTCCTTTTCATTCTAATTCAAATAAACTTTAACACTTTCTGGTGAGTAATTATACAAAACTTACAAATCATAAGGGATCCTCAAAATCTATACTACTATATAAAGCATTTAGAGCATTCTATTTATAGAAGGCTTAAAATTTTCAGATTCAACACTTGCTAATTGTGGAATCGTGTAAGATTTAAAAAACAGGTAGTGGCAAGATTCGAACCCTGGTCTCTTATGTGAAAGCAAAATATTCTAACCACTAGACTACAATGAACTTTTGTTCATTTAATGCACAACCAAATAAATATACATAAACAACATTTATTGCATAATCAAATACATATAATACATATACAACTTTTGTGATTGTTCACATGAGCCTTACAAATTTATTGTTTATTTGAATTTTTTTTTCTACTGGTTCTTTTAATAAGCAACATCAAGCACATATTTTTTTGGTAGTGTTTTAATCTTACTCATTCAAAAAGAAAAACTCAAATTCAATTCAATTTGCCTCCGATCGACATTCGTTGAACAACATTCGGCGACGGGTACCTATATACAAATCGTTAAACAACATTCGCTTTCGAAACCGCTGCTTTGCGCGGGTACCATGCTAGTGCTTCTAAATTCCACAACAACAACGTCGAAGATTTATTACAACACTAACGACCCTTTTAGTACATTAACGACGTTGTAATACATCTAAGAAATTATTCTACCAAACTAGAAGGCAAACACAATAAAGGAGAAGGAGGGAAAAAAAACAAAAACCTGAAATTTAGTGTGAATTGATGACCTGGACTTCAAATTTGGTTCATTTCCATTGTAGATTGAAATAATTGAATTCGACCCGATTTACATTTGCATCTTAGTCTAAGTTGAGCTCAACCATTTTAAAGTCAAGCTCAACTTCAGTCAACTCATTTGAAGCTCTATTGGAAGTAAAAAATAGAGTAAATTACACCGTTCGTCCTTGTGGTTTGCGTTGACCGCAGGGTTTCGTCCTTTGACCAAAAAAGTTGCACCGTTCGTCCTTAAGTGTGAAACGTTATGCACCGTTCGTCCCTCCATCCATCTGGGCCCACCAATTCCCACTAACGTGAGTTAACGGAGATTTTTAAAAGGGTATTTCGGTCATTTCCCAAGTACAAACATTTATTAAATCCCATCTACCTTGTCAGTCCCCCAAACTAAAATCTTTTGCACCAATTCCCACGATTTAATCATCTTCTTCCCCAAATCAATTGTGAAAAACCCAGTAACATTTGTACTGATACTTCGCAAAGAATCAGATGGTGGTTCCATTGTATGAAATTAGAGCAAATGATGTTATTGATCGAGACCCATATTGCATGTATCGTAAGTGACTGTTTATAGTTATTTTTTTGATAATGGTGTTAAGTGACGTATGTTTTTAATCATTAGAGTATGCATTTTTTGGGTTTGCAGTACTTTGTTTGGTGTTTTAATGTCTAAAACCCTTGTCTGTTTGATTCCTTTAATTATTTGCAGATAAAAACTCTACTCTGTTTTCCATCAAGCTCAATCATGGAGGTTTTTTCACGAATGCACCCAACAGGATTTACAAGAATGGTAAGATTACTTTTGTGGATTTGATAGACAGTGATCAATTTTCAATCCATGAAATTGATTCTATGCTAGAAGACTTAGGTCATGATGGTCATAGGTTGATGTTTTACCATTTCTTGAAACCTGATTATGATTTAGACAATGGACTAGAGCCTTTAGCATGTGACAAAGATGTTCAGTTATTAGGCAAGTATGTGATGGAAGGTCTTAAGCTAGTTGATGTATATGTTGAGCATGAAAAGACCAATCCTGACATTTACATACAACCAAAGCATAAAAAACTTGTAATAGAAGAGTTAAATGAACCAACAACATCAAAGGCAGGGATTACCCCAGTGGCTAAGAAAGTAGTTTTGGATGTCAATGAAGGGTGTGTAGGTAAAGATATAGGTCAAAGCAGTGGTAAAGACCAAGGGCAAAGTATTGCAGTTGCTAATGATGAGTCTTCTCAAGTCCCTAGTCAGTTTGCAAATGATTTTTATTCTTCTTATGACCCATATGTAGAGTCACAAGATCCTAACTTTGACCCATTTGCTGACTTGGACATTATATCACCACCAATGAATGTTCAAACAAATCCTGAGGTTGAAACAAATCCTAGTGAGAATTTTGAAACAAATCCTGAGGTTGGAATGGGTAATCCTAGTGAGAATGTTGAAAGTGAAGTTGAGGGTGAAACTGAGAGTGAAACAGAGGGTGAAACAGAGGGTGAAACTGAGAGTGAAACTGAGGATGATAGTCAAGACAGTGATTTCATAGTAGATGAGAATAATAATGCAGATGAGGTGGATGTTGACATGAGGGACTTTAACTACACTATTGATGAGACTGTGGAGTTTGTTGGGTGTAGAGAAAGGGAAGTAGTTGAGATTGAAGATGAAGCAGATGGAGATGATGTCAATGAATTAGAAAATGACTATTTTGAGAGTGGATCAGGTAGTGACAGTGAAGGTAGTAGGTTAAGGAAAAAGAAGTTGAAGCAGTTAAGAAAACAAGCACATGCTACTCAGAAAATTTACAAGACATATTTCTATGTGGGTCAAAAATTTGCAAACAGAGAAAAGGTGAAGGAGTACATTAAAGAGCATTCAATTGATACTAGGAGAAAAATAAGAATGGAAAAGAATGACAATGAGAGAGTGAGGGCAGTATGCAAAGGTGTTATCCCTTCTCTACCAGCTGGTGAAGTCAATGATTGTGGGCCAACTCAGTCTACTGGGCCAAGTCAAGAAAAAGGCCCAACTGAGGGTGAAAAAGGCCCAAGGAAGAAAGTAATCATTAATGGGGGTAAACTTAATAGACAAAAACAGTTGGATGATAATAAATGTCCATGGGTTCTGTTAGTTTCCAAAGTCAAAAAGACTGAATCTTGGGAGGTAAAAACATACAAGTCAGTCCATAAATGTCTACAGAAAAGAGATAACCTTTATGCCACCTACAATTGGTTGTCAAAGGAATTAGTTGAGCAGTTGAAAACAAACCCTAATATACCTGTTAGAGTTGTTCAAGAGCAACTAACAAAAAAACATGAACTAACTATTTCAGAAAGTAAGGCATTTAGAGCTAAGCAAGAAGCTGAAAGGAAATTAAGGGGTGATTACACACATCAGTATAAGATGCTAAGAGATTATGTGTTGGAATTGCAACAAGCTAATCCAAACACAACTGTCAAAATCCATGTTCAAGCTGAAGCAGATCATCAAGTCCCAACAAGAGTTTTTAAGAGAATCTATATATGTTTGGGGCCTTTGAAAGCTAGATTCAGAGCTGGGATGAGGGAAATCCTTGGATTAGATGGAGCATTCATGAAGGGTCCATAACCAGGACAACTTTTGACAGCTGTGAGTATTGATCCAAACAATGGGATCTATCCATTGGCATATGGACTTGTTGAGACAGAAAACACAGAGTCATGGACATGGTTTCTCAATCAACTTGGAGATAACCTAGATCTGTACAGGAATTCCAACTTCACTTTCATAAGTGACAGGCAAAAGGTACTAACTTAAATAGTTAATTTTATTTCAATCTAATTAATTAATTCCTTAACTTACTTAACTAATTAATTGTTTCCAACTGCAGGGTATTATACCAGCAATTGCAAAATTGTTTCCATGTGCAGAGCACAGATATTGTGTGAAACATATTCATGAGAATATGAAGTTGAAGTGGAATGGTACTGCATACAAGGATATGCTATGGAAAGCAGCAACTGCAACAACAGTCCCAGAGTTTCAAGTTGCAATGGAAGAGTTGAAAGCTTTCAAGAAAGAGGCTTATGACTGGTTGAATCTCATTCCTCCACAACACTAGGCAAGATCACATTTCTCAGGTATATAGTATTCTTACTTTAACTGATTTCATAGTATCTGTTGATTTAATATTATCTAAACAACAAACTCCTTAAACAGAAAGAGCCAAGTCAGATGTTTTATTGAACAACATGTGTGAAGTCTTGAATGGGAAGCTAGTAGGGGGTAGAGACAAGCCAAATATTTCCACATTGGAGTTTGCCAGGGAGTATCTCATGAGAAGGTATTATACATTCCATCTGCTATTCAATTGTCATTCCATGTAAGTACTTAGATTGCAATACCTAATAATAGAACTTGCCAGGATTGTCAATGTTAACAAAGTTATTGCAAGGTGTGATGGACCACTCACACCAACTGCTACAAGGATTTTGAAAGAAAATGCAGCTCAAGCTAACAAGTATACTGTTCAATGGAATGGAGGTGAGTTATACCAGGTAAGTGGTCCATGGAGTGACCAGTGTGTGGTAAATGTTGTTGCTAGAACCTGCACTTGTAGAAGATGGGAATTGACAGGCATCCCTTGCAAACATGCTGTTGCAACAAATTGGAACATGTCACTTAATCATCAAGAGGTTGTATTACCAGAGGAATGGGTACATCCATGCTATAGGTTAGAGACTTGGAAGAAAGTATATTCTTTTCATATAAAACCAATCAGAGGTCCTGTCCATTGGCCCAAGTGCACTGTTCCAACTAGTCTGTTGCCACCAAAACATAATCCACAAGTTGGAAGACCAAGGAAAGAAAGAAAAAGGTCAAAGACTGAAATGGATTTTAAGATAGTTAAGGATGGTAAGCTTTCAAGAGGGCACAAGACTGTAACTTGTGACAAATGTGGGTCAAGAGGTCACAACCAAAGAACCTGTACTGGACCAAGAATGCCAAAGTCAAAAAAGAGAAAAAATGCAAGCAAAGGGGTGGATTTGGATTCTGATACTCCTACAGGTTCACAATCAAAGACAAGAGCAGATACTCAAGATAAGGGGAAGGCACCAGCAACAGAAGATGGTGCAAAAAAGAAGAGAGCACCAAGGAAGAAGGTGGTTGTGTGAGGTTGAAGTATCTGTCATGTCTGTGTTTGATAGTGTATGTTATGATTATGTATGTTATGTCTATATTTCTAGTATGTCTTATGCACAATGTCAATTAAGTTGTTTTGGATGTTTATGGCGTTATATGCCTTGAAACTTGATTGATTAATGGTATGGTTGCTTTAGACTTTATTTTGTTTGACTTTAATTTGGTATGTTATTTTGTTTGACCCAAATGTACATATTCTTTTGGTATGTTATGTTGGTATACATAAACATTGCACTGCACTATGATAGGTATGTTATGTACAGATTCTTTTGGTATGCTTTAGACTTTATTTTGCACTGCACTATGATAGGTAAGACCAAGCACTGCATTAACTTATTTAAAATAGGTTCAACTACACATTATTTTAGGGCCATAAAAGGCATACATAAACATCAACTGAAACCATGAAAGACCAACTGCTGATAAGACCATAAACAATGAAAGACCAGTGCTAGGTAGTAGGTGCTTCTAACCCATCCATTTTTTTCCTTTCCCCTTCCCTTTTGGTGCTGCAATTTCAGTTGGTGCAACATAAGGTTTGACACCAAATCCTTCAAGAGTGGCCTTTGCAGGCAATCCTAGAACTTTAGGCCTTGCATCAAATAGAAGCTTTTGAATCTGTTTTTGGGTTAGTGGCTTATCATCATCCTTTGCATTTTTTCTTGGTTCAACAGGAATAGAGCTTGAGCCCACCTTTGGAAAATACCCTGTCCATGTGTTGCCTGAATTTGTGTCATATGTACTTTCAGATGTATCACTGGAAATGCAGATCACTTCTGAAATATATATATATATATATATATATATATATATATATATATATATATATATATATATATATATATATATATATATATATATATATATATATATATATATATATGTGTGTGTGTTTAACATATAAGAGATGGAAAAAGGCACATGAAGAGGTTTATAACCTTTTCTCTTGTTGGAACCCTTGTTTCCTGAACTCATGTTTGCAGCAAGTATGAATAGATTAGGAAGATGTTTGATATGGTTTTCTATTATCCATATGTGCCCTTATATAGAGGTGTGGTAATGTAGATCAGTAAGCTGTATAACAGTAAATTGCAAGAATGCAGCAAAGTGGCATTGATTCATTGACTGCATCAATGTAGAAATGGTGTAGCATTGATAAAAGTGACTGCATATGCATAAAAGTGAGAAAATGCAATAGTAAAACTCATAAAAGTTACTGCAACATGTAAAACAGTAAATTGCAATAATGCTACAAAGCTTGTTTTCATTACAATGGTGCTACATAACAGACACAAAATACATCTAACATTAAACACCCAAAATACATATATCTCTTAACACCCAAATACTACACTGCTAGGTCAATATGTTATACATAACAGACACAAACAACAAAATACATGAAACCATAAGATACTTCTTCAATGTTGATCTTTCTTGCTCCATATTTTGTAGGATTGCTTGATGGTTGTTCAAAGACCTTAATAAACCATGTATAACTACCATTGAACGATGGCACATTTCTGGGTCCACCCAATCAACAAATCTGTTACAATCCTGTAAAACAAAATTAAACAACAAATCCTGTAAAACAAAATCAAACAACAAATCTGTTACAAAGTTAAACCATTAACACATACCATTTGGGAACAGGCATAAAACCTTCGACCTGGGTTTCTATTTGTCCATGATGTTTTCATAACTGCAAGTGTTTGGCAACGAGGACATCTAACCATGATTTTGATCTGATTTGAGAAAACCCTTTGTTTTGAAAATGGTGGTGGAACCGAAGGGATTTAGGATTATGTGGGTGGGTGGGGTAGATAGATAAGTATATAGGGTTTTAGTTTGGGCGGGAAAAAGGGGGGATAAGAAATGACGGATATGCCCTCATGGGTTAAGTGACTTAACTGCCGTTAGTGGGAATTGGTGGGCCCAGATGGATGGAGGGACGAACGGTGCATAACGTTTCACACTTAAGGACGAACGGTGCAACTTTTTTGGTCAAAGGACGAAACCCTGCGGTCAACGCAAACCACAAGGACGAACGGTGTAATTTACTCTAAAAAATATATCAGTTTTAATTTTGAGTTAACTACATTTTTGGTCCTTGTGGTTGTACCTGGATTTCAATTTTGGTCCATTTGTTCAAAAAGTTACGATTTTAGTCCAAAATGCATAGTTTGGTTCCATTTTTGGTCCAAATTTTTAACGAAGTTAGTTCAGTTAGTAAAGTCTAATTGTAAAGTGGCAACATTAGTCCTTTAACCTAACGGTCGTTTGCAACGTTAGTCCTTTATACCAAAGATCGTTTGCAACGTTAGTCCTTTCAGTTAGTTAGTCATTTAAAAAAAATATTTAAAAAAAAAAAAAAAAATTGTCGAAAAATTATTTTTCCAAAAAAATAATTCGAATTTTTTTTTTAAGAAAAAAAATTTCAATTTTTTTTAAGAAAAAAATTTCAAATTTTTTTTCTAATAAAAATTTTCTTAAAAAATTCGAAAAAAAAATTCTAAAAAAAGTTTTTTTGTCAAAAAAGTTTTTTTCCTAAAAAAAATTTTTAAAAATTTCCTAATTTTTTTTTTCTAAAATAAAATTAGAAAAAAATTTCGAAAAATATTCTAAAAAAAATTCTAAAATTTTAAAAAATGTATATACATTGTAAAAACTTATATACATTGCAAAAATGTGTGTAAAATATATATACATTTTTTAAAAAATATATACCAAAGATCACACACGTTTTTTTTTTTAGAATTTTTTTTAAAAAAAAATTAGAAACTTTTTAGCATTGCCAATTTGCGATTTTTTGATATGGACTAAAAAAAATTAAAAATATGGACTAAAACTATCATTTTGATATGATTTTAGTCCATTTTTTAGAATTTTTTTAGAAAAGTGGAACTAGTACAAATTTTTTTAGAAAAGTGAAACCAAACTATAATTTTGATAAAAAAGTTTTGATATGGCTTTAGTCTATTTTGATATGGGTTAGTACAAAATTTCTAAAAAAAATTCTTAAAAATATGTCTAAAAAATTTTTGATATGGTTTTATCCATTTCTCAAAAAAAAATTAGAAATTTTTTTTATAAAAAAAAATTCTCAGATTATTTTTTTCGGAAAAAAAAGTTTTTTAGAATATTTTTTTCGAATTTTATTTTAGAAAAAAAAATTTAGAAATTTTTTTTTAGGAAAAAAAGTTTTTTTGTCAAAAAACATTTTTTTCGAATTTTTTAAGAAAAATTTTATTAGAAAAAAAAAATTGAAAATTTAAAAAAAAAAATAATTTTCGAATTATTTTTTTTGGAAAAAAAAAATTTCGACAAAAAAACTTTTTTTTCGAATTATTTTTTTTGGAAAAAAAAAAATCGACAAAAAAACTTTTTTTTTGAATTTTTTTTTTAATTTTTTTTAAAGGATTAACTAACAAAAAGGACTAACGTTGCAAACGATCTTTGGTATAAATGACTAACGTTGTAAACGACCGTTAGGTTAAAGGACTAATGTTGCCACTTTACAATTAGACTTAATTAACTGAACTAACTTCGTTAAAAAATTAGACCAAAAGTGGAACCAAACTATGAATTTTGGATTAAAATCGCAACTTTTTGAACAAATGGACCAAAAGTGAAATCCAGGTACAACCACAAGGACCAAAAATGTAGTTAACTCTTTAATTTTTATGGTAAACATAACTATAAGGGCTATGTTCAAGAAATGAAGACATTTAACAAAATTAGTAATTTAACTCATTTTGGTGTATTCATTGTCAACTAACTTGAGTGGTTACAGTACAAATTCTTATGCAAGTATATTTTTTAAACATTCTAAGGTACTAATCAACTGTTTTTTTTTTTCTTTTTTCTTTTTTAAAGTGTTGGACCCATAACAAATGAAAGTAACATGGGTTTTGTTGATATCTTAAAGTCTAAATCAAAGTATCAAACAATCAATAGTCAATTTCCTAATATCCTTGTTCAAAAAAAAAAAAATTTCCTAATATCCAACATGAACGGCTTTCCTGCACCATATATCTATGTACCATTATCTATTTCCTCTGTTCATAAATCACTCCCTCCATCCAAATTATTTATTAAATGTGATTTTAGAAAACACAATTATTATTTTCCTTTCATAATTTCGCTCACCACTTTAAAGTGATCATTTGCAATAGTAATGTTACGTATATTTGGCACTCTATAATTTATCCTCCGCAAACAAATGATTTTGCAAACTAATCCTATCTAACCTGATTGTTCAATTAGTCTGGACCTAACCCATGTCACCTGGTGTGCAAAAATGAGTCACTCAATCCTGTTTACCCTATAAAGCCTGGTCCCGACCAAAATAATTGATCCGAAAAATAAGTCCTAGTTTAAGTGCAACGCTGATGCAAAAGCCAGCCCACAAGCTAACGGGCATTTCTACCCTGATGCAAAAACCAGCCCCACACGTGAGTGGTCGTGTAAATGGCGAGGGCACTCAGACTATATGGTTTTTGAACAGTGGAAGGAAGATCTTTATCAGCATCATTTTCTACATAATGTGTAAATAATGTAATACCAGAATCGTTACTTTACCAGTTCTTACCGCAGTCATACTATAGTATGTTATTTTTTCCCTTTGTCATTTGAAGTGCGTCTGAGTGTCCTTGCCATTTACACAACCACTTACGTGTGCGAACCATTAAAAAGGCCTAAATGGGCAATGTATAGGAACAGTATGGAAATTAAACAAAGAGTTTACTGATTCCTAAAACAAAAAGACCTTTATACAACTTCACATAAACCTGACTGTGTCATGTGATCAGATAACGTCATGTGAACAGGATAGCCACGACTTCAACAGACAACAGCACATACAAGTTGTTTATCTTTTAAATAATTGATACTTTATAATCAAGAAACACTCAAAAAAGAAAAGGAAATTATAAAAGATATCACAAGATAGGCTGGAGATAATAACAGTAATAGTAAATTACAAAAATCGTCACTATGGTATGTCCAAATTGCAAATATGGCTCTTACCTTTTCGAAAGTGCAAGCGTCGTCCCTGTGGGAAACTATCGGTACGAGTTTCGTCCCTGGCCCAAAGTGAAATGACTAAAATGCCCCAAAGTGAAATGACAAATTCTCACTAAAGTGAAGGGCATTTAAGTCATTTAAATTTGAGTTAGGGCCAAAATGGGCACCAAGGGTTTCCCACAGGGTCCGCACTTGCACTTTCGAAAAGGTAGGGATTGCCCATGCAATTTGAGCATACTACAAGGACTATTTTTGCAATTTACTCTAACAGTAATCACAAATAGCCATAAAATAACAAGCAAACAGTGGATCCAAAAATGATATTGCCATTCAAGAAACCTTCTGAAGAGGGTGTTTGGGATTGCTTATTTTTAGGCAGATAAGTAGTTTAGATGTTTGGATAAACAAACTGCTTCTGTTCTGCTTATTCTAGGGCAAAATTGCAGTTTTCAATAAGCAAGTTCAGACCTGTTAGTTTAAGATGCGTATTTGAGATGAACTAAAATTATTATTTTGCCCTTGTATCTAAACGTAAAACCCTTGATAGATTATACTTGGAACAAATTATTTTTTTCTGGATTTTGTTTGATTTTTTACAGCATAAAATCCAAACACTATTTCACATAGTACTTACTTTAAGGCTGCCTATCTGCTTTCCTGCAGAAGCATAAGCAATCCCAAACACCTGCTAAATATCCTAACAGAGAAAAAACACAGAAATAGTCGGGATGGTTTAAGATTTCAAAAATCCCTACTCACGTATAGTCACCTTTTTATGATTTCATACGATAATTGCAACATGTCACATTTCAAAAAGAATCGATGCCACAAATGAATCGAAGGTAATACAGTATTGCTTTGGATCCATAACTTCCCCTTTGAGAAATAATAAAACCTTTATTCTATAAGCAAAGTCAAACTTCATGAATTTTGGGAGGGCCAGCATATAAGAACTGGAAGCAGTCACTGAACCAAGATTAAAAACAACTTTTCAAAATACGCAAAGATCGCAGGTACATGCAACTCTTAAATGAAAAATGTGGTAAAACCCTTAAATTTCTGGATGCAAACTCTACTTGTTGCAAAGAAGAAAAGAACAGCCATTAAATCGACTCAAAAGAAAAACTACAACACTTTTCATCCAGCAGATAATGGAAGTATAAAAGGCCTATAAAGTAGAAACCAAGAGCCAGAACCAAACAGTAAAAACAAGTGCAAAACTCAACAACGTAACTTAACTTGAAAGCAGTAAAATGTCATACAAACAAGGAAACCATATCGCAAATCACATAATAACGCATGATCAAAGAAACTGGTATAAGTAGAATGACCTTATGAATTTAAGAGGTCTAATCACAGTCAAAGTAGCAAATATATACAGATTTTAATGAAGATTGTTGTAAATCAAGAAACTATGGATAGAAAAGTTACCCAAAATCTTCAGTCAAGATCTGCATAAGAGTTTCTTCTAAAACTGTGGTTTTCTGCTTCTTAATCCCTCTGAAAATCTTGAGAAGCCCTAAAACAAGTACAAATTAGCATGCTGAAATGCAAATGTAAGCTTAAACCAAAATAAATATAACATGTGTTTTACCTACAGTGCTGAAACTGAAGTTATGTCTTTGCCACAACCCATCTTGCCAGCAGCATTTGCTTCAAAATAGCTACTCTGTTTGCCCATTTAAATGCGAATTGCATTTATTTGTTCCCCGTAGTCAATATATTTCCAAAGTTAGCATTTGAGCATAAGTTCATAACATTTGTCTCTTAAGCTTGATAATGTAATTCCAATTCGATAAATGGTTATTCTTAGTTTAAAACACCTATGAATCTATGCTTATGGAGTGCAGTACGAACGATCAACGAATACGATCAGAATATAGGCTTGTTGGTCATGTGAAAAAGTCAATAACCATTTCTGAGCACTATGCAATTGTCTTTGTAGCATTATCTCGATGTTGCTTTGTTTTTTCTATGTACCTAGCTTCTAAGTTGAAGTCTATTAGGCGTATTTAAGCATTTAGCAAAAACTTTTGTTAGCCAAAGAGATGCAAACTCTCTTCAACATGATTCGGATCGGTCTATTCTTTCAAATTATCCCGCAAGGGCATCTCATAGAAAGTCACGCCAAATTTTGTGTAAAAAAGGAATCTTCTTGCATCAAATTTGGTATATTCACACCAAGTTTTTCAATACATAGTAAGTTAAATACAATTTATAAAATTATACTCATATTAAGTTACTTTTTTAGTCAAAAGTGTTAAACTTGATGTAAAATGGCATTGACAACATTGGTCTAAAAATTGGAGTTACACCATCATTGGTGTAAAATGGCATTGACAATTGTGCCTTGCCAAGAATTGCACCTAATTTGGTTTCTTGGTTGGAGATAAAAATTGAGATGATCTAAGGGAAACATTTACCAAGTACAAAGGTGTCTAATCAAACCTGAGCTAAGGGGGTGTTTGTCTAAGCTTATCTTTTGGGCTTAAGCTTATGTTTATAACTTGAAAGTGAGAAGCTCATAGGCCCATGTTGAATGTTTGTATTAGCTAATTAAAGTAAGTCGAAAACCTCAAATGTTTGCATTAGCTTATGATGGTAAAATGACCCAAAAAAAAAAATAAATAATAAAAAAATGACATGCATGTGCGCTTGAAAAAGTACCTTTAAGGTTAGTTATAACTTATAAGGGTAAAATTTCTTTTGCTGTAACACCCTACAAGTAAGCCCAAGTCTCCTCAGACAAGCCACAAAAAGTGAGCTCACGGAAACCCCCCTTATAAGTTCGTAAGCTCAAGCTATAAGCTTATCCAAAAACTTAGATGGACTTATTTTATAAGCTCATAAACCCCCTAAAAAAGCTAAAACAAACAGCCCCTAATTGAACAGTCTATAATTTAAGTACAGATAACATTCTTAATTCAGTATCTTTTAGAATTACTCTCCATCCTAACAATGCAGTTTGCAAACTAGAATAATTTAATCACAGACAAAAAGACCGCAGATATCAACAAGATCTTTGTCAGTAAATGGCGAGTCTTGCTATAAACTGAGGTGACAATCAGCTACGAAAAGGAGTCCTAGGGGCATTCTGTTCTGTAAGCACCATTACACTAGCAAATGTCAGAAAATTTTGATATTTGTAGAAGAATCTATATATTTCACATAAAGTATTCCCAGTCCACACAATTTAATATAAAAAGGACTACTTTTCAACCACAATTTACATTTTAGTTAGTAACCTGGAGGCAACAGCTAATCAGCTATGATAAGGAATTCTAGGGACATGCCAAACTGTAAGAGATAGTTGCTTGATGTTTGGGTCCTTTAGTGTCTCTAAAGGATTATCTAGGAACATACTAAGGTGACCCCCTCGAGAGTGTAAGCATATACAAATATAACAAAATACAGACTAAGAACTTTAAGATCAGATGATGTCAATATCATTAGCATACATTGTTCTTGACAGCAAGCAATAGCAAAGAGAACTGGAATACGAAAGTATGCTATATTTATCAAGGTGAATAAAGGTATAAAATTCTAAGACATGTCATAACAAAAAAAAGTTCTACGAAAACACAATTTGATCATGGCCTACAAAAAGTCATCATTTGGATTGAAAAAAGTTGATCCTTCAACTAAACTATTGCTTTCATGTATTCAGCAAGTCACCAAAAACAAACAGATTTTTACAGCAAGTAATAAGTTAAGATAACCTTAAAAAGCGACCTGCCACAAAATTTTGCTCCATAAACTGTCTACAAAATGCAGACAGGACTGAGCCCAAAAATGAAACTTAGGTCCAACACTACTTCATACCTATCTGCTATCACTTTCTAAACTTAACTGGTTGAGCATATTTCTTTCCCTTGAAGTTTAGGCTTTTTCCGCGTCTTTCTAACATAAGTTATGATCCCTTTAACCTCGGATTTCTTGGATTTTCCATCCTCCACAGCCTTACCCTTTGCTTCCGCTGTTGTCTGAAGTAGCTCCAGAGGCAGTGCTGCAGGATCAAGCTCCAAACAACCCTTTGGAACGTTAACCGCTTCTTCACCCGTGAGCATATAAAATGGTACTTGATGAGACAACCGAAAGATCTCTTCTTTAGGAATCATCCAAGCTTCTTTGACATCAGAATGTTGATGAAACACAGATTTAAAACCAGCAACTTTGACCAACGGAGCAACCTTTACTCCTTTTTCCTCGTTAAAATCTTCCACAACTACCACCATCCTGTAGTCATGAATCACTTCATCGGGAGTAAGCTCGTTCCAATCAGGAGACCAGTTTTTATAGAGGGCCCAAACGTCACCTTTCCTCGGGTAAATTTGAATAACCCCTTTTTTACCTTTGGTCCACTGGATCTTATGTGAGAAAGAATTGAGCGATTTATTGATTTCCTGTTTGCCTGTTCTGAAATCGCCACTGGTTTTAGGAAAACCAGATGCAACCCAATTAACCGGTCCTAATTCAGCATTGCCCTTGGAATCCAGCCAACTTATTTGCATCTTAAATTGTCTTTTTGATATGACACTATGAATCATTGCATAGTATCGAGGCATCCCATCATCATCATCGTAAGCAGCCCATATCTGGTTTTCACTAAACGAGCTTTCAGTTCTATCCATGTCAAAATCATGAAAATCTGGATCGGGAACACTCATTAGTATTGCTTCTGTCTCCTTCACATCAGTGTCCATGTCATCTATGTTCATCTTATCCTTTGATGGCGTCTTTACATTTTCAGTTTTACTAACATTTACAGTATTTTGTTCAACATACTTTTTACCACTGTCGGTCATCTCACCTTCTTTCTTGCTACCTTCATTCTTAATAACTTCATTATTGACAGCTTCTTTCTTGATAACTTCTTTCTTTGCAGCGTTTTCTGCATTCCACTCATCAAGTTTCTTGTGAATTACATTCCTTGCTTTTTTCATCAACATATTACGAATTTCTCCTTGTGACAGTTCCCTCGTGCTATGATTAATCTTGGTTCTTGTAGGTGCATTCACCTTATCCCCACCTAAATTTACCCCTGCATATGCACTGCTGGTCGGTACTGTGAAAGACTGTTCAGCTGCACGTCTCTTTTTCGCAGTTCCATCACCTTTAACAGAACATACTTTAACTTCATGCCGTCTTTTAAATTGGCCACTGTTGTTTACAGTTGAAGTGTTTACAGATGGACCCGGTTTGACATTTGCATGATTGACATTGGCTTTGTTCAAAGATTGGCCCTGTTTGGCACTCACATGATGCTTTGCATTTTGGTTCTGCGTTTGAGAAGGCCACGGTGTCGCAAGGTGGCGCATGGGTGGGGCAGGCGACTTTCTAGCCAAAAAGGGTTCACCACAGTTCGGGCAAAGGATCTTCTGGTTGAGATGAGCATTCGCGTATTCAAAGTGCATTAAGCATTTTGAACACGAGGTCCAAAATGTTTTAGTTTTTGGTGGTCGAGGAACCAATTTAGTGGGCTGAGTAGCAGACGTTGAAGT
The DNA here is from genome assembly GCA_019973895.1 of Chrysanthemum seticuspe. Classification (NCBI taxonomy): domain Eukaryota; kingdom Viridiplantae; phylum Streptophyta; class Magnoliopsida; order Asterales; family Asteraceae; genus Chrysanthemum; species Chrysanthemum seticuspe. The sequence continues at coordinate 307,411,077 of BPTQ01000008.1, forward strand.
CCTTGACTTCTGAGTTTCAGTGAAGACTTTCTGATAAACTGGTCTTATGTTTCGTTGTTGGTCATACATTTTTCGTTTGATCTTATCAGACAGTAACATCCATGCTTGAGACACGAGCTTAAAGGCTCCTTCAGCTCCAACCGACTTGTTTTTATCAGGGTGAAGAGAAAGAATCAACTTCCTATAACTTTGCCTAATAGCCTCGTCATCTGTCGTGGGTACCACACCAAGAATACCATACCAATCTGGTTCACCACTAATCTTCTTCTCTGAAGCAATGTATACATCAAGTACTATAAAGAGGTGTGAAAGACCTTCAAGCCCCGGGAATAGCCTCTCAGCTTTTTGTGCTAATTTTTTTGCTGCCAAGTAATCTTTATCTATTAGCTTCCCCTCGGATAACTCTTTAGCCCGCAGAGCTTCATCTTTATTACATTCCATCTTAACAATGTTTCATATCAAACACCACAAACTAACGATCCTTGAAGCAAAGTAAAGGGCCTGCCTCTGATTGTGCGTCCTAATACAAAATAAATAGATAAAAACAAATTACATATAACATAAGAAGATGTTGTGGTCGAAAGTAACAATTATCACGAGTATATACCACACAAAGCACACACATGATTGTTAACAACAAAAATGATTGCGAACAGAGCTAGACATCAAAATCGACAAAAACTGGCATGATTATTAACGACAAAAACGACACAAATTTGACCAATGGAACTAGTGGAATATCAAATATAACTGATCATAAACGTCACAAGAACCATAACAATTTATTGCAATCTGTTACCGTTATACAGTACCCATATGTCTGTGAAGCATCTGGACAGTGGTTTAATGACATAAACAGAACATGTCAATTACTTTTTACCTCACAATTAGCAAAACAGTACATGATTCATCAAATACTCAGTATCAAGTATCAACAAATTAAAGGCTTTTGCAAGCAAAGTAAAAAAGGGCGTACCTTTGACTGTGCAAGCCCTAACACAAATACAAAGATGCAAATAACAATAAATATAACGCAAGAAAGATGTTTTGATCGAGATGGCAATTGATAACAACACGAATGATTTATATGCCCCAATTTATTAAGTATAAAAAACGCACAATTGACCAATAATACTAGTGGAATACCAAATACAACGGATTGTAAACGTCAGAGATACCATAAATTCATGAACCTAACACAGACTAATAACAAATCAACGCAATACATTATACAGTCTCCTAATGGCTAACACAAAACAAGTACCTGATTTATTTGACTGAACAATCAACCAACTACAAGAACTAATCAAATCACTCGTAAATACTCAATGTGCCATACCAAACACTAATTTTAAAAACCGTAAGCAAGGGCGCACACGTTTCCAAACACCCCTGTATATTTAAGATACTATTGCATAAGATTAGATTCATTAATTACGGTACATCAAAAAAACAATTACAATTTTCATATAAATCATGTTAAAAATAGAAACTTTAGTCAATAGCAATCAAAAAGACTAAATTTTTATATTCTTAAACCCTAGAAAACATAAATAAAGAGCAAAAAAACAATCTGCATTACAAATAAAGCAATTTATGAAATTAATAAAGTGATGAGAAAGAAATACCTAAAATAGTGTGATTGAGGATTTAACCAAACATGCATATGCGCCAGTGATTCAAGATACGGTTTTTATTTATTTATGTTATTAACAAGGAACAAGAAGAATTTATTATATGTTTGGGATTTTTAGTTTTGGGGAATAGTCATTCATGGAATCAAAATCAGGTTTTGTTTCAGAAATATTATTTATTATATGTGTTTTTTTTCTCTTTTTGTTGTTTATAGTGCTAAAATAATTATATTTGCGAAAACGTGATTCTGGTTTAATTTTTGACGCAAAGCGTGTGTTTTTAAAATTAATATAGTATGTGTGTTTTAAAAGTTGTTAAGTTTAAAAGTGATCAAACTTAAAGTGTATTAAAAGTTACTTAAAAGTGATTTAGGTAAAATATTTTAATTTAAGTTTTCAAAAATTTCAAGAATGCAAAAATTTAACTCTTTACAAGTGTTATAAATATAGTTTTTTTTTAATGATAAAAACTAGGGATGAGCAGAAACCGCACCGCAATCCGCAAAATCCGCACCGTAAAAACCGATCCACAACAAAAACCGACGGTGGGGTTCTTGAAAATAGAAGAACCGCATTTTGCGGTGCTGGTTTGGTTTTCACCGAAAAACCGCACCAAAATAACCGCACCGCACCACAATGTTATATTCATATATACATTTTTTTTATTTTTTAGAATAACACACTAAAATTTATAACTTTTTATGACTTTTGTTTATACTTTTATAATAAATTATTTCAAACACATTTTAATGGTAAATTATCATCTTAGTTTTTAGTTAATATAACTTTATTTTTCTTTCAATTTATCATCGAAATTTATAAAATTCTTCATCTCATTTGACTTTTACTATTATATTGATTTATAATTTCATATTAATACACAACATTTTGTATATATGTTTCACCATATCATGCAACATTATAATATATTTATTCTATAATAAATATATATAAAAAAATTATAATTTTTTTTTAAAATGATAAAGAAAAAACTTTGACCCAAAAAACCGCAAAAACCCGCAAAACCAACCCGCAAAACCGCGCGGATGTGGATTCTCTTTTTTTAAAAACCGCAATTACGGATGCGGGTTGGTTTTTACCAAAAACCGCACACGCTCACCCCTAATAAAAACTATAAATGCTTCGTAATCCTATATTAGATTTATTATGAAAATTCTATTATGCATAATATACTGGTTTTATGATTCCTCATGCATTTGTTTATTTTTCATAAAATAATTATTTTAAATAAGTAAAAGTTATGCATAATGAATAAAAAAAAAAATACACTATTACTCTATAGTACATTTAGCAGGGTGGCTAAAGCCACTTTTTTTTTTTTGCTAGGTCTACACCCACCAACATTAGCTATAGTACTCTACGCATAAAATATGCCAACGAGAATGCTAAAGGCAATTCTGTTTTTGCTATGGGCCTAATGAATAGTACTAACGGTCGTTAGTCAACGTCCGTTATCTACTAACGGTCGTTAACTTTTTTATTTTAAATACTTTAAAAAAAATGCGACAACAGTCCATAATGTTTAACTTGCGTTGCAAAATAGGTCCTCTAGGGACTAACAGTGTAAAAAAATTTACATAATTAGTCCTTCATGTTATATGTTCATTACACAAATAGTCCTGCTAACGGCCGCTACTTAACGGTTTTTACATAACGATATTCTATCATTTTTAATTAACAAGCTTTTAATAAAACGCGACGCAGCGAAGGCTTGATAACATATTTTTTTGTAAATTCGCAACCGCTTAATTATATTGTTCACGCTTAAAATACTTAACATATATAATAAGAACACACTTAGCTCGAACGTTAAATAATACTTTTGTATGCAAACACCTCGCTGCGAAGCGGGGGCTAAAAACCTCGTGCATAATCATTATGAGATTTTTATCAGTGCGTAACTAAAAATGAACCTAATGTATAAGTACACATTTATAGTTTTTGCCTTTTTTTATATATGGGTTAACATCTTTTTTCCGACTAATATACGGGGTTTGAATATACTACACTAAATAGAATCTATTGTAAAATATTATGGGCTTATTGGCTTATGTCTATTCATCCTACTCTTGATTAACAAGTTAGAGTTTTCCTATGTCTTATAAATACCTCATATTGTAACATTATGTATATATCTCAATAATAAGAATTCTCTTCCTCTCTCATTCTTGTGTTCTTATTCATTACATTTACAACACGTTATCAGCGCGAAAGCTTGAAAGAAAAAGATAACGGCAACCATGAGAAAGAAATTGATTTGACGTCGCTAAAGTTCTCGATTCATGTTTTCATAGTAACAACCTATACGTAGGGTAAGTCTCAAAGCAAAGCTTACTTATATATTAGTATTAGTATTATACAATAATATTTTGGTGACACAAGAACCAGTTGACGTCAATGATTAATTACATGGATTATCTATTCGGTTTTATCTATATTGTTCTTACAATAGTTTTTCAAATATGATAGTAACTTTTTAGAATGGCATAATATATATTAGATATATATAAAAGAACTTGATCTAGTATGTTTATATGCTTATTGAGTGGTCCCATTATCCTTAATCAGATCACAATTAAAAATAAAAGAACTTGAACTCATGTATGAAAAATAAAAGTGTGGCAAATATCTTACACACTATCTTCAGAAATATTAGAATCTATGTTAATAGATTGTGGATATACATCAATCTTTGTGTGAATGCATAATAAGAGCTCTAAAATTGTGTAGTATCGTTTTTTTTTTTTTTTTTTTTTTAAACTCTATTGTGATTTACAAGAACGAAAAATGGTCTATTGTGATTACATAACGAGAATTATGTTATATTCTATTGTTAATTTTTCAAACCCTCATGTAATTTACAAAAACAATAGATGTTTTATCGTGACTACAAAGAGAGAATCAAAACAGCATAGCCATCTTGTTATGGTTGAAAAAAAATTATTAGAACCTCAAGTTCTAATATGATTCTTTCATGAATCAATATCATAACCTCATGTTATGATTATATTTATTCATAATAAAACCTCAAGTTTTATTACAATGAATAAATTAAAAATACAATAACCTCAAGTTATTGCAACTCTTTTAATGAACCTCAAGTTCATTTATTATTCTCTCAAGAGAATCACAATATCATAACCTCACGTTATGTTTAGAAAAAAAAAAAAGAAGAGTATGAACCTCAAGTTCTACTATGATAAACATAATCAAAATGCAGTAACCTCAAGTTATTCTTTTTAATGTTGAATCATGATTCTCATGAAAGAGTCAAAATAACATAATTTTGTGTTATGATATTCAATTAAAAAAAAATGAGAACTAAATCATGATTCTATCAAATACATAAGAGCACTCCCAATCGTAACACCATAACACCAATAACACCGTCCACGTCAGCGCCACATCAGCTTTAACATTTAACATTAACATCCCCAAAAAACACCCCCAACAATAACATCCCAATAACATCAATAACATTCCCAACAATTTACAAAAACAACCCCTCATTTAGGGGCATAAATGAAAAAAAAAAAAAGAAAAAAAAAAAAAAAAAAAAAAAACCAAATAACGCCCGTTAAAGGGTTAACGGGGAAGGACTAACGCCGAAATAACGCCGGAGGTCCAAGGGTAATAACGGCATAACGCCGTTATTTTGCGCAAAAACGCCGTTAGGGCGTTACCTTTGGGAGTGCTCTAACCTCAAGTTATGATTAGAATGTTCTATGATAATTCTCTCAAGAGAATCAAATAACATAATCTCATTATGTTAAAGAAAGAAGCTAGAACATTATTCAATCAATTGAATTAATAACATAACTTCATGTTATGTTAAAGAAGAAAGAAAAATAGAACCTCGTGTTCTACAATGATCTCTTCAAGAGAGTCAAAAGATATCATAACCTCATGTTATGATTATTATAGAACCTCAAGTTCTATTATGATTATGGAATAAACATACAATAAACTCAAGTTATTCTTAAAATGTTTAATTATGATTTCCGCAAGTGAATCACAATATCATAACCTCAAGTTATGATTATGATGTTTAATAGCCTTATGTTTAAAAAAAACATCAAGTTATTGTTATGATTTACTTGATGGCTTGTAATCTATTCTTCTCATAATTTATATGACTGAATTTTTTTTTTTTTCTTTTCTTCTTCATCTTATTTACATGATTTTTGACGTAACTAAATTGATTTATTCATTTATAGGTCTGTGAAATAAGATAAAAATTGTATGGCATTGATTGAAAATCAAGTTTTCCAATTTTGAAACATATTTTAGTCAAACTCTCAACTTATTTACGATTGCGTACAAGTCAAACTCTTAACTTGTATTTATATACTGTTGTGTTAGCTTTGTAATTATTACATGTTATATTTTGGCTATCACTAAATTGTTTTTGATTAGATTAACTTAATCGCAATAGTCATACTATTCCAACGATTTTCTATTCGTTGTGATACAATGATGTTTATCACAAAAATCGTGATCATTGATGTGGTCTATGTAACAATCGTTGTGTTGTTTTTAAAAAAGAATTATTGGCAACCTCAAGTTGCAAGATAAAATATGAAAAATGTAGTATAATGTGAGTATTACACATTGTAATGAAACATTAATGGCTCCTCAAGAGTTGCTAGACATAAATACATGCTACTGCAAGTTATCTTGGAGGATATATCACAAATAGAAACAAGGCATCTTTACAAGAGCCTACCACAGCAATAATATTCCTTCGTCATCTTCTTTGTGATGACCTAAAAAAAAGGATACTTAACGGTGAAAGACCCGTTAAAATTATGGCAAAATCTAAAAGAAAGATTTGACCATCATAAGCAAGATATTCTTGCAAATGGAGCACATTTTTCGTAATATTAAGTAGTACATCTTAATGATGAAAAGAAAAAATGCGATGATGAGATGGTTAATGCCTCGAATATACTCATATATCGAGAACGATGCTTTGATATAAAAGAAATGGGCATGTTTGAACAAACACGATAAACCCGTTTACTAAGTTTGCTCCATATTGTCGTGTTAAAAGAAATTGGTTGGCAACCTCAAGTTGCAACATAAAGATCTTCATTCCCTCAAGTGAATGAGATAAAATGATCAATATGAGATCCTTATTCCCTCATGTGAATGTGATAATGTAACGATAAATGGTTAAAGATCATTTATCATGGTAAATGCTATGGTCGAGGAAGTATGACAATGACAAACCGCTAGTAGTGGCGAAAATACAATAAGAAAGGAGCAAACAAAAAAATGCTATTTATGCAAAAATGCAATGTGATGTATATGAAATACAAGTGTGTCAAAGATATTACACACTATATTCATAGATTTAAAAATCTATGCTAGCGCATTTTGCTCCACAAAAGAAATATAAAATTGTCATGAGAAACGAAGTTAAGTATTAAAGATACATTATATTCTTTTATATCTTCCTCGACATGCATTATATAAAGATTAGTAAAAGCTAATCACTGCCATAAACTTAAGTTTATGAGCAATAATAATTATAATATATTTGGCATGATCAGTTACACCATCCTGAGTCATTAATGATGCGAAAGCTATGGAAGAATAAGCTTCTTCAATCTATAATCTCTCAAAGAAAGTTGATTATTATTCTATCAACTAGAATGGGGATTGAATTCCTCAATGTTAATAGGGAAGAAAACAAATGGATATATGTAAGCATACAAATCCATTGTATGAACCATTTAGAGTTTAAAATCGATGCATCGTCTAAATGGTCATTAAATCGCAACCTCAAGTTTGCATGATTAATAGCTCAATGCGAGCCTAACATTCCAGCGTAAGTATTTCATCATGAAAATGCGATGAATTACTTCTAAATTATCAAATGAAACTGAGAGAAAAACTTGTGTTGTTGTATGGGGCCATATTATAATATGCACAACAACAAATTAGCATTATGCCAATATGTTATTATAAATCCTCCCTCTTATAATTGGTTTTGGTTATAAATCAAACATATCCCGTTTTTGTTTTTTGTGTGCAAATTACTCCACCTAAATGCACATATATGGGATATAGAAGATGGATAATTCCTTCAGGAGGAGAAAAGTAGCTGCAAATTCAGAATGAATTATCATATTCTGTTGATCCTCGAAAGAAATTTTTATGAATTGATTATTCAATGGATAATCTAATAGCCATAAATAAACATTGGCTAAAAACAAAATTTCAGCTACTCATGCTCTAATTAGAAGTTGTCCCTCAAGGACACTATTTTATTATGGCATGCCTCAAGCATGGTAGACAAATCGATTCCAAATAAAATCCTCGATGAAAATATGGAGCATGAAAATAAGATGGTTGTTCGAGGTATAAAAGACCCCATGATAGTCTCATAAAGAGACACTAAACATTAAGGTTTCAAAGAACCTCAGATAGCTAATGAGATCTCAGTAAATTCTATCTTATTTTGAATTATTATGGAATCGACACAAAACGACGTCAATAAATTTGTCTACATACAATATAGCGCTTGGTATTATGCATAATGAGGATCATAAATCAATTATTATTCAAAAGTGCGCTCAACGAAATGATTGGCCAACATGAAAAAATGAAATCTCGTGAAAATACGAGAAGTATTGGGACAGGAAGTCCATACACATGATTGTGTAAAATCTATTGGATATACATCAGTCTTTGTGCACAAAAGCTCTGAAGTTATGTCTTTTAAGGCATGAATTGTGAATAAATAAATTCACAAAACAATAAGTTGATTATTGAGAGACAAATTATCTCGAGGTGAATGTAAATATCTTATTGATATTTTATGAGATAAGTATATATTTTTCCTTAAAATTGGGTTTATTAGAGCTCTCGTATTCTATAAAGGATATGTAATGTCTTAAACATGGCTTACAACTTCAACTTCTAGATACGATTAATAAAGTTCTCAATAACTTTATTTGATAAAGTTGAATGAATCCATATATGGATCAAAATGATTTTGGACGCATATTATATAAATTGCTTTTGCACACATGTCTCAAAGAAATAATTAGTCCTCAAGTACCATACATAAGTACAATTAAGGTTTGGATGCCAATTTTGTAATTAATATGCGTCACGAGATTGTATTTTTCTCTTTTAATATTTGTGCATGCATTGTATACTTTCCAACCAATTGATTTGATATTCTGTTGGAAGCTACACATATATTTTGTCATTTTTTGCAGGACTTATTCGTAACATCATCAATTTGATGAACTTCATTGTAAAGTTGTTGCCAACAAAAGTATACGAGCAACTCGTTTAGAAGATTAGCATGCGATGCTTGAAATATATACATTAAATTGAGGAGGAGGAGCATTATACGCACTGCACTATTTTCCTTCATCAAGTTTTTTTTTTATCCCAGTGGGTTTTTCTTGATAAGGTTTTTGATGAGGCAGTCTATGAAGTATAATGAACGATGAATATCCAAGGAGGAGTATTGTAAAATATTATGGGCTTATTGGCTTATGTCTATTCATCCTACTCTTGATTAACAAGTTAGGGTTTTCCTATGTCTTATAAATACCTCATATTGTAACATTATGTATATATCTCAATAATAAGAATTCTCTTCCTCTCTCATTCTTGTGTTCTTATTCATTACATTTACAACAGAATCAGATAAATCTTTTCTTTTTCAGAAGGTTGATTTTGTTATTTTATAAGTGTTTGCACCTAACACAAATTGAATTTGAAATCCTTACATTTTGATGATGATAGTTGCAAGTATAATAACGACTTTTGACACCATAAGGAATGCGACCCACAACCAAAATAAGTAAATGGGTTGTCACTAGATTGTAAAGATCTCAAAGTTATGTTTTGCCGATTTATTTAGCATGTTTATTAAACGGAGAATGTCTAACTTAGGATGGATAAAATGAGTTGACATGATAATGAGATTAAGTTTATAGAAGAACTAAGATTTAAGATCATTTAAAGATAACACATATTTTACATATAAAGGGATCAATCTTCACTCTCCATCTTTCCTCTATTTTTATTTGATCTATTGGATGAGATTAATTACCACAATTTAAAAAACACACTTTCATTCTTTTTTGTCAAATACTAATATATTTCAAACCGTTAATCGTTAAGTGAAAAAATATATACCAATACGACAAGCATTTAATTATTTTTCTATAGATAGGCACTTTGATATACTTTCGACAAAAAAAAATTAGCTTGTTTCACGTTTTTTTTTTTTTACAATTTTGTTCGTCGTTACTGAAATTTGCATGAAAAAATCACATGTGATTAAACACTAATTTGAATATCACATGATATTATACATCATATGTGATTTAACACTAAGGTTGGGCACAATCGATCGGTCCTTGGGATCGGTCGACCAGGGTCATGCTCGGTCATCACCACTGTGGCCTAAAGGTCACCATCGGTCGTCTGTCACCATTTTGGAGAGAAGGGTCAAAATTTCGACCGATATTTTGCACACAAAAATCCAAAAAATAAGGAAGAAATAGAAGGAAAATCCGAAAATGTGTTGTTTTCTGTTTGTTTTGATTTCAGAAGAAGAGGAGACAATATGGAGTAGAGATGGTTCACGAAGAAGCAGATGAATAGTACTATTTTGGAACACTGCTTTTAAAGTAAAGCAACAACATATAGGTGTAACTTTGCATCCTATTTTGAATCATTTAAATGTGAGATAAAAACATCATTTAAATGAATTTAGATTTTGTAGTTTATAAATTTAGAGATCTTATTATACGTATAGATATATATTTTAAATATTATAATTTAAAAAAAAAATAACTTGGTCGCCAATGTGGCAACTTGGTCGTCGTCTAAGTTTAACACCAAATTTATTATGAACCAAGTTAATGAAAGAAATAAATACATCAAAAACCTCCCCCTTAGTTTTGACTAAGTACACCCATACATCCCTACAAAAATAATCTACAATTGTAAAAAAAAATACCTAAATTCTTAACCTTAGACTTGTGGTCTGGTAACATCAAATAATCCTGAATATTAAGTGTCAATTTCCCCCGATAATGCTTGTAATTTATATCATTTATGTGGATTTACTCTTGTTTTCCATTGTTTTCCACTTTCAGGTAAATTACGAGCATTGGAGCTAAAGAGACGCGAAACTGGAGAAATGTCTAAAGATTTATCACAGTATGCTACTTTGAAGAAGTTACGGCGTAACTCGTCTCTCACATTACGCCGTAACTATTGCGTGACTCAGAATACCAACTTATCAGAAGGTTACGGCGTAACTCTTCCCAAAGGTTACGACGTAACTATATTAGGTCAAATGAGGTTCCACGCCGCTGATACTTACGCCGTAACTACTGCATCTATTACGACGTAACCAAGTTTATTAAAGACTACGGCGTAACCACTCATTAGGTTACGCCGTAACCAGCGGATCTAGTGCAAAATACGAGGAAATAGAAGGTTACGGCGTAACTCCTATATTAGTTACGCCGTAACCCAGACCTGGCCTATAAATACCCCACGAATTCTAGCATTTCTAATCATCCCATTCCACACACAACACTCAGAGAACGTGGGAAAAAGCTCAAGGCAGGTCTAGAGGAGCATACGGAGCTGTCTCCAAGGGAGAAATCACTCCCCTATGATACCATTAGCGTTTTATATTTCTTTTATTCATGTATTTCGTACCTTTGAATATTGAATTGGTTTGCATGATTAATATGAGCGGCTAAGCACCTTTTGGTGTTGGCCTAGTTATGATTCCTTAATTGTTTTGTTTGCGTTTACTTTACTTCCGTACAATTATTTCTAAGTATATGCATGCATAGTTTATTGGTAGCCACCCTTGGTTCGGTAGTTTTGAATGGCGATAGAGGCCAATTGCCTAGGAGATATGACCAACTGACCCTAGGTGAGCGGAGTGAGACGGGAAGGGTAAGATATGACCAACTGACGACCCTTTCTACTTATGCGATTTGACCAACTGATCACCTATCGTTTGGATGAACTTAAGAATTAGGGGGTGTGTGTCTAAGTTCCTAACGGCCGGGCATTCACTATTATAAATCTAGCATGTAGCGGTACTTAATGACTTGGCTTAGGGGACCAGGAACAACATGACTTATGAAGGCACACATGACTTCTCCTGTGGTGGCATCTTTGTTGATAGGTTAGGGCGAATTGACCAAATGCTGTCCTCTCGACTTTGACCCCACCTGAAGTAATTGGAAGTAAGTAGACGTAGACATAACTAGCTAGGAGGATTACTTAGGTTAGCACCACTCTCCTCTATTGATTTCCCTTTACCATTTATCTGCTTTATTTTATTCTGCTTTAGTAGTTTAATTATTTAAATCCCTATCGAAACCATTATTAATCTGTGACACCTAGACTTAGTTATAATCCAACACACATAGCTCTTGGGACGACCTCGGCTTTACCGATTACTACACTGCACACGACCGGGTACACTGCCCGTTAGTGCACTAGGGTAGACCATAGGTATAACGAGACATTATAAATATTAAGACCTGGTCAGTAAAACCTGCATCAAGTTTTTGGCGCCGCTGCCGGGGAGTTATTTTAGGATTAATATTAAGTCTTTCATTTCGTTTTAAACTTTTCTCACGATCATATTTCAAGTTTTCAGGTACCATGGAAGTTGTTAACATCGATGACCTCACTCTTGAGGAATATTTGGCATTAAAAAGAGAAGAACAAGGACAGGGATTGTTAGGCCAGCTATTGCAGAAGATGCTCAATTCGAAATCAAACCTCAATTCATGAGGGAATTACGTGCAAATCCTTTCACTGGAAGCATCACCGATGATGCCCATGAACATATAGACAACATCGAGTACATTGTCAGCCTATTCAAGATTCCCAGAGTCTCGCACGATGCTATAATGTTACGAGTATTCCCAATTTCTCTTACGGGAGCTGCAAAAAGATGGGTTGATCGATTACCTGCTGGGACTTTCAACACTTGGCCTATCTTAAAAAAGTGTTTCATTCAGAGATACTTTCCTCCATCAAAGACGGCTAAGCAATTCGAAGAAATTCATAACTTCAAACAAGAGGATGATGAAACGTTATACCAAGCTTGGGAAAGATATAACGAATTGCTATACAAATGCCCTACTCATGATCTCAACAGCCAACAGAAGGTGAACGTCTTCTACAAGGGTCTGAACATCTCCTCAAGACAAATGATTGATTCTCAAGGGCCGATTCCTAGTATGACACCCACTTTGGCTTTAGAAACTATTCAAAAAATGGCAGACCACTCTCACAAATGGCACAATGGAGGGAGCAACCGAAGTAAAAATGGAGATATGGAAGGCCTTGCAACAATAAACAACAAATTAGAAAGCCTTGGAAGAGAAATGAAGAAGCTCAAGGAAAATGTGCATTCCATTCAAGTAGAGCGAAACGGGACTCCACCTTCTAAAGAATGTTCCTCCAACGAGGAAGTTAAAAGGATCGGAGAAGTTAAATATGGAAGAGAATCCCCTTTCAACAACTACAATAATAACGGGCCCAGATATCGAGAAAAATCCCCTGGGTTCTACACAAGAATCAACAACAATCCTCCTAAACCTAGCCTTGAAGAAATAATGCACATGCACATCGAAGAATCTACGAAAAAGGGAGATAAACTCAAGGAATGGATGGTCAAAGTGAAGGAGAACACCAATATGAACCTACGTAACCAAGATGCTACGATTAAAAACCTCGAAACACAAATTGGGCAATTGGCTAAAAACCTTGAAACAAGTAATGCTAAAGCCACTTCCTGCAAGGCCATATTTGCACAAGATAAATCAAAAAAAGAGCAATGCAGATCCCCTATCACTAATGATATTTCCGGGATTAACTACCTAAGAGAGGATGATAAATCAGAAGACGACGAGGTCCTGCCAAGCCAACTTCCTGAAAAACAGCAATACCAGGAAAGTTTTCTTCTCCCATGCACTATTGGTAACATTAAGATTCCCGCTTTAGCTGATTTAGGGGCCGGGGTAAACCTTATCTCTACCACTTTATTTGAAAAAATAAAACTTACCAATTTAAAAGAAACAACTATTATGATAGAAATGGCTGATTCCTCTAAAGCTGTACCGAGGGGAATTGTGAATAATGTGCTTCTAAAAATTGGAAATTTTTTCTTCCCAACTGATTTTGTGGTTATTGACATGGGGAAGCGGGATGCTTACAACTTAATTGTTGGAAGGCCTTTTCTTGCCACTTGTAGGGCCCAGATTAAGGTTTTTGAAAAACAAATTTCTTTGGGAACTGAAAATGAACGAATAACTTTTAGTATGAAAGAGCATTTATAACCAAAAATTGAAATTTCAAATAATATTGATGTTGTTAATGTTCAATCACTAGATTCCGCCCTACACTCTAATCCTATTACCGATGATAGTAGAGAGAATATTGATAATTGTAAGCAGAAACATGAAGAAATTGTCCAAGGTATTGAGGAGACTCCGGTTCCAAACAAACATTTTAGCAACTCAATGTTAACCAATGATTGCGAAACAGTGACAACATGGCCACCATTTACACATCCTCAAAAATGTGAAAGAAAGGCGAATGAATGGATATACCCTCATAAAGGAGAGAGACATGATATTGAATTAGCATTGGAAGATTGGTACAAAATAAGATTTGGGAACTCAAAAATCCATAAGGGCTGATTAAGAAGTATAAGTACAATCATCTTACTGACACAATAAACGGTGCAAGATCCAGCATCAGTATTACTAGTAGTTTTATTGCTGAAGATGATGACCCGGGGAAATTATGTGATAAATGGCTTTCACATAAGTTTGGAACAGACGGGCATCCGTAATTCTACAAGGAAAAAAAGGTTCGACAAATGGATGAATGAGTGCCAACAAGTGGTGGAAGTGGGCCAGGTCCAAAGGCCCTCATAGAAGCCCCGCGGCTCTGAGTCTAACTTAAAGACTTGTAAATAAAGAAAAGTGCTCTTTCGGGAGACAACCCGAATTATCTCTTTCTTTTGTTTTATTTCCATTTTTGTAGGGTTTTGTGTTTTCTAACTATTTTTGCAGGAAACGAGGAAGTAATCGCTGCTGCAGTTTGCTGATCTGAACAGAGTTACGGCGTAACTCATCTTGGTGATTACGCCGTAACCAACCTTTTAGCAGAAGAGTTCATGACGCATTACCAATTACGGCGTAATACCATCTCAGTGGTTACGCCGTAACCACTCGCTTTGCAACTTATGTCAGGTTTTGCCAGTTACGGCGTAACTCCCTCAAAAGAGTTACGACGTAACCTTCCTCTGCTTTAATTCTTTCATTTTAAAACACGATAATCTTGTATTAGTATTTTAAATGAACGTTGTGGGTGTGTTCCCTGTAAACCCTCACGAGACTTCACTCGTCCACTTGGGACACCAAGTGGTTTAAAAGGCTTGTTGCATTCGCTAAATGCAACCGTGATTCCTACGAAAGTGAGTTAGGTTTGTTTTTCATTTTTCATTTTGTCTTTTTAGAATTATTCTTGTCGGTATTGTGATTTCAGGGATAGAAGTTTGTTCATGATGCTTATACGAAGGCATGTCTCTTTTTCGTGGGCCTTCCTTCTTTATGGAGCAAATTTCAGGGAAGTTCTCGCTCTAATTCTACTTTTCTCTTCACCTTTATTTAATGCTTAGTACAAAAGGGACTTTGTACAATTCAAGTGGGGGAACGGGAGTAGAATTATCTCTTGAACATTATTTCGCCCTCATTTTTACTTTATTTTGAAAAATTATGCCATTTTTAAAATTTTGACATGTTTTTCTTAACCTAACTAGATTTGACCTTAGCCGAGCACATACAACCCTTGATATTATATGGTGAGATTAGCCTTATCCGTTTCCAATATTTTACCCCAAATCTACCAAATTATGAGTGTGCCGGTAGCTTGTAAACTTTAGAACTTGGCCTTTGCATCATTTCGAGACCATAGACGAGGTATGTTGAGTTAGCTCGATGTATTTGGACTTTTCAGTTTTATAAGGCAATATTATAGGATTATCACCCAAACAGCCTACCATTGTGTGTCTATCGATTAGTCACCTCGACTTTTCGACCCCCATGTGAAACCCTTTTGTTGCACTCACCTTTAGTTCAAGATACCCCTAGATAAACCCCTCTGAGCCATTCCTTTCATTTTGTTAACCCGATATATTATTTCGATACACCTATACACCTTAGCCTACCATGTAGTCTTTATTTGTGATTGGGAAGTCATCATTTGCCTAAGTTCAAGGTTCGAGTGGAAAGGTTCGGAAATCACGCTTTCATCAACAACATTCTTGAAGATCATTGAAGACCCCCAGTATTCCCATTATTCATCTCAAGCGGAGGGATATTATGTTATTATTGTTATGATTCAAAAAAAATAGTTGTTATGTTATTGTAAATTGCGATGTTATAAGCACTGTAGTATGAGCTTTATAGAATTAGTATCGAGGAGGCCACCTCGGTCACATTTGAAGATTGGAGTTGGTAATTATGCCAACAGTTGGAGAAAAGGTAGTGTGCCCATACGACGTCCTCTAATGACACATCTACCTTGCATTTCATGATCCGGTTTCCTGACTTCAAATCTTGAACTTTGGGCGGACGGTAAGTGGTGATGACTTGGTTATAGATTTAGACTACCTGCTTGATTTTTATTTTACACCAATTATATATCCCAGGTCTTATCCTACCCTTTAGTCATGAAGCGTGTCTAGGTGATGCAGCGAGCAATCTTTGGTGTCTTGGCCATGGATTTGGTCATGTATCATTGATTTTGTCCACTTCGCCGTGACATGTTAGTAATGACGAGTCACCCCTTAACCTTTGTCGTGTCTACCCATATTGCCTTCAAGAATTGTTTAGCCCTTAACTCTAGTGGTGGAGATTTGTGTAACCGCCAAGCTTATGATAAAATACATGCTATGACTGTGCGATTGAGTGATCACCCCGAAATTGACACTTAGAATAGTTGAGAGATTTGAGTGTTTTGTTCCCCTTTCGTGAGGTGTTCGGCTTTGTTTTATTCTAGCATAAGGGATTTGTAAACTTATATTTTCCAGTGGGAGATATCTTTTTAGAAATCTTTCTAATAAGGTCTACTTGAGGGCAAGTAGAGTTCAAGTGGGGGGATATTTGATAACATCAAATAATACTAAATATTAAGTGTCAATTTCTCCCGATAATGCTTGTAATTTATATCAATTATATGGATTTACGCTTGTTTTCCATTGTTTTCCACTTTCAGGTAAATTACGAGCATTGGAGCTAAAGAGAAGCGGAACTGGAGAAATGTCTAAAGATTTATCATAGTATGCTACTTTGAAGAAGTTACGGCGTAACTCGTCTCTCACATTACGCCGTAACTATTGCGTGACTCAGAATACCAACTTATCAGAAGGTTACGACGTAACTCTTCCCAAAGGTTACGACGTAACTATATTAGGTCAAATGAGGTTCCACGCCGCTGATACTTACGCCGTAACTACTGCATCTATTATGACGTAACCAAGTTTATTGAAGACTACGGCGTAACCACTCATTAGGTTACGCCGTAACCCATATCTGGCCTATAAATACCCCACGAATTCTAGCATTTCTAATCATCCCATTCCACACACAACACTCAGAGAACGTGGGAAAAAGCTCAAGGCAGGTCTAGAGGAGCATACAGAGCTGTCTCCAAGGGAGAAATCACTCCCCTACGATAAACATTAGCGTTTTATATTTCTTTTACTTTCAATTCATGTATTTCGTACCTTTGAATATTGAATTGGTTTGCATGATTAATATGAGCGGCTAAGCACCTTTTGGTGCTGGCCTAGTTATGATTCCTTAATTGTTTTGTTTGCATTTACTTTACTTCCGTACAATTATTTTTAAGTGTATGCATGCATAGTTTATTGGTAGCTACCCTTGGTTCGGTAGTTTTGAATGGCGATAGAGGCCAATTGCCTAGGAGATATGACCAACTGACCCTAGGTGAGCGGACTGAGACGGGAAGGGTAAGATATGACCAACTGATGACCCTTTCTACTTGTGCGATTTGACCAACTGATCACCTATCGTTTGGATGAACTTAAGAATTAGGGGGTGCGTGTCTAAGTTCCTAACGGCCGAGCATTCACTATTATAAATCTAGCATGTAGCGGTACTTAATGACTTGGCTTAGGGGACCAGGAACAAGATGACTTATGAGGGGACACCTGACTTCTCCTGTGGTGGCATCTTGGTTGATAGGTTAGGGCGAATTGACCAAATGTTGTCATCTCGACTTTGACCCCACCTGAAGTAATTGGAAGTAAGTAGACGTAGACATAACTAGCTAGGAGGATTAACTAGGTTAGCACCACTCTCCTCTATTGATTTCCCTTTACCATTTATCTGCTTTATTTTATTCTGCTTTAGTAGTTTAATTATTTAAATCCCTATCAAAACCATTATTAATCTGTGACACCTAGACTTAGTTATAATCCAACACGCATAGCTCTTGGGACGACCTCGGCTTTACCGATTAATACACTACACACGACCGGGTACACTGCCCGTTAGTGCACTAGGGTAGACCATAGGTATAATGAGACATTATAAATATTAGACCTGGTCAGTAAAACCTGCATCATGGTCAGACAAGGGAAATGGTCCCATAGGCCACTTAGCCCTATGGCAGACTTCACAAACAGGTACAAAAGTGTTATTAGAAATATTCAAAACTTTTTTAACATAGATAGAACCTGATCAGCAGGGTGACCAAGTTTGTTATGCCACAACAATTTAGATACATGAAATGACACAATCATATTAGACTTACCCAAAACACAGTCATTACTCATATCAAACAAATACAGGCCACCAGTTTCACTATCAGTCCCCAAGATTTGCTCCCTTTTCAAGTCCTGAATATAACATTTATGATCACAAAACCAACAAAAATTGTACTATCTCTAACAAGCTTATTAAAATACAACAAACTAACACAATATCCAGGAACAACAATAACATAATATAAAATCACATAATTAGTCAATTTTAAGTTACCAACATGACTGATAGTGGCCAGAGTACCATTGGGATGTCCAACAATAATCTTAAGACTCGTAATATCGGAAGCGTGCAAAAACAAACTTGCAAAAATAGGCGAAAACGTGCAAAAACGGACGAAAACGTGTATATAAACGGACGAAAACTTGAAAAACGGATAAAAACGAACGAAAACGTGTATAAACGAACAAAAACGTAAGAAAACCAAATTTTAAGTTATTTACTAACTGTCGTTAGTATAAAGGACAAACAATACAAGTGAATGTGAAAAACACAATGGTGTTTTAAACAGGTCACCAGAAAGTTACCGATATTATTGACAGTTTAAAAGTTTAAAAGTTTTAATTACTATATTAGTAAAAAATAACCTTAAAAATATTTACCCAACCAAGTTCCACTTAAATTAAGGAGTCTCAAATTGGTAATAATATTTCAAAACCCATTTTAACCAATAAAGAAACAGCTCCTTTTGACTTTTCATATTTTTAATCCACTATTTAAAATTTGTCACATATAAAAAAGAATATCACATATATTACTTATTTAAAATTTGTCACGTACAGAAAAGAGTCCATAACACATTTTACAACGTGTAGCTAAACGACAAAAAGGTAACATTTACTAGAAATAATTAATTAAGGTCACATACATGGACACCACATCCAAATCCCAAAGATATCTCACCATAAAATATTACAGCAATGCAAACAAAAACTAAAATAATTAAATAAGACTTTATAAAATAAATATAATTAGCATAGCGAATAAGAAGTTTGCAGAATTATGATGGGAGACGACAACACACAGTAATAGTGTTGGCGCTTTTTAGGCTGTGCATTGCCGGGTGGTACCCTCTACTACTCCACCTTCATCACAATCGGTTACATCTTCAAACAAGGAACATACCAAAAAACTTTTTTAAAAATTCGTAAATCATTTTTTGAAACATATACCACAAGGGTAATTTGGTAAATTTCGAAATATAATATACAGGATATATTTGTCACGGAGCGGTGTGAAGCTTTTTTAGACGGTGAACGGTGAACAATAATCATTTTGAGTTTTTAATGGTTATTTGGTAAAAAAAGGTTTGAGCTTTGCTAATTTTTAGGAAACTTAATTTTAAAATGTTTTTTAGAAGCGGTGAGAGGTGAGCTGTGACTACTGCACTTTAACAAACACACCCTAAGTTTGGGATTAATTGTTGGTTAAACATACCTCCTGATTAGGGATTGCAATAAAACCCGTACCCGATGGGGACCTGATAACCGAACCCGTTTTGACAAGGGAATCCCCGAGTTGACCGGGGATGAGGATGGGGATGGGACGGGGAATCCCCGATATTGAAAACGAGGATGGGGCCGGGGATGGTAATACCCTTTGGGTACCCGAACCCGTTCCCAAAATGTTTTAAGTTTAAATCTAAAGATATATTATAGGCCCTACGGTATTTCCTCCTAACTTTTCATCTTCCCTCACTTATATTTGTGATATATAAATTAGAAATAAAACCCTAGCCCCTTAAACCACAACTTGCAATTGCTATATCATTCCTACCTACGATTTGCAACAACAACCACTATCAAGGTAAAAAACTCATAATTAATATGTTATCAAGTCATCATCATCATCAATCAAAATTATATATGTTGCTTCTATTCATTATTTATTGCTACTGCATGAACCATATAACTTTATAAGTACTTATTTATTTATTCTAAAGTATAAGTTACAATTGATATGACTATTGTTCAAATGGTATATGTATGTTGGATGCATCGTTATGTTTTTTTTATTATTATAATTTTTTTTGTGTCATCCTTATGGTTCTTGATTTGTGTCTTTGTATATGTGTTTGTTTATTATAGTTATGAACTTCTGATTCTTGCTAGATAATAAAATATACATTCAAACTTTGTAGTAAAATATATGAATATGACAAAACATCAAAATGATTTGAATGTTGTGGAGAAAATATGATATTCGGTATGTAAATACTCAAGAATGGCATAAAGGTGCAAACTTACAATAAGCTGATTTTTTATTTATTATAGGAATGGCTTTTGAAGAGAATACGATTCATGTACCATCAACACAAAAAACCCTTCAAACTTGCAGGAAGATAATCACCTACCCGATAATGTTGAAGAAACACCTGAACCTCTGGCTAAAAAAAATAAGAGACTAAGAAGTCCGGTTTGAGAGCATTTTGTGAAGATAACAGTGAATGGAGAACACAAGGCATAATGTAACTATTGCAAAAGTTTAATTAGTGGCCAATCAAGTCACGGTACAAGACATTTGCACGACCTTTTGAAAATATACAAAAAATAAAGAAACAACCTGATGTTCGAGAAAGACTTTTGGCAGGAAACTCGAAGTCAAGTTTAAGTACTTACGTGTACAATGAGAAGGATGGAAGGATGTCACTTGCTAAAATGGTTATTTTGCATGAGTATCCTCTTGCGATTGTCGATCATGTTGGGTTTAGAGATTTCACAAAAGCCATTCAACCCCTCTTTAGATGTCCTTGTCGGAACACTCTTGAGAGCGACATACTAAAGTTGTATGACCAACAAAAAGATCAAGTTATTAAAGATATTGAGACAAATAAGAGTCATGTGGCCATTACTACTGATATGTGGACTTCGAGCAACCAAAAGAAAGGGTTTTTGGCTATTATTGGTCATTACATTGACAATGATTGGATTTTATGAAGTAAAATCTTAAGGTAACACTAGTATTTTATTTATATTGTCTCATACTTTATGTGTTTTGTTACATATCATTTCATCATACTTTTTCTTATCAGGTTTCTATATGTACCTTGCCCACATACAAGTGAAGTTCTTACAAATGTGTTGATGGAGGCTCTTATGGAATGGAATGTGGACACAAAACTATCCAGCATCACTCTCGATAATTGCTCCACCAATGATAAATTAATCGATGTGGTGAAAGATAAGTTACAGTCTAGTCATTTAATAAAAGATGAAGCTCACATTCATATGCGTTGTTGTGCATATATTCTAAATTTGATTGTGAAAGTACGGTTGAATGTCATTAAGGCTGCAATAGCCAATGTACGTGAAAGTGTGTCATACTGGACAACAACCCCTAAAAGAGTTGAGAAATTTGAGGAGACATGTAGGCAACTAAAAGTAACATACTCTAAGACATTAGGTTTAGATTGCCAAACTAATTGGAATGCTACTTTCTTGATGCTTAAAACAGCGCTAATGTATAAAGATGTTTTTACGCGCTTGAAGCAACGGGACTCCCACTGTAAAAATTTGCCTAGTCCACTAGAATGGGAAAATGCGCATGTCATTTGTAGGAAGTTGGAGGTGTTTTATAATGTTACATCGATATTTTCTGGAACTAGGTACCCAATATCTAACTTGTACTTTCCCAAAGTTTGTGACATTAGGTTGAAGTTAAATGAGTGGCTTATTTCCCCTAATCAGCTTGTTAGCAACATGGCATCCAAAATGATTGAAAAATATGATGAGTATTGGGGTGTAATTCATGAGTTGATGGGTGTTGCTGGTGTTTTCAACCCAAGAAGCAAAATGGAAATGATTGAGTTTTATTTTCCGAAAATATATCCCAAAGATAGTGCTATTCGAATTCAGAAAGTTCGCAACATATGTGAAGCGTTGATCCTTGAGTATCAAGAAAAGACTTTAGATAATGAATATGAGTTTGGAAATAACACGGGTTCAAGTTCAACAAACTCGATGGAGGTTGTAATAAAAATATATCGACGTGGGAAAAACATATTCTGAGTAAAAGTAGTGACCCTCAATCGTCTATAGAAATGGAATTTGACCGTTATTTGGAAGAAGGAATTGAACCTCGATCTCCGGACTTTGATATTTTATTATGGTGGAAGTAAAGAGGAGCTAAGTATCCTGTGATGCAAGTAATTACTAGAGATGTATTAGCTATCCCTGTCTCTTATGTTGCCTCAGAATCTGCCATTAGCACTAATGGGAGATTGATCAGTCCACATCGAAGCCGACTTCGTCCAAATACAATAGAAGCTTTAATGTGTGCACAAAGTTGGTTGTGGGAAATAGTTAACAAGGGGACGTAACTATCTTTATTTAGGCACAAGTATTAAGCTAAGTTGTTACACATATATTATGCTTTGAAGATTATTTATAACCAATTGCTTTTTACAGATGGAGGTAAACATTAAAGCTTTACAACATAAGTGCTACTTGATTGTTACGCGTAAGCTAAATCTACGCGTAACTCTTGATTGTTACGCGTAACTTTGGTCTTTTTACGCATAAGTGCTACTTGGTTTATTGTGATTTCTACGCCTAAGGATACTTCATCAACAAAGGTTCATTTGACTACAAAGATCCATCAACACAAGTTTTCAAAAAAAAAAAAAAAAAAAAAGTTTTTTGGCGGGAAAATTTGAGTAAAATTTAATTTTTAGGGGAGATTAAACGTTCAATTTTTACGCGAATTCAAATTTTGGTTTAACTGTGAAAATTTTGGTCAAAAATTCAAATTTTTGGGCCCAAATTCAAATTTTTCGGGTAAAATTTTGCGTCAAAATTGTCATAACTCAAATTTTTTCTTTCAACCTTAGAATTGAATTTTATAGTGAATTTCAAATTTTGAGAGTCAAAATTTTTCAAAATTATTTTTGGAGGAAAATTGCAATTCACTATATCGACCTTCTGTGTGCTATATCGATTTTGCACCTTTTCTTCTCTTTGATTCTTCTGCAGGGGAGTGAAATGGATTCTGATCATAAAGATCCATTTGTGGCATTGAAAGAAGGATACATAGCTCTGGCTCTGGCATTGAAGCGTCAGACATCATCAAATTCCCGATATCCCGCAGTCGTGCAATGTGAAAGAGTTGATGTACATGAAAGGAATGCTCAAATGGACGTTGAGAATGTTGTGATTACTGCAACTGTCGGTAATGCGGACAATGAGGTTGTAGCATTGGAAAAGCAGGATGACAACAGCAGATCTGGAGAAGATATCATACTTAACTACGACACCGAGCCCAACTATGACGAAGAACAAATGGTTGAGGAAGATATCTTACCCACCTATGACACTGACACAGAACAGATGGTCGAGGTACAATCTACTGTTGATCATATTCTGACTGCAAATGTGACACAACATACTGAGCAACCTGAATTTAGTAATGAAGGAGAGGTTGACCAGTGTGTTGCACAATGTCCAGACAACTATCTCATGTCTGAGCCCTTACTTGTTAACAATTCAACTGAAACGTCAAATCAAACTCTAGAATCTGAAATCATTCTTCTCAAAAAGACCATTTCTCAGTTTCAAAAAGATTTTTCAAAACTTGAGGCTCATTGCATCTCTCTTGAACTTAAACTGCAAAACAATGTTTTAAACTCAGAGCCAAAAAGTAAATCTTTGAATGAACAAAGTAATCGTGTGGATATATTAGTTAAAGAAAATGAGCATTTAAAGGCTCAACTTCAAGCAAAGGGGCTTGCACATGTTGCTTTACTAAACAAACTGAGAAGATTCACTGACAAGAGTGTGGATACTAATTTTGCAAAACCAACAATCTTGGGGAAATCGTCTCTACAACCTTTCAGAAAACAATCAGTAGTTAGACAACCAACTGCATTTAAATCTGAACGTTCAAAATCTTCAAAACCACGGTTTCCCTCCCAAGTTGTTGAGAATAATCATTTGATAAAACCAGTCACTCCACATTCCTGGCCTAAGAATAATGCTTCTGTTTCTGTTAAACATGTTTCTGTTAAACATGTTTCTGTTATACCTGTTTCTGTTAAACCTCAACATGTGGCTGCTCCTGGCAAATCTAGGATTAGTTCGAACACTGTGTCTAAACCGAGCATTAAAATTAAAAATTCATATGATTCAAATGACGCATACAAGAACTATGATCTAGAAAAGGCTAGGAAAAGGGCACTTCTTCAAAAGGATGGAATCTTAGGTTCACAACCTAGTGTATCACCTTCGCGTGTATTACTGAACACTACCTGTAGTAGCAAACCAAAACCTAAGTTAACTCAACAAACAGTTAGAAATAAACCCGTTGATCTAAATGTAAACTGTCAGAAACCTAATAGGTGGATCCATATAGGACGCAGACTCTTCCCAAAAGAAGTTTCAACATCCCCTAGATCTAACCTTAGATGGATACCAACGGGTAGGATTTTCAAAACTGTTAGTCTTAGGTGGATTCCTACAGGAAAGATACTAAGTAGTTGCACCAAAACAAGTGGGATACCAACAACATCCATCCCTGAGGCAGGAAAGGAAATCATCAAAATAGCATGTTTAGGTGTCAAGAAGATAATTGACACTACATCTTTATGCTTCTAACATCTAGAACCCAGTTACACTTGGGGATCCATGTTTTTCTCTTCCTTGCCCCCCTTCTATTTTTCTATGCAGGTACAACAGCTATGGCTCCTACTGCAAAACAGCGTAGGACCCGTTTCTCACCGTCAAAATTATCATGATCCATCAGCTGTTCCACCATTGTACTTAATCGTCATGAATTGGAAACATTGCTTGCTCCTCTGGTTAAATATTCTGCCAAAAGTCATGCTTCAGATGTATCGAATGTTTCCGCTGCACAACCGATAATACTCTAATTTCATATACACCTGAATCTACAACAACAACCGAATCTTCTATAACAGAAGATCAAACTGCTTCCAACAACAATGACACAGCTGATGATCAACATAATGAACAGAGATGTTTTATCAGCAGTTGATTCTCACGAGATATTTATGGGACTTCACACTTGTTCGATCAACTGGACATACATGGTTTCGCTGTCTCCTTATACATGGTTTCGATGTCTTCAATTCATCATCAACATACGTGGTGTATGATTCTGAATCATTGAAAACATCGAGGGGGAAAGAGTGTGTAGGTGGTCATTGCTTCCTTGTTCTTCTACATGCTTCTTTGCGAAAACCCAATGCCTTCTTGAATTTCTTCAATTAGAGGGAAGAAATAAGACGATCTGTGGCTCAAACGTCTCACTTTGGTGTTATCTTCTCAATTTCACGGGTGATCTTGTGTGAAGTTACCCAAATATGATGTTATGATACCTCACACACGGTCTTGGTATCGAGTTATTGCATATTCACAGTGATTAGTATTCCGAAAGACCACAACACTCAGGGGAAAGTCGTTTCATTTCGTCTTTCGTGGTTTGTTTGGTGTGATGCGTCTACATACGTGAGAAGATCTTGTTGATTTCTGGCATGTTACCCTCGAACTGATTTTCCGCAATAAGTCAGATTTTCTTTGTGTGGTGTACTGCTCATCTACAAATTCCGCTGCATACTGAAACCTTCAAAAGTTAGAGGAAATGTAGACTTCATCAAAGTTTCAAATCTGCTAAAGACAGTTGTTAGTTTAGGGGAAACTGATTATGAAACTTCTTCATTATGGCTTATGAGTATAACAACTTAGAACCCGGTCACAACCGTTTAAACTTCCCTCAACCCCCATCATCAGCTGAACAAAGCCCTCAGCTTACTCGTCAACAAATGGAAAGGTTATTTGCTCCTCTGTTCAGTGACGATATTGATGAACGTGCTCCAGGTGTATCCGCTGTTTCCGCTGCACAACATGATAATACTCTTATACCTGATACACCTGCTACAACAACTAATGTTGAAGAAGCACCACCAGTTGGCTCCACCACAACAGTTGAACAAACCGCTTCCAACAATGATGAACCGGCTGATGATATTCTTAATGAAGTACCCCCACCTGCAGATTTTGATCCAAACGCGTTCTTTAACCCGTTTGCTAATGACACTGCTGCACCTGATGTCGCGGAATCATCAACAAACCATTTGAATCCTCAGAATCTACACAATGTATACCAACATCAACCCTCTACACATCGATGGACAAAAGACCATCCTTTGGCAAATATTATTGGCAACCCGAATCAACCAGTCGTTACGAGACAACGTCTTCACACAGATGGTGAACATTGCATTTATGCACTCACTGTCTGCCAATCTGAGCCGAAAAACATTAAAGACGCAATGACAAAAGACAAATGGATTGAATCCATGCAAGAAGAACTCAACCAATTCAAACGTCTTGAAGTATGGGAACTGGTTGAAAGACCAACATGGGTCTACGTCATTGGTCTAAAATGGATTTGGAAAAACAAATTGGATGTTGAAGGGAACGTAATCCGAAATAAGTCACGTCTAGTTGCTAAGGGTTATCGTCAGGAAGAGGGAATAGACTTTGAAGAATCTTTTGCTCCGGTTGCTCGTCTTGAGGCTGTTCGGATATTTCTCGCGTTCGCGGCTCATATGAATATGACGGTCTTTCAGATGGATGTCAAAACTGCGTTTCTCAACGGACAACTAAAAGAAATGGTTTATGTCAGCCAACCCGAAGGATTCGTTGATCCAGAGTTCCCGAACCATGTCTACAAACTGAACAAAGCTCTTTATGGTCTCAAACAAGCCCCTCGGGCATGGTACGATAAGCTATCATCTTTTCTCATTGCTAATAATTTCACCAAATGTTCGGTTGACCCAACTCTTTTTATACAATATCACGGGGCACATATCTTAATTGTTCAAATTTACGTGGATGACATCATTTTTGGGTCTACACATAAAAAGTTTTCAATCGCTTTTGCAAAACTAATGAAGAAATTTTTTGAAATGTCCATGATGGGTGAACTTACGTTCTTTCTAGGATTACAAGTTCATCAATCACCCCGTGGTATTTTCTTGAGTCAGTCCAAATATGCCCTTGAATTGTTAAACAAATTTGGAATAAAAACCTGTGACACTTATGCCACACCAATGACTCATACCAAGAAGCTAGACGCTGATTTACATGGGAAATTAGTAGACCCTACCAAATACCGAAGTATTATTGGGTCTCTCATGTATCTAACAGCTAGCATACCTGATATTGTATTTGCTGTTTATCTATGCTCCCGTTATCAGTCGTGACCAACTGAAACCCACCTCTCTGAGGCTAAAAGAATCCTCCGATACATCAAGGGAACCATTAACTTGGGGATCTGGTATCCGAAGGATTCTGGTTTTGAACTAATCGCTTTTTCAGACCCTGACCATGCAGGATGCTTATACTCAAGGAAAAGTACTTCAGGAGCACTACAATTTCTTGGTGATAAACTGGTGTCTTGGCAATCAAAGAAGCAGGATTGTACATCGCTGTCATCAACCGAAGCAGAATATGTAGCCATGTCCGCGTGTTGTGCTCAAGTCATCTGGATGAGAACACAACTCAAAGACTATGGTTACGTATTTGACAAAATCCCGATGTACTGCGACAATCGGAGTGCCATTGCGATCTCGTGCAACTCAGTTCAGCACTCGAAATCAAAGAACATCGAACTACGCTATCATTTCATCAAGGACCACGTGGAACAGGGTACAGTTGAATTATACTTCGTGGGTACTGAATACCAATTGGCAGATCTGCTCACCAAAGCCTTGCCTCCCGCTAGGTTTAATGAGTTGGTCCACCGGATTGGTATGAGGTGTTTGACACAAGAGGAATTGTATGACCTCCTAAAACAGTCTTAAAAACCTGTCAAACACCAAAATCTCTTTTGTAAATAATTTTTCAAAAACAAAATACAAAAATATAAAACCTGATAAAACAACAAAAATATTCTTCTAATCTATTTTTCTGTCAACATGGCAAGTACATCTCTTTCGTCAACACTTTAAACTTTTAAAATTCAGTATTTTTCCGATCAAGTGTTGAGGGGGAGAAAATTATAACTTAACTGTTTCAAAACATCTGTGTACTTGCATGTTATCATATCCCGGGTGTTTCTTTTATCAATGGTGGTAAATTTTTCTGGTTCAGTGACACTCCTCGGACTAAAATTTATAACCTTTCATTATTGTCTTAAGTCGAGGGGGAGTGTCGTCAAAGTTATTTCCTAAAATCTTTCGTTTGGTAACCAAAATGGAAGTTAAAAGGCTTTAAATGAAAATGGAAAAGGTGGAGGGACCAAAACTGTCAAAATCTTAAAGTCATTTTAATAAAAACACCCCACCTAACACTTTCACTTCACATTTATTACCCTAACCAAACAAATCCTACGCCTAAGAATCACTCTTCCAATCCGTGTTTTTTGATCATCAAACTGTAAGTGGATTAATGTTTCTAACATGATTTTAAACATTGGTTTTGATTTTCAAACAAATCTAATGGTTAAATTTACGTTTATGATTGATTTTGTGTTCTTCGCATATGCGTAAGAACACATGATCATGTTTGTGAGTTTTGGTGTTAAGATAATTGTGTCTAAATGTTTCTTAAACATCACTGATACCATTTTTCAACTCAAAACGCACCCAGAATCACGTATGGTTTGAATTTGAAGAACTAGGGTTTATGTGTGGTTTTGGGCACTTTCAAATGTGAATGTCTTTGGTCTTAAAGATTGTTGTTTGAGGTTGTTTTCAACATGAATTGGTAATATGTTAACCCAGAAATTACCCAGAAACATTAACTGATTAAATTGAACTTTAGGGTTTAATGTTCTTCACATTTTGGGTACTTTTGATTCAATGCGAATTTAGTGTTAAAACTTGGTCATAACACTCACATAACATCTTAGATTTATCAGAAAAACTTTGGTGCAATTCCTATGGCTGGAAATCATATGCGTAATTCTTAAACTCTAGGGTTTTGACTTACGCGTATGACCTTCTACGCGTAAATTGTTTAACATGTTTTCATGCCATGATTTCTTGTAAAATGAATATATGTGTTAAGATTGATGATATGATGATCTTATTTCAGGCTTGCTACTCATAAAATTCAGAATCAAGGTCGATTGTTACTCTACGCATAAGGATCACCTTACGCGTAGACAGTTATGCGTAAGAGAAATCCTACGTGTAACTATTACGCGTAAGGTTCTACAATGGGACTACGCGTATCTTGTGAAGGATATGCGTAAACAGTGACCTCTACGCATAAGGTCTACTCTTACGAGTAAGCCTTACGCGTAAGGTCTTTATACGCCTACGCGTAAGCTCTACGCATAAGGTCCCCTTTTCCTACGCATAACATTTCTTACGCGTAAGTTAGGATCCTACGCATAAGCTTTCGTCTACGCGTATATCACTTCTGTTTACGTGTAACTTTGCCAAATCTACGCCTAAGCCTTGATAGACCTTCATTATGAATTGTTACGTGTACAAACTTGTTAATAAACAAATCATATCGTCACAAAACCAATAATGTCACTAATAAACTTAATCGTTTAATATGTTGTGTTAAATATGTGATAACATAAACTTTAAAACTTAAAGTTAACTAACTCACGAAACTTATCACGACGACATTGGACTATTGAACAAACAAGTGACTGTGGACTCGTAACAATCTTTGACATTGTATATTCAATAATTATACAATAAAAACCTTCTGTTGACTAACATTATGTCTTTCGATATGTTGGTTCTGTTGGCTAATGTTATTTCAGATCACGACATGGCTGCTCAAATGAATGTGGATGCACCAGAAGTTCTCACAATTGCTGACATCTTCCCTAATGGCTATCCTAGAAAGATTGGAAAGAACAACCTTAGGGTTGACTTTGAAACCCTCACATGCTCAGAATCTTCTTGTCTCATTGCTGTGGATATTCTAAAGAATCATCCCTACCAGAACATGCTCTCACACTCTGCTACTGTACCGGAGATCTACATGCAACAATTTTGGAATTCAATGCAAAGGATCAAGGGTCAAAGTGCAGTGACTGTAACTCTCAATCACAAACAAGTCACCATCACTCATGCAAACTTACGGGTTGTTCTTCTCATTCCTGAAATCGAGCCAACCGACTTCTTTGCCACACCTACTGAGGAGACAGTTCTTCAATTCCTGATTGATATTGGCTATGATGAAGCTTCAGGAGTTATCTCTAAGCATTCTCATGTGGAGCTTAAGAACATTCCTAAAACGTGGAGAACCCTCTACATCATCATCACCAAATCAGTCTCTGGTCGTGACAGTGGCTATGAGCATCCCAAGCTCATGAAACTACAAATCTTCTGGTCATTAATCAACAAAAAGGACATCGAAATCGAAGCACTGTTATGGGAAGACATGATGTCATTTCACAAGAAACTTGGCTCAAAGATTCCCTATGTCATATACACAAAATTGTTGATCCAGAGAGCACTTGGACTTCATCCCGATATTCCACAAAGGCCCAATGACCCAGAAAATCACGATATGTTGACTGAGCCTACCCTATCAGTCAGAATCAAGGAATCGTCTACAAAGAAACAGGGTGCTGTGTTACCTGATCACCTACTGACTGACGAAATCAAGAAGCTTGAAACGTACAAAAGGTATCGGGTAGCAGTAAGAGAAGGCAAAGTTGGTCATCTCGATGAAAAACCTTCTTGAACACCTACTCGGAGAACCAGAAGAGGAAGTGCTGGAAGTGCAGTAAGCACAGAGAGTCAAAGGAATGTCCCAAAGAGGAAACCTGCTCCTAAGAAGAAAGTTCCCTCTCAGGAAGTTGTTCCTATTCCTACACCTGAACCACCAAGAAAGCTACTGGACGAAAGCTCTGAAGATACACAATCAGACGAGGAGGTTCACTACTCTGAATCTGCAACCGAACCACCTCCCTCAGTAGCAAAACCTCCTAGTCCTCCAGCTGACCTAGGAAAAGGGAAGACTCCTGTTCTTGTGCCTTATGAAGAAAGCTCAGATGAAGATGAAGAGCAACTGGATACTTCATACAGGAAGAAGTTTAAATTCATTAGACACCTTCAAAAAGCTGAAGAATTTGCAAAAGACCAAATGGGTGGCCCCGGAGGATCAAGTGGTGCTGCCCACTCTAAACCAACTCCTGATGCGGTTAATCAACCCGATAAAGGAGCTGGTGCCACCAATCTTGTGCAACAACAAACGCTTGTGAAGGAGTCTACTGATTATAACATTGAGGAACCAGAAAAGGATAAGACTGAGAAAGAAAAGACTGATGAAGAAGCTAAGGCTCAGACGGAAGAAAAGGCTAAATCTGGACAAGATAACGAAGAGAATTATGATGATTGTCTTCTCAACAGTCCAACTCGTTCCAAGGAGGATACTTCTGCACCTCCAAAGGACCCTGAGCCTCCTCATGTCTCCTCCTCATCAGATTCATCATCTCACTCCTCACCACCACCATCTAAAAGATCAACCAAATCAACATCCAAATCAGTGAAGAAGCCAACTCGATCTTGGATATCTCATGCTCATAAAAGAATTGGGAATGCTGTCAAACAAGTCAGAAAGAAAGACATCCTCCACAGGAAGATGAATTTCTATGCTGATCAGATACAATATATTCATGATGATCTCGACAAGATGCAAGATGAAAGGGAGTATGTCCAGAAGCTCATAAAAGATGATCTTCAAGGGAAAATGGACGAAATGATCAAAGGATACACTCACCAGTTCCTTATGGAGGTCGTTCCGAAACTGACAAAGGAGATGTATACCAGACAACTGTATCCAAATCTCTTGCATCTAGCCAAACAAGCCATGAAATCAACTCCGATGAATTTAAGCATCAATCCAGTTGAATCCACAATTTTCTCAGATGATGAATTGGTGAACCGGCTAGTAGCGCAAATGTCAAAACGCTCTGCAACGTTTGCCTCACACGAAGCTAAACTGTTTGAAGCTCTACTAGAATACCAACTCAGGTCCTCATTCAGAGAAGACGCTGTAAGGCCCAAACGTTCAAGAGATGATGAAGACAAAGATCAGGATAAGGATAAAGAGCCCAAACGCACAAAGAAGTCTGATGAATCATCCTCTATTCAGTACTCGATGCAACCTCCACCACAATGGACTCCTGCACAAAAAAGGTCACCTCCTCGTTCTTCTACTGATAAACCTCAGGATTCTTCTGAATTACCACCCGAGACTCAGAAAACCGGTGATCACTTTGAGTATACGGGTGGTGACGATGAGGAAGTCCGTGAGCCCCAACAACAACCCACCTCTCCCAAACAAGTTAAGAAACCAGGATCCTCATCTAGGCCGAAACAAAAGAAGAAGAAGGTGCCCATGGTTGACTTTGTATCATGGCTAGATGACGATAAAACAGAGGAATTTGAATGGTTTTCTACACTTGTCAATTCCACTCCCTACCCTGAAGAAGGTCAAGATCTGGTAGACGGTAATACATTGGAGCATGCTAAGATTCTGCTAGAAAAGTTCCATGTGAAGAAGATGACGAAATCCGAGTTGAGGCGAATCAAGAATGAAGCTTTTCAACTGTGGAAAGATAGCTCAGAAAGTGCCATCGAGGTCGAATATCACCTTGAAAACATTTCTCGAGCTATGTCTAACAACATAGATTGGCTCAACCCAGAAGCAAACATCGACTTCACCAAACGGGACAACCCTCCATATTACACCGACTGGTCTAAACCTCTACCAACAATTGGCCAACCAGATGAACCTAGGATTCCATTCAGATACTTCTTCAACAAAGAATTGGAATTTCTTCTACACGGTGGCGATGGTTCAAGGAAATATGCTACATCTTTGACACTTCCATTCCCAGCAGCCATATACTCAAATTGCATAGCTATCGAAGAAAGAGCTAATCACTTGTTCTCCAACAAAGTGGAAGCATACGACCGAGATGCAATGTACGGGATTCATCATTGGCCGGAACGCCGAAGAATCTACTACAGAAGCTGCCAGGTTCAGAAGTCTCAACATGCAGTGTTCAGTACTAAGGACATCGTTGCCATCAAACACGTTGATCTTTCGACCAAATGGGACTACACTTTTCTCAAGAAGATTGTGGTCAAAAGGCAAGATGAACGGGATTATGCATTCTCTGAAGCTGACTTTGAGAATTTGTCTATCAACGACATTGAAGACATGTACCTTGCCAAAGTACAGGGTCGCATGAGGTAATTTTCAACTGAAGTAAAACGTGAATTCATCAAGTCACTGCTCATCTTCATCAGACGCATAGTCATCAAAGAACGTGTAGAAGATCTCCAGCTCGCAGTTGAATCATATCAGACCCGTGTCAACTTCACTCCACCACAGCTTGATCTTCCCGATATCAACCAGCTTCCATAATACACGCTCGTCAGCAAACCGTTCGGTGTCGTTTACCGTAGTGAACTTCAACGCAATTGCTTGATGGCGTGCAGCGATCTTCACAAGTTTGGGGATCACACTTTGAAGATGGTTAGGGACTGATTGGCTTATCGGTTGAAGGATATACATCTAAAGATTGGTTCTCCTAAGCGATGGAATTCTCAGGATCGAAGGGATGTGAGGAGGATCATCAAAATGATTGATGAAAGGTTGTATAGAAGGGATCAGTTAAGAACATTGGAAAGCTTTGTTGGTGGTCGACCCAGGATTAACATCACCGGCTATCAACGCCCTGTTCGCACTCCTGGCAACATCACTGCACTTCCTGGTACCCCTTGAACTGCTTCTTTCATTATAAATTTGGATGTGTGATTATTTATGTCAGTGGCTTGTGCACACATAACAGTGTACAACCCGTAATTGTCAAGAAAGGACCCTGTGGTACGCTTTAGTGCCACAATCCTTATAAAAGGAGCGAAAGCTTCTTACTTTTAAGTAAAACCTATAAAACCTTTCATTTTTCAAGGTTTTGCTCAAAAGAACAAGTACTTCCCCGTATGACTTTCAAAACCTCAACCGTTTATATCACTTGTTGAGGGGGAGTATTTGAATTAAACTTTGTTCACAAATTGTCACAGTGGTCATCTTCCCGCAACACTCGAAATGGTCATATTTATTCTTAACTTTTCAAAAATAACATTTTATATGCCATTTTTGAGGGGGAGAAAATTATGTGATAAGAAATATGTTGTGTAAATGCAAATGAATCTTTGTGTAATAGACTTAACCAACGAATTGACGGTACTTAACTGTTAGTAACTCGAAAAGACTTGTCCGGGACGGGTAATAATTTCAAGCTAGTTCGCTAGTAATGTAAACATGTCTCGCAAAGGACTTGTCCAAGTAGAAAGTACCATTCGAGAAACTCTTGGTAGACATGAACTCTAACGGGTATGACAACCTTTCGAGGTTTGTTTACACCTTCAAGGTAGTTATTAGAGCTAGTTGCCACCTAAAAGCTGACAATGTAACGCTTTAACTATGCAACGTAACCGTGTCTCGCGGGGGATTGTCTATCTTGAGTTGATCAATTCAAAAGTGTGCGCTCTTCCCACACAGTGCAGATTTTCGTCAAAACTCTAAAGCACATGTGGAGGGGGAGTATTTCTACTAAAAGATAAAACTCTCACAGTGGTTCAAACATGTTTTTCATTTACAAACCCTTTGAGAGATTTTCTTGAAAATTGGTTTTATGGCAACATAGGTTAGTCATGGAGTGATAAGGTGACTAAGGTTAGGAATAACCGTCCTATGATCCGCCAGAGCCGGAGGGATCTACCCAAGGACATCACAAATAGTTAGTACTTAGAAGTCCTTAGGTACGATGATAAAAAGGAGAAAATGAGAATTGGAGAAAGAAGGAGTTTAAGAATTAAAAAGAAATGCAAAGAAAAGGGTGAAAACAAATAGCCCTCCAAATTATTCAACTTAGGGCAGGCACCGGGTTCAATTCATATGCTATTGGTTGTCACTTAGTGACGCCGGTATTGAAGATTAAAAGTCGTCATGGACCCAGTGACGCATGCACTAAACCTTCTTAGCCACTCAAGTTTCTCTCTACAGAATCTTGTTTCATTCTCACAGGGAACCCTACGTAAACTATTGGCTTTCTCTTAGAGATCGCTGGTATTGAAGAAGGAGACCCTCTCCCTAGTCTCCGCTCAGGAAAAACCAAAACGCACTATTAAGTCTAGAGCCACGAGATTCATCAAAAGATCTCTTAGGTACACTTGACATTTCATCACTTGATCTTAGCAATCTGTCAAGAACATTTATGAGAGGTTCATATATGTGATCCTCAGTGATTGAATGGAAACTCCTGCCAGGGTCAACATCAAACAGCCCTGACAGCAGGTCACTTCGGTAACTCCCCGTGGATTACGCTTAGTGTGTCTCAAATGGTCTACAGTCGTGAGGTGATGCTTTGGTGTACCTCAGCGACTCATCTTAACTGTAGATGTACTTCGGTACATCGCGTTATCTCACTTGTGGGACTCCAGTCCAGGAACGGCCTTTGTGAGAATTAGAGTTGTGTTTTCACACTATGCTGTCAACACTCTCGAAGTTCAAACTTGTAAGTGCCGGAATCCGCTTATTACTAACCGTTTTAAATGTTTTCTTCTTATGGAAGCTCCGGAGCGGGATGATCGTGCAGATTCTTCTCATGCTCACGCCAACATCATCACTAATGGAAGTTCTATCCAAAAGCAACACAACAGTCAGAATGATTCTTCGTCAAATCAAAGAATCTACAAAGTTAAAGACTTGAAGAACTTCATCAGTACAGAATTCCAACGTCAAAGAGCGTGTGAGCATGTTGAAGAATGACATGGAGACACTATAGCAGCGAAACAGACCTGAGGCAGACTTGAAGCAGACAACAACATACTATCACTTTCATCACAAAGAACAATGATCAAAGAACAAAGTTAAAGATGACGTCAAAGCATAACTGTTCAAAGAAAACTATCTCTCTACACTGGGGAGATTGTTCGAATCAAGGCATTCCTTCTCACAAGAAAGAAGAATGTCAGAAGACGTCAAAGCTACTATTACATCAACGCCTTCACCTTTTTTCATCACCAACACTTGAGGGGGAGATTGTTGGAATCACTCCTAAACCTTAATTCAAGTGTTTGTTACTCATATGTAATAGGTAGCTTATTATGGCCTTTATGTTTGTTTAAGGTCAAGCTTATGTAGAAGGCCCATAAGCTTAGGCCCATGTCCAATAAGGAAAAAGGAAGGAGTAGGAGTGTTGCCCTAGCTCCTTGCCTATAAATACTCTTGTATAACCCTCACTTGAGGGTTGGTTGTTCAATTTATTCCTTTCACTCACTCTCTACGCATAACCGGTATTAGCTTAACGTGTGTGTGTGTTTGGTTTACTTGTTCAATCACCTTTATCTCTTTCTAGTAAGCTTGTGTTGTAAATCTAGTGACCTAACACATTTACATCCGATAATAATGCAACAATATTTGATGATTATGACATCGACGGTGAAGGTGCAGGTGAAGGTGAAGGCACGGGCAAAGGTAACTCCACATACTATATATATTTCTTCTTATTTTTTGCACACTATTTGATGATTCTGCAACAAGCTGTAAAAACTCACCAAACATAGTTTATGTGTCTTTGTTTATGTGGTGTTTTTATATTTATTTCTATACTATTCTGATTGTCTTTTTGGTGAAGAACAATTTGACTTGGATTACTTTAGTTATTCAACTTTTATATTCCAAAATTGTTGCAAATTACACGTTTAGTATAGTTAGATTGCATATTTTCTAATATAATTTCACTTCGTCATCACTCACCAGATTCTTGGTTAATTTTGTTTAAAATACTTAGACTCTATGTTATTCTTGATTAAACGTGTACCACATATAACCAGTATTTCCCCATATTAGAATACTACTTCATGCATGTTTTCAAGTGTTTTTAGAATGAGAGGTGCTAACATTTATGTGATATTATTCATGCAGGAGCTTAATTTAGTTGTTCTCATAAAAGGTTTGGGTGAAGATCATGAAGTAACATGGATGTATCAAGATTCAAAGATTGAATTTTGGTTGTTATCTATTGAGTACTTTAAATGTTTGCTTCTGTTATGAGCTGATTATTTTTTTTTAGTTTTCACAATTTGACTTGTAGTAATTGTTTTGGACATACTGTTCTTGAATCTTGATGCAAGTATGCAAAACTTATATGCTTATCTACCTTTAATTTCCTATATTCAGTTGTAATGATTATTATAATTTTTGGGATGTTATGGTAACTTAGTGTAGAAACAATCTGAAGTTATATGATTACAAAAGAATTTTATACATGAGAAAAATACCCGATTCCCCGATGGGGATCCCCGTTCCCCATCAGGGACGGGGAATGGGATTGCAATTTTGATGCCCATCGGGTATGGGGCCGGGGATGGGGACGGCTATTGTGATTCAGGGATGGAGATGGGAAACATAATCCTCGACATTCTCCGCCCCATTTTCATCCCTACTCCTGATGTGATTGTGACACTCTATTTGAATTTTTTTTATTTATTTCTAATAATGTGATTTTGGCATCCCTTTAATGTAAATATGACACCCTTTTAGATAAGAATTTATTAATTTTTTACTAATATGATCGTGGCAACCCCTTTTCACAAAGACTAGTAGACTAGCTGACCTATAAGATTTTCGACAAGTGTCGTAGATGTTTTTGTTCGACTTATGTG
Source organism: Chrysanthemum seticuspe (assembly GCA_019973895.1). Classification (NCBI taxonomy): domain Eukaryota; kingdom Viridiplantae; phylum Streptophyta; class Magnoliopsida; order Asterales; family Asteraceae; genus Chrysanthemum; species Chrysanthemum seticuspe. The sequence continues at coordinate 307,449,287 of BPTQ01000008.1, forward strand.
ACGTTTTTGTGTGACCAACAAGTTTTTGTGCTACTAATGTGACAATATTTTTTTTGGTATGAATGACATCGTAAAATTACGCGACTTCCTTTTTATTAACCGACTTGTACTTCTTGTCTTTGTTAAGAAGGGTGACAATATCCATCAATGTGTTGTCAAAGAAGAGGGGTGCTAGTATCACTAACACTATCCATATCTATACTATATTGTAATGCATGTAAAAGCCAACCCTCATTCTAAGCCTAACTCCTAACTAAAAATTAAGATAAGGAGCTCCAACCATGAGATGACATGTGTCACTTCTTAACAAACTCCAAGCCTAACTTATAATCACTAAAAAGTAAGATACGAAGCTCCAATTATAAAGTGACATGTGTCACTTCTCACCTAAAAATTCATCTTTATTTTCAAATTGAAATATCTTTTTATCCATTTATTTTTTTTAGACTAAAATACGCCGTTGGTCCCTAAACTTGTACATAAGCATCGCAGTGGGACAAACCTTGCATTTTTCATCGTTGGGAGTCCCTTGACCAATTTTCTGTTAGTCAACGTCTGTTATTTTCCCCATGTGCCTTGCACATGAGGGAAAATGGTCATTTCATTAGTAACACCCACCATTACAGCAACACCAAAACAGATGACAAATTAGTTGCATATTGATTTGACTTTTTGTACAATATTTGTACTCCTGATTTATGAGATATTTTCCTTTTCAACCAAAATATGTTTTATGTTTACTTTATCCTTTAGTTTCCTTGAATAATTAGAAGTTAACCTACCCTACAATCAAACATTAGATTATTTGTTTTTTACACTTCAAACAACATGAAGCCTCACACCACCACCTGATAATAAAAACTGTCACAACTGATTATCTTGTGAATAATTTATATCTCGTGATCACTTTCAAAACGCACATATGAACACCTCTGAATCTTTGTATTCCACATCATAGTTTCCCGAATATGTACTTCGTTCAATTTTTCTTAAAAAATTTGCTTTGACGGCGGTGGTGAAACCGATCAAAACCTAGACGGTGAAGAAAACGGTGGCGAATTCACATCGTTGTTTTGTTCAGAATTAGGGTTCCGGTGAACGGTGGTTGATACTTTTTCCATCACCATTCTCTCTCTTACCAAACAGCTCTTTTACCCTCTCATTTTCTTTTCCTTCTTCTCCTCACACATCTATTTTTCCCATTCTCTCATTGACATAGATCGGAGTACCATACACCTCAACCAACTTGTATCTGCACCTCCGCCACCATACGACGCCGCTACCACCACCAACCACCATAACTCTCTTTCTTTTTATTGTAGTTAAAAATTACAACCGGCGTTGCTGCTTTGACAATCGCACCAACATCACCGTCGCGAACAAACATTGTCGGATCTGAAGCTGGAAGCCAGATCTTACCACTATCGTTATCCGTCATTACCACCTCCACTTGCTACCACGTTGATTCTTATTTGGCGTGTTTCTTGTGTATTTGTGTTCGATTTGATTCAATTTTGGAGTTTGATCTTGTAAGTGTTGCATTTAAAATGCTCAAATATTAGGTTGCTTTGATGGGTTAAATTAATATTGGGTTGGTGTTAAAATTAGTTGGAAGGTAATGGTGGGTGTTACTAAGGAAATGATCATTTTCCCCTCATGTGCATGGCACATGGGGAAAATAACAGACGTTGACTAACAGAAAATTGGTCAAGGGACTCCCAACGATAAAAAATGCAAGGTTTGTCCCACTACGATGCTTCTGTACAAGTTTAGGGACCAACGGTGTATTTTAGTCTTTTTTTTATAATCTAATTTCACCATATTTTCTAAAATTTTATGCTCTTTAATTCAACATCCATTTTGATATATTTTTATGAGTTTTTAGTTTTTATATTTTTAGTGGGTTTATTTTATTTTAATTCAAAAATTTACAACTTTAACCTTTAGTTCAATCAATACAATCTTGATTCGTCAAAATCATATACTTTTGGGGAGTGTTGACGTGTAATAGATTGCGAGGGTATTTCTATATGCGAGAATAATGATGTCACGGGAAAGCTACGGGTAACCCAAACAAACACATAACTAACACATATACATTCAAAGTGTTGTGAAACGAATTCACTAAACGGGTAAGTAAACACATATAACTATACTTATCGCCGCCGCTATGCGCGGGTATCTGACTAGTTAGATTCAATTTGATCAAAATTAATATAAGATATATTCAACAAAATAAATATTATAAAAACACGTGTTGATTTAAAAATATAACAAGGTGCAGGAACCTGCCGCGTTGCGGCGGGGGCATCTGCTATATTTGTTGGTTGTTGTAAGTATGAAAGCTGCAATGTCTGATGGAACAATTGTCGGGTACTTAGCATTTATGTTGAAGCTGCATTTCATTGCCGAAAATTGCAAGTTCTTACATTAGTTTCTGCTAAGAAACTAATTTGTGCCTAGCATACTACATCCTGGTTCGCGCAGCATCAGTTGTGCATACTACATCCTGGTTCGCGCTAATTTAGTGATACTAACTGTACATATTACAGGAGTTTTTACATACCTATGTATAATAAAGGTTTAAATTAGGACCTATGTGTAATATGTACATGTTACAGGAGTGTAAACACCATACAAATGGTACGAAAATTGAGCTTCACAGCAGGAACACACGCAGTTGCACGGTGTAAATGCTCTATACTCATTTGGCGGCCTACGTGTCACATAAGAAAACAAATCAGAAACCCGTATATGCAAACACCTAAAGCAAAATACTTTAGACATATGATATGAGCTAAGTGTATGCCGCAAACCTGCAAGCGTAGCTGCAGTTGCCTGCGTGAGTGCAGCTGTTGTTGGCATTTTTCTAATTCTCTTTGTAACACGCCTTGTTGGATGGTTAACGTGTGAAGCAGTGGTGCCTAACATGACAATCACATAGCATGGCAAATAAGAGTCCAACCCAGAGGATAGGAAGGTTTTACAACACATATGGAGTAGGCATTAAATAAATATGGGACTGCAAAACATGTAGAGAGTTTAAAAGATGCATCATTAAAACCTTTTTGTCACTTGTAGCTAAGAGACTTTATAACCGATTAATTTATGAATTATTTGCAGTAGTTGAGTGATAGGAATTAAAAAAATAATAATAATAAAAATATTTTTTTTTCTAAAAGTGTCACATGTAGTCTGATGCACCATGGCAACAACGGGACTAAACTCAAGGTCCTTTTGCTCTTTGTTCAATGATGATTCGTATACTGGAATATACGACCCTTCATGCCACATCCATTTAACAAAACTAAAAATAGTTGATATAGTCCACACCTACAATACAACAACAACTTATATTTGAATCTGTTAAACCCCTATATAGTGTTTGAAGGTGATTATTCCCTTGCCTTATCATTATCAATCACTAATCAATATATAGAGTACAAAGATTATTCTAGAGAGTGGGCTCTATTATGCCTCATTACAAAGATTACTAAACGGACCTATGCTATACAAACATTTGACTAATATATAGGTCTACAATACAATTTTTAAAGCAAGTTGCCGAAAAATGTGTATGTTAAATATGAGTCTGGAAACACTAACACAATCTAAGATTGTTAATAACGGAAATATGAGGTTGCATACATTGAAAATAGGTATGAGCGACTTTCAACAGTTTAGACACATTCAAGATAACTCATTTTAATACATGACACGTGTAAGGTGCTTCTGCTTTCAAAGTATGTGCCCAACTATTAAACTATTTTAAAATATCAAAACAAAGCGTCTATGTTATTCTTATGACCCGTCCATTTTGAGACATAATTCGACGACTTCATCATACTTATGAGAACACAAAGAAGCATCCAGTAAGAAAAACAACCTGTAGTTAAATCTTTGTAAGCCAGGAAAAGAGTTCGCATTCCGGCTTGTCCATACTGTTCCATATGCACTTTCGCAAATTTCTTTCATATCCTAGAAACCATGATTCCAATAATTCAATCAACCATCAACTGAATAGAAACGCATAAACTTCATGTTCTCAACACCTCCTTTTTGTAAACTTTGCCTTATTTAAGCAAACAATCTACGTAACGACACTAAAAGGTTTTAACATCTTTTTCCTTTAAAACAAATGTCATTAAAAGCTTCAAAAGAAGTGTGCAACCTAAAATTCTTCAGCTATCATCCTATTAGCTCCAGTTTGTTTAGCAACACATAACACCTAACGGCCAACTTTTCTGCTTATTCTAGAGCTTTCTGATAATACGTTTCCTTGTACGTTGGCGGCTTGCGTCTTCGCTTCCGGATAAGGTGTTGAAACATAAATGGTACTTACAATTAATTACAACACTCAAAATGTTATCAAATTTACTTATCTGGTAAAAATATATCCGCACATCAAGAATTTGCAAAAAACTCAAACAACTACTTATCCAATTACCACGGTCTATTCAACATAACAAATTCCAGACACAATATCGTATACTTGATTATACGACAACTAACTATTTCTAAAAACATTAGCAATTGAATTATAAGTGACAACATGAAAATATAAGTAATGGCAAGAAAATTGACGTCGTTGTTATAAGTAACAACATGAAAATATAAGTAATGGCAAGAAAATTGACATCGTTAGTAACTTGATTTGCAGATAATGCTAGCATGTACGGTTTTGGGAATTACTTACAACATCTTAAAAGGATAGCATACTCGAGTTTAAGAGCCAGATTGTCCTGCAAAAAAATATATGGATTGAAAAAAAATGAGAATTCTTAACCATAATCAAAGACGATAGTTTAGGTTAATATACAATTTTAAATTTACATATTATTGGCATATAGAAAACACCACTGGTCTTATGACATATGATACAATCGATCGCACCTTATTCGTTGCAATGTTATCAAAGTGAACCAAATAATAAAAATAATTGAAAAGTATTAATGTTAATCAAGTATGAGCCATGTAGGTAAGTAGTAAATAAACACAAAAGTTGAATGTACAAATTAACTGTACAAAGACGACAGACGAACATGGTTATAAACTCACAAAATCATTAAGTTATAGCATGAAAGATTATTAGGTTAATAAACTTACAAAAATGATTTGGCATATCCGGCCACCACCAAACAACCCTCTTTTGAAATTTCTGTCATTCAAATCCACCACTTCTGACACCCCGAACCCCTCTATTGTCTTCAAATATACAATAGATTAAGCAACAATTTTTTTTTTCAAAATTACCAAAACCCATATGAATATCTAAACCTATATTCATAATCAAGATAAAACTTACATCAAACATACCAGTGGCAGCTTCTCCATTACAGCAACCCCTCATAAATTGTCCTGAAAGCCACGTCCTAATTCCTACAGCCGCAAAGAAAAAGAAATCAACCTCAATAACTTCTAATATTAGGCGTTGAACAAAAAAACCAAATAATAAACAAATTAATAATAATAGATTGTTGAAACCCACAATTAAACGTAAAATTGAAACATGTGTATGGATTTCAAGCCACTTACCAACCTGACTACAACCCTTTGTTCACCAGCAAAACCAACAACCCAAAAAACAGCACCGCCAAGCAAACGTCGGGAAGAATAAAGCACACTTCCCAGAAAGGTGGAGAAGATATTTGGATTTGGATATGAATAACGGTTAAAGGTGGAGACGTTGTTTGGTTTCTAGCTTCACAACGAAGATATTGTGTTCTAAGGGTGGTGTCAACCCTCCCTCACCATCCCTCACCATCCCTCACTATCCACCAATAACATTCTTCCAACTCATCTCATCCTCACACCACCCCTCATCATAGATTTTTAGTGGCAACCATGTATCCCTACCCCTCACAACATTTATTTATTTAACGGCTCAAAATATAGCCTTTGCCTTCCTTACCCGCCCCGGGCATGTTTCCCGCTGAAGGCTAAACCCGCTCGAGCCCGCATAGGTTGCGGCGGTGTAGCCGCTCGGGCTGGCCAAGCCCGCTCCTCAGCCCGTGCCCGTTGCCACCACCCTAACGGGCCAAAAGTACTCGCGTAGTGGGCATCAGTTCCGACCCAATTGGTAATTATATTTTATTTGCAACCGACGTAGCGCTTAGAATAAAATAAGATATAATTAAATAATTAATTAAACTTTAATAATCGAATTTTAAATAAATTATATGGACTTAAGTATACTTATCAGTTCTATGTTTTTTAACGAGATTATAAATCCAATAAATACCCCCTCGACTTTATACCTTTTATATTTTAGAAAGAAAATGCGATACATATATGTTATATTTATTTATCAATATGATTATCAGTATATATTAAATTGATGTATTTGCACAAAACTATAAATATCAAAATGAAAGACGAGTTACTGTGTATCTAAATGACTACACAAGTTTATACATGTACGAATGACTCATTTATTCCTCTTTATGTGATTTGGTAAGGATATCCGAAAAAATACTTGTTTTTTTGACTATATGTATTCGATATTTTTCTTAATAAGTTTAACTCAGGCGTACAAGTTTTTAAAAACTTAATACGGCTATAATTATTATTAATATGAATATAAATATCAAAGTGAAGGCATGACCTCGCTGGCTAATGTGAAATAAAAATAAAATGACAAGATTATATTTATAGCAATGTCACACATATTTTCATAAGAGTCGTTATGTACTACTAAACACAGATAATATATAGAATATAATATCAATAGTTATATGTAAACAAGAAAACAAAATCAAATATTTCGTGCAACAAAGTTCTATACAAAATACCGATCAATGTTAATACATAATGAAATAATGTAAAACTTGTTGGAAAAATGTTTTTTTGCAAAATGAACTTTTGCAAATTTTAGACACCTTTTAATGTATGTGATGCGTGCCAAACAGTCAAGCTAAATCACACAAGCCCGCCACTTGTGAATGGCGGACCGTAACCAGCTTAAAACTGCTTAAGCACGAACTCAATGAAGATCTGAGGAGTATAGTGTTTCCCCGGGTCGTTATGTCCCAGCGAGCTATGCAATGGATTATCAAACGTATAGTGATCGGGAGATTTGAATGGAAAAGGAGAGTGTGAATTAATTATAACTACAGAAAAGCCAACAAATTAAAACGGCTTAAATGCAAATTAAAGAAAACTAAAAAGATAAAAAAATATTAAATAAACGCTATCACTATAATTAAAATGATGAACGTTTAAAACTTAAAACTAAAACTTACGTTTAAATAAAAATTACGTAAACGTACAAAATAAAAAGTGAAACTCACACAATATAAATCCTAAAAATATGAAAAATACATTTTTACAATCCTAATGATGAAAGAAAATATTTAGAAAAATAAAATTATTTTTATCACTAATTATCTAATTATTATTAATTAAAAACCATTTTTAACCATTTAATAATAACCTAAAATACAAGAAATTAGGAAATAAAGCTAGAAAAATAAAATTATGAAATGGAAAAGTCTAAAATATCAAAATAGAATTTTCAAAACTATTTTTGTATTTTTCTGATTAATTTCCTATTTTCTATGAATTTAATACTAATTAAATCTAATTTAAATTATGAAAAATACTAAATAAAAGGAGAAAAATAAGGAAAAATATTTTTTTTGCTTTTTATATTTATCTTAAACTATTAAGATTGAAAAATTAATTTTTGGAACTTTTTCTCAATTATTTGCAATTAAAGCTAATTTAAAATGATTAAAAACTGATTTTAAATAAGAAAAATAGTGAACAGTGTCTAAAAATTATGAAAACTTCAGGGAAATTCTAAAATATTATTCTAAAGCTGAGAAAAATGAGAAAACAAGGGGCTTATGTGGAAGAATCTAAGGCTGCAATGTAAACTAAAATGGAATAAGCACTAGGAAATAAGCAAATAAGCTCTACAGTGACCCAATTGATTACACAAGCTAACTAACACTAAATATACTCTAAATCAACTTATAGCACCTACTCCTAACACCTAATAAGCACTTAACCAAGGATTAAGCAAACTGCCATATAAGCTTAACAGTGAAAATGGCCCCTACTTTTGAGCTGATGCAAATGCTTATTTAAAAAGCTACATGGAAAACCAAGAGTGTGGTCCTCAAGACCACCAACCAGATATTACTTACCCAAATTTACAGCTAATGAGGACAAGAGACAAAGAAGTTACTGATCAAAGAAAAATGGCAAAAAAGGACAGGGGCTGCTGTAGCAGAACAGGTAACAGGGAAGCTAGTTTGAGCTTAACTACAAGCTTATCAGAAAAGCTTTAGACTAAAACAGATATGTGGCCCTGAAGACCACCTAGAAGACTGCAAGTAGACCAAATCTTAGACCTTAGCTACTAGAAATGAACCTAGTGCATGGCCTGCACTTTCTGTAAAAACTGAACATCACATGACTTTTGACTTTTGAAAATAGATGAAAAGTTGACTATATTGGATTTTGATCTGGATTTAAGGACTGGAAATGAAATATTATGATGAAATAAGACTAATGCTAGCTTTGTTTAAGACTTCTAAACACAAAACCATGATCTGCAATCCTCAAATCCCAACAGTGGTGTGATCAAGACAGTAAAGATGCAAATTTGACTTTTGCTATTCTAAGGTGCAATTTTATGACTGAATTAACTCTAGTATACCTAAGTGAGATTCAAGCAACAGATTTTAACAGATTTCTAACCTTCTAACTCAGTGAAACTGCTTATGCCAAACACTACTTAAAAACTGTTTTGCAACTTTAATAAAACTATCTAGTGAACAGGCATGAGGTATAGACCAAACTGAGCTTACATGAGCTAAATACAACTATAGAAACATAATAAAATCATTGGTGGCCTCAGATACACAGTAAGCATAAACTGCAATTTTGAAAAGAAGATAGAAATGAGAATAAAACTCACATGAGTCCAACTGTGATGCAAACTGAAACCAAACCAAATCCTACTCTAACCTCACTAAATCTAACCCAAATAAGCTTCTGCAACACCCATTATCAGCATCAAAGCCATTCTTGGTCCAATTTGACTTTTGTTGACCATGATTCAAAAATGCTTAAAACTTAGAGGTAAACTCATAAAAAGCTAAGAGAGGCTTATATAAGCTTATATAAGCTCAAAAAGAAGCTGCTATGGTTTTGAGCATAGGAATTTGAAAAGCACATGTGCAACAGTAAGTATGAAACATTAGAGATGAACACAACTTTGAATTTGAGCTTACAATTAGATTAAACTGCTAAGAGTACTTGAATTTGATACAATAAAACTGAAATTACACCATTTTAATTTTAACTAAGACAATAATTAAAAAAACGACATAAGTAAAATTTTTTATAAACTAACTACTACTCAAACTTGCTTCTTTCTTCTCTTTTTATAGCTCAGATGCTTTTTCTTTCATCACTGATTAAATCCCACCTCTCTTGATGGCCATTGGATGAGAAAACATGATCTTGGCCATTCATCACTTTTTGGCGGGAAATTGAGTTTTGACAGTTTGATGAGATAGAGTGTATAGAGGTGAGAAGTAATCAATGTGTTTTGGAGTATAGTTGAGGTGGAGTGTGAGGAGGGGAAAGGTGAGCAGGAGGGGGAAAGATAAAGCCTGGGTGTTTGCAGGTTTGATGATGGTGGTTTGGTAACTCGTGAGGGAGAGAGGGAAAAGCAGTCAAAGGGTTTGACTGCTAATATAAAAAAGGGTCCAAAATTGTATTATGACAGGGGGTCCAAGGTATTTGTGACAAGGGTCCAAATGGGTTTAAAGAGTTTAATAAATACAAGGACTATTATTGTAAATCCTGAAAATTGGAGGACCATAGCTGCCAACTCATCAAAGATGTTCCAAGGACTTAGAGTGACAATCTTCAAAAGTACAAGGACCAATGTTGCCATTTTCACATTTTCCAGGGACCAATTCTGCCAATTTTTAAACTTGGAGGACCATTTTTGTAATTTTCTCAAACTTTTGACATTTTTCACCAAAGGACTAAATTTGATAACTTATGATTTAAAAAGGACCTTTGATGACTTTTCTTTTGAAATTTTATGCTCAGGGACTGTTTTTGACAATTTTTGAAACTTGGGGGACTAAAACTGCAATTTTTGCAAATTTGATATGTTTTTCATCTGATTTTGATATTTTTGCATTTAAAACACATAAAACACTGATTTGTGATATTTTCATCATTTTGATGTGTTTCTGAGTGTTTTCAGATGATTTTGCAGTCTAAATGGTATAAAAATGATGAGTATTTAGACACTCATCAGTATGTATATGATAGTATTATGTATATATGTTATAGACTAAAATACACGGTTGGTCCCTGAACTTGTCAATCCGCTTCGCATTGGGACAAACCTGGGCATTATCATCGCCATAGGTCCAAAACATGGCCTTTATATGCCAAACTAGTCCCTTGACAAAGTCAATGTTTGATTTTTGTTTTGTAGTCGAGGGTATTTTAGTCCATACACATTTATACTTTGATAACATATTTATATTTTAGCCCTTCATCTTTATTTGTCGTCCTCAACATCATCCTCGTCATCATCTCCCCAAGATAACATCTCTTGCAGGTTTTGGTTCATGTCAAAGTTCAATTCTCGAGGTATTAAGTTCCGGGGCAGAGGAGATCAACTACAGGAAAGATTCGATTGTTTAGTGGAAGATGGACTTGATTATAATGTAGTTTCAAGCATGATCAAGCGAGCTCCTTCAGTGCTAAACGAGACAAAAGATATTCTTGAGAAAAAGATTGATTGCTTGCAGAATCACTTGGGTTATCCATTGGAAGCTGTTGGGTTGTCTAGATTTTTGCCTTGGGTTCGACCCAGTAGTTTGGTTCTTGACTTCCAAACCATCAAACGTGCAATTACCAAAACTGACCCACTTTGGTTTCCACACCCATTCAATTATAATCCCAATACAGAAAGCAATCAAAACACAACTCACAAATACCAACATCACTACTACACCAACCATCTTGCCTTTTTCTCTCCTTAAAATCTCCAAAAACCTTAAAGCCTCAGAAAACTTAAAAATCTCTGAAAAAGACTCAACAAAATACATGATCATGCAACGAAACCTTAGAAACTCAGAGAACCTTAAACTCTCAGAAAAAGGACTCGACAAAATTCATCGTCTAAAACAATCATGTACAAAACCTTAAGAACTCAGAAACCTTAAAATCTCAAAAAAAAAACCTTGAAAACTTAGAAAAAAGACTCGACAAGATTTATGTTCAGACACAACCATGAACAAATATGAAAAAAATAAAGACAAGGGTACATGTATAAATTTTATATTTTTTTAGTAAAAAGAAATAAAAATTTAAGAAATATATGTATAGGCTAAGAATGAGAGTTTAAAGGATAAAAAAGATAAGGATGGAAATTATTGGACAGCCAATGGAGGATTAAGGTTTTAATATATGATCATAGCCATTGATTTGAAATTTAAAGGTGAAAGAGACGATGGATAATAGGTAAGTTTTGGATTTTTGGTATATTACTAGTTATGTCATGTGAAACAACGTTTAAAAGTAAGGCATGCATCTTTGTTTGTGCTATAACTTCTCACATGGTTTTTAGCCTCAATTCCATGTTCTACACACTTCAATTACCAATGAGGATTTTGTTTCTTTAGTTTAAACTTAAACCCCATGAATTTGTTATTTTAACACTTCATATCTCAGATTCTCAATGTATCTATGGCTACTAGAAAGAGGTGCTGCGAAACCGAAGCTATCATTGAGCACCATTCTTGCATGTTCGGATGCGAGGTTTATGAAATATTTTGTTCATGTACATCCTGAAGAAGTTTCAACATGGGAAAGTCTGAAAAATTCTTTAAATTCAAGAAAATAAAGGAGATCCTTAATATATTTCCTAGTTCCATATACAATTTTAAAGTATTCTTTCAACTCCGATCCGACAATATTGCTTGTTTTCTCATAGTTTGTTGTACAATTCTTCCCGTTTACTTCCTCTTCCCCCGTCTTAGCTAATCTAGTGGTGAATCTAGTACTCAAGATTTTGTTATCGTGGATTATACACTGCAATAGGAATTTTTCTAGTGGTCAAACGTTTTCCTAATTAAATGTTGTCATTCTTATGTACGTAAGGAGTATTTATTATTGTATTGCATACATAGTATTCAAACGTCCTGCTCCTGCAACATGGTTTTCATGTTATAACGTTTTGTTATGATTCAACATATTTAAATGTTAAATTACTGTAAACAAACTTCTTACAGATTGATTGATGGGAGTTTTCCATTTTAATTTATACTTGCAAGCAAAAGTTGAACCAAGTTTTGTCAGTCTTGTAAATAAAAATGTTGCACAGTTGGAATGACAATATTGACCCACAAATGATGAGTAATGCTTAGAGTTGCTGCTATAAGAATGTTACAAGGTTCGTTTAGCACATAATAAAATACCCAACCAAATTCTTTCTAGAATGCAGTTTGTACGCAAAGGGATAGGAAAATCTTACAAGTAGCGACAAGTACAAGTCAGACTTGAACTTTGACATGAACCAAAACCTGCAAGAGATGTTATCTTGGGGAGATGATGACGAGGATGATGTCGAGGACAACAAATAAAGATGAAGGGCTAAAATATAAATGTGTTATCAAAGTATTAATGTGTATGGACTAAAATACCCTGGACTACAAAACAAAAATCAGACATTGACTTTGTCAAGGGACTAGTTTGGCATATAAAGGCCATGTTTTGGACCTGTGGCGATGATAATGCCCAGGTTTGTCCCAACACGAAGCGGATTGACAAGTTTAGGGACCAACCGTGTATTTTAATCTATGTTATGTATATTTATATTTTCTTGGTAGCTTTGCGTTCTTCTTGATAAGAGCTTCGCAATGATCTAAAATGTGTCAAAAATTTAGTTAATATGAATGAGATATTGTCTCTCAAAATGAGGCACGTGAAACACAAAATTTGAAAAAAAAAACACATCCCACATCGCTCAGAAAAGGAAATGGGAGTGTGTTTATATACGGATCCTGATATGGACCTTAAAAATAATTTAGTGGTTTTACTCCAACACCTATGTGCGCGCACGCAGGGCGGTGCAGATTTCAGGATTTTTGGGCCAAAATGGGTTCGAAACTTCTGAACTCATGCGACCCGCGGACACGAATGTAGCTCCAAAACCTTGTCTACGTGCGAATCTTTTTGCTGCCAGTTTCGAGTTATTTTTTTCCAAATATTTTGTAAATCTATTTTAGGAATAGATTTGAACTTAATGGGCAAGTTTTACAGAATAATGTTTGTGTAATATATTATACGCAAATCTGTTTTTAATTATAATAGATTCAGTTTATTATGACTAATATTTAGTATTGTAGAACAAGACAAATTTATTCTGTAAATATTGTCATATTCTCATTCAGTTGACACATCCAAAAGAACGCATCTCATAAGCTACCGTATTCCAGCAGTCTAGTCGATCAAGATCACACAACTTTTCTTTGATTTTTCAGGCAAGTTTGTCAGGTCCGGCTGTACAACAGCTTTAGACGTTTTACCCTGAAAAACAGACGGCGAATTTGTTTTAAGGGAATCGTGTTAAACACGAGTCTCGTGCCACGACCTTTACTGCTTTATTTATTTTTCGTTCATAGTGTCTGTCTTCTGCTTCTACCCATTTTGTCTGTTTTATTTTTCCGTTAATTATTTATTAATTGTAATCTGATTTATTTTAATAAAAGTGTATATGTTTCCTTACAAAACTCGTACGTGCACGAATATTATATGTATATACATATAAATGATTTATTATAATTTTATAAAAAAAATTCGTAAACATTATTTACCATGAATTTATTCATGAGCGGAGATAAAGGGGATCACAAGGGTCATGTGCCCTCCTTGTGGGAAAAATTGTAGTGTAATATTTCAAAAGTATTTAGCGTTTTTTTGTAATTTGCTCATCGTAAGAACCAATTTATAGTGTAAGTTCTAAATTTTATCAAATGCATCCCTCAAACAAAAATTTCTAGCTCCTATCTTTGAATTTATTAATTGTCACAAAGTTACGAAAATATTATACAACAATGATAACATGAATACCTAATATCATCATAGCAAGATATATGAAAAATGATGTCGATAGTGAAACTTTATTGCGTAATAATACATGAATAATTGCCATGCATGCATCGAAATGTAATACGAGTAGCATTGATATTACATAATTGCGACTTGCGAGTTTGTGACCCACCACACGAGATATACCAGATTTGCCAAAAAAAAACTACTACTCCGTATGATTTAAATGTGAGAATCGAGATGTCATATTTTAGTGACCCACACGGCCACGCGTGATAAAAAAGGTGTGTTTTGATATTAAATTAAATTGTTTATTTATCAAAATATTTTAAGGCTTTGTATAATTTGTCACCTTTTACTCGACAACCCTTAGCTTTAGGATGTCAAAGTCTTCATGTGTAAATTGAATAACTACAAAATAAAGATTAGAAAACAAGTATAATGCACAATTTCCTGCAAATGTGATCAAAGTTAGTAGAAAAATAGTTTTATGTATCACGGATCCCACGGTTCACTCCTAGTAGGGATCCGTCTAGGCATATTGAAAGGATCCGTCTGGCTGATGAATAAATTCAGCAAATGGTGGTATAACAAGTAATGTTATCACCAAAGTGAGATATGTATTATACAACATAATCATATACTCAGAAATATAACAAGTAGCACGTAATTTCATTTAATAAAACTAGAGTTATGATATACATGACTCTAAAAATTAAGAAAATAAATGATACATGACTAGGAATTTCTAGACCAACTAACGCTTGATATTAGGACACCACTAAAATCTTCTAGCTCAAGTTTGTTTAGGTTTAATCTCGTCGAAACGTTCGAGAAGGTGATAGAACATGAAACGTTGGTCTTCTCGCACTTCATGTATAAAACTTTTAACATGTTGACAATGATAACAATCTTTGTCATGGCTAGGTAGTGGTGGTGGGAGAAATGAAATGACTTGATGCGAAGGATCAAGTGAGGCGGCTTGTGGAGCCTCAAACGACGGAGGGATTGGTGGAGGCGCATTTGAGAATGGCTCGACCAAGAATGATGGTGGTGGTAGAGAAGTGTCAACTTTCATATGGTCGGGTGGTTGACTTTGATGATTTCTCATAATCCAAATGGGATTATATGATGGAAACGGCGAAAAGGAAGCCAGAGCTAATGTTGACTCAACACCTTGATTTTGTACCATTATTCCTCCTAATGAGGAGAATGTTGTCGGCGGAGGAGGATGAGACGGCCTAGGAGGCAAATCCTCTAAATTGTAGAGGTGTGGTGATGATAGTGGAGATGTAAAAGAAATAGCTCTAGGAACCAATGGTGATGGTTTAGTGGAAATGATATTGTTTGGCCTAGGAGGTATGGTGGTGTTTGGCAGAGGTAGTTTTGTGGGTACTATCCTTTTAGGAATTGGTTTGATTGGTTGAGAGAAGATCCTTGTAGTTTTTGGCTTGACCGGAGATGATTCGGTTGAAGAGATTTCGTGTACAACACGAGCAATTTTCTTGGGTGGTTCTTTGGTGGATAAGTTACTACTTGGAGTTTTCCTCATGATGAGATGATTTCAAGAAGTTTGTAAGGGTTTCTTAAGTGCTGAAAATTAGGATGAAGGTGATGACTATGGAAGTCCTAACAATGTGGTTTATAAAGCAAGAGAAAGCCTTAAGCCACTAAAATTCATTGGAATGTGATGATTAACATGCACAAGAGTCAAATTCAGAGTTTGTACTGATCTAGGAACTCATTTAAGATGAGATGGAGTGTTTGAGTTAGAAAGATGAGTTGAAATGATTGTTTTAGCAAGGTTTGACATAATCTGTCACCCGGATCCCACGGTTCCCTCCTTAGAGGGATCCGTCTAGGCTAATCCTAGGGATCCGGCTCTCAGCAGTTATGAAAGAGTAGAAATGATGTTTCTAAGATTTAAGATCTATATCACCTTGAGTGTTTCAGTCCTCCTAAGTGTCTTAAATGAAGGGGTGCTTAATTACTTGAAGGTAATGAGTGGTGTAGCTAATGATTGCCTTTTATGGAAGAAATTGGAAGTTTAATGAGTACCAATGAATGAACAAGGATGAAACTAAAGATGAGAGTGTCAATTGAAGCTAAATGATCCTAGAGATCAAATAGTGACTTAGATTAATGCTTTGGAGAATATCCTAAAGGCTTAAGATGGAAAAAACTAGAATTTTATCAATTTTGACCAATTTTGACGTAAGGATGTTTATGATCAATTTTGCTATAAGAGGTTTCCAACGTTTAGATATGAGGGATCATGTGAAAAATGATGTGTGAGCTTGAGAGCGGAAGAGTAATGGATTAAAGTGAAACGATAGATCTACAAGCGTCTTTGTGTGATCTAGGTGAGTTATGTGTGTGATAAATGCTGATTAGAACCATAATCAATGATCCAACCCTTTATAGTTTTAACACATAAAGCAGAATTAGCAAAGAAATACTTAGAAAATTTTATGTTGAACCATACAATGCCATTAAAAATGATGCTTTACCTGCCATGTTAGCATGTATACTTCCGAAGGGTGTTTCATTGATCAAAGACAAAAGTTTCTTCATCTGCTCAGAAGTAAAACTAGGAGAAAGATTTGTAGATGACTATTTTCAGTATGTTTGACATCAATATAAGCATTAAAACTTGCTTGACAGGATTTGAAAATCTATTGAAACCAGGAGGAAGACCAACAAGTCCATAACATCTTTCTATGGTATGACCAATTTACCATAATTTTTACAATTCAGATTAGGATTTGCTCCATGTTAACAATATTAGTCACATACCTCTGGTGTTATTATTATTAGTTTTAAAGTTCCTTCTATTAGTGTTAAAAGTTTTAGCATTAAAAGAAGTAGCATTCAGTTTTGATTCAGTAACAACAGATGACTCAGGAACCCCTCTATGGGATTCCTTTCTAGAAACAGTAGCATAAGCATCTTTCACCTCAGGGAGAGGATCCTTGGTCAAAAGAGTTGTCCTCACAGGCTGATAACAATCATCAAGGCCCATGTGGAACTGCATCAACTTCATAAGTTGCTGATGCAACCCAATTCTTTACTAGCATTCACAAGCACATTTAACTTCACAAGTAAATTTAGGCAGTTTAGTTAAAGCATTAAATTCTTTCCATAGAGGGTTAAGCCTATGATAATAATCTACTACATAACTACCATCTTGTTTGATAGAATTATTTTTTTGTAACATAATATACACAAATGAACCATCAACCTTATCATAAGTCTCTTATAATTCTTTGTAACATATTATACACAAATGAACCATCAACCTTATCATAAATCTCTTATAATTCTTGAGAAACAAAGTTCATAATCCAGGTTAAAACAATAGAAACCTATCCCACTGAGCAGTAAGAACATCACTAGCAACAAAAGAATCTCTTTAACAAGTACCATCAACAAAACTGTATTTATGCCTAGCCTACAGAGCAAGTTTCATAGCACCCGACCAAATTCTATAATTGTCAGTTCCAAGCAATTTAAATGGAATTAATGCAGTACACTATTATCATTAGCTTGAATATGTAAAGGATTACCATCATGTAAGTTGTTAATTAACACAGGTGGAGTACCACTACCACCAGCCCCACTAGTTATGATAACAAACAATCACATAAGCAAGAAAACCAGACAAATAAGATATAACCAACAAGAAACAAGCAAATAACCAACAACTAACAATAACATAAAGCAACAAAAAAATAAGTTAAACAAACAACCCTGAACACCTTCAATCATAGATAACCACCAATATACCAACAACCTCACCGTCCAAGACTGCCCAATTTCTAACCTCCTGCACTCTAGACACAACAAAATTAAAGAACTGAAAAGTAAAACACAACTCACACCCAAGATTAACAAGATATCAGTCAAGTGGACTGGGATTGGCCAGAGTAGGTTTCCATACCATTCAAGGTGGCCGGTCAAGGTGTTAACCAACCTGTTTGCACCTACTTAACTGAATAAGTGTTATCTTAAAGGAAGAAATCAATACTTACAATGCTATAATCAGAGAAACAACGGAAAACCACAACAACAATTCTAGATTCACTTGGTCTAGAGTAATTATTACTAAGAATGAGCCCAGTAACACCACAAAACCAGATCCCAAAATCAACAATTAGTTTTTCAAGAAACCCTAACTAATCAACCTACAAGAATCACCAGAGCTCAACCCAAACAGACTAAATCCACCACGACCGTTGAGATAACAGCCTCAACTAACCAATAACACCAACATATCAAGAAACCCCCAAACTTACTCGAACCCTTAAAAACCATAGAAAACAAGAACCACCATAATCAATCACCGTGGCTCTGAACCACAACAATCATTTTACCCAACCAACCACCCCTTGCTGAATCGTTATTACTTCTGCTATAGTATATAAGTCCCCAAATAGGTGCTTACCAAACATATACACCAAAAAATTCTAATCCCCACTTAGTGGATCTTATCAACCTCACTAGAATCACTCAGTCACTCACAAACACAAGATCAATACATATTGATCAAGACCTAAAACAATACAGATCAGACTCAAGATATTAGAGATGATATCTTAGAGAAGATGATACAAAAACTATAACTATTTTGAGAGAAAATGATAAAAGACTGCACACACGAATATGAAACCCTATATTAGAATAGTTGCTTATATAGCAACTATTTTCATTAAGGCCCTTGCACTTCTACTTAACTTCAAACATAGCTAGACTTGTAACCATTAAAACTAAGAATGGAAACTTTGCAGAACCAGTCCCTGGACTTTAAGTTGACCAGAAGTTTGACCATATTATTTAACAATATCTATGTGTTATATATATATTGGTATTAATTTGTGGCTTTGCATTCTCCTTGAAGAGAACTTTGCAACAAACTATATCGTGTTCAAAATAGAGTTAATATGAATGGGATATCGTGACTCAAAATGAGTCACTTGAAACACAAAACTGAAAGTGGAACGGCGCATCTCATATCGCCCAAGAAAATAAATTTTGAGATGTTTATATATTGTACTAAACTTACTGAGTTACTGGTGCATCCCACATTGCTCCAAGCTTGTGAACTCATGCGAGCACGCGCACAACTGCTTATGTGATCTTCTAGGCAAGTTTGTCACATACGGCAGTACATCTGTTTTGGCCATTATACCTTCAAAAACCGACGACGAATATGTTTTAAGGGAATCGTGTTAAACATGAGCCCCGTAACTCGATTTGTACTGCTTTCTTTTAATTATCGTTAAGTAATGTCAGCCATATCCTTCTACCATCTTCTGTCTATATTTAATTTTTTTGGTTGAATATGCTTTAAGGGAATCGTGTTAAACATGAGCCATGTGCCTCGATTTGTATTGTTTTCTTTTAATTACCGTTAATTAATGCCTTTTGCCCTCTGCTCTCACCACTTTCTATCTATATATTTTTTTATTTTTTTTATTTATTGTAATATGATCTTTATCAATAAAAATGTAATATTGTCTCTACAATTTAAAAAAATATTATGCGTAACAGAGTTAAAACATTTTTTTATTAAAATAATATCAATCTATACTACATAATGAAGCATTTGGAACATTGCTAAATAATAAAGTCTGAAAAATTTGAGAACACGCTTACTTATTATGTAATCCATATAGTTCAATTCTACACTACACTTATTATATTTAAATGGATGTTACTATTGAAGGTGTAATCTGTGATATTATTATTGAGTAAACTTGACCAATAAATAAGTTACAAGTGAATATTCTAGATACATAATAACGGGCTAGGCCTAATTACAATCATAACACTATCAGGCCTAACATATACAAAACATATGTACAATGTCGACTAATACTCCCCCGCAGTTGGAGCGGGAGGATGTCGGACGCTCAAACTGGAGCGAAACTCTTCAAACAGTGCAGAAGGAAGACTGTTGGGAAATTCGCTTTTGGGAGTTAATACTTATTATGTTAAAGTTAGTACTGATAGTATCATTAGAAGAGTATTAACTAGTTAGTACTGATAGTGCAAATATTAGTACTGATAGTGTTAGAGTTTGTACTGATCTATATTAAGTATGTCGTGTATGGTTTGTAACAGGATATCTTCTATTCCAATAGAAGATATGATATACTTAATGCATATTTATCTCTGTAAGGGATCTCCTTAGTGTATAAAAGGAGATCCTAGCTAGGTTAAGCATATACCAATACTCTAGCCATCTTAAGAAAAGCTTCAAGGTTGTAAACCCTAGTACTAGGAGAGTACTCGTATTATTGTTTAATTATATTGAAGCTGTTGGTGTTACATTGTGTTTACTTTAATCTTCAAAAGTACATTCAAGTAGATTCCGCATACTTGTGTGTATCTACAACAAAGTTTCTCATTGTTGTTTTGGAACCATCGAAGGCAACTAACACGTTTACAAGCTAAGTGTTCTAGATCCAAGGTTTGGGACTTCACAAGTGGTATCAGAGCTTGTATCCTGAAGCTTTGTTTTTAGAAGATCCTGTGTGACAAATCTGAAGAAATGGATTTCGACTCAAACAAATCCAATGTTGTTAACAGAGTTCCTAAGTTGCAGCCAAATGAATATGAACTCTGGAGAATGCGCATAGAGCAATACTTCTTGGTACTTGACTTTAAGCTGTGGAACATTGTGATCAATGGAGATTCTTACAAATCCATTGTCACTGAAGAAGTTGGTGGTAAGGTTGTCATTAAAGACAAAGGTGAACCCATCACTAATGAAGAAATGGCTCTAAGAGGCAATGATCTCAAGGTCAGAAGTCTTTTACTTATGGCCATACCTGATAATCATCAACCCACCTTCAACAAACACAAAGATGCTCAGAGTTTGTTCAAAGCCATTGAGACCAGAGTTGGTGGGGACTCTGTCACAAGGAAAACTCAGAAGACTCTTTTGAAGCAAGAATTTGAAAACTTCATTGCTGGTGCAACTGAGCCCATTGACTCAGTGTACAATAGGCTTCAAAAACTTGTCAGTCAACTGGCAGTATTGGATGTGGAAATCCCCAAGGAAGATGTCAATCTCAGGTTTGTTAAAAGTCTTCCATCACCAAAATGGGACATTCATGTCATTGTATGGAAGAATAAGCCAGAATTTGAAACTATGAAGTTGGATAATCTGTTCAATAGCTTTAAGGTGATTGAACAAGACATGAAGAGAGAAGCAGCTGCATCTTCTAGTTCTGGGTCACAAAACATAGCCTTTGTGGCTTACCCTGTCACTTGCAATGATAAGGACAGTTTTGATGTTAGTACTCCTAGTACTAATGTTAATATTGATGGCTCAGTAACCACTGCAGCATGCATCAATGAAGGTACAATCTATGCCTTCATAGCTGAGCAGAGTCAAGGATCCCAGATCACTCATGATGATCTGAGACAAATCCATGAAGATGACATGGAAGAGATGGACATCAAATGGAACATTGCCCTGATTAGTATGAGGGCAAGAAGGTTCATGAAGAAAACTGGAAGGCAGATTAAGATCAATGATGGAGATACTGCTGGGTTTGACAAGGGAAAGGTTGAATGCTACAACTGTGGCAAGCTTGGGCATTTCGCCAGGGAATGCAGAAGCCCCAGGAACAAAGGAAAAAGTGGTGAGGCTGATAGTTCTAAAGCAATGGTGGCTGTTGATGGTGCTGGATATGATTGGAGCTTCATGGCTGATGAAGAAGAGTGTCCAATCAACATGGCTTTGGTATCTGAGGTACTTACTGAAACAAATTGTTCAGATACATGCATTCCATTAAGCAAATATTTAGAGCTAAAAACCATGTTTAATAATGTGTCTGAAGAACTTGCTAAAACTAGCTATAACTTAACAAATCATAAGAGAGGTTTAGCAGTCTTAGAAAAACAAGTTAAACATTATAAGGAAAATGAATCTATGTATACTGATGCAACTGCTATGCTTAATAGGGAAATTTCTTTTACAGATACTACCATAAGTGTGTTAAAAGAAGAACTAGAGAAAGTCACGAAAGCTAAAGATAACATAGAACTAAGTATTGAGACTCTTCAAGACACACAACATTATAACTCTGAGAGAGTTGATAAATACCTTGAAAAAGCTCTAATTGGTAAAGCCAAATCTGGTATGGGTTATAAATCTGTACCACCACCATTCAGAGGTGTTCATTCACCTCCTAGTATAGACCTTGCACACACTGGATTAGAAGAGTTTAAGGAACCCACATTTGTCCGAGGCCCTACAATCAAAAGTAATTTTGCTGAAAAGACTGATGAAGTGTTTGAAAGTGCCAGTGACACCTCCTTACCTGAGGTGTCTGTATTTGAAAATAAAAAGGCAAATGTAGAGTCTAGTGAACAAAAGAAAGAACATGCCTCTAAACCTGTAAGACCAATTGACAAACCTGTTAGAAAGCTAGTAAAATATGTTGAGATGTATAGAAACAGGTCATCTAGTCCTAGAGGTAATAAAAGAAACTGGAATCAGCTTAAATCTGAGCAACTAGGAGATGAATTTGTCATGTATAATAAATCTTGCTTTGTGTGTGGAAGTTTTTCTCATCTGCAGGCTCAATGCAGACACCCTATGAGACCTCAACTCATCATGACCCCAAGAGCAGTTCTTAAAACTGGCATAAAATCTTTGAATACTATAAAGCTAGTTAACACTGCTAGACCACAACCCAGAGTATTTAGTGAAAGACCCAAAAGAAACTTTTCTAAATCACCATCTGCTTCACCAAGCCCCTTACATGCTAGAGTAGCACAAACCTTTAAATCTTATGATGAATAAATCAAGTTTTACAAGAAAAAGGTTAATACTTATGCGCCAAAACTTAATACTGATAGGCCAAAAGTTAATACTTTTAAGCCTAAAATGAAACCTGTTGGTTCTAAAGTGAGTGCTGCTAAGGGAATCAAGGGCAATGTTATTAAGCCCTCAGCTTGTTGGGTTAGAAAGACTACTCAAACCAACAGTGCATCAGTTACTCTCAAGAAATATGATTACATTGATGCACGAGGCAGATCCAAGTCAGTAATGGCTTGGGTCCCCAAAAGGAACTAATTTCCTTTATTTTGTGTGCAGGGACATTCCAACAATAATGATGATCTTGGCTATTCAGACAGTGGGTGTTCCAGGCACATGACTGGAAATCTATCCTATCTTTCAGACTTCACTGATTTGAATGGAGGATATGTTTCTTTTGGAGGTGGTATAGGTGGAAGAATTACCAGTAAAGGCACAATCAAGAATGGTAATTTGGACTTTGAAGATGTGTACTATGTGAAAGAACTCAAATACAACCTGTTCAGTGTGTCACAAATGTGTGACAAGAAGAATTTTGTTCTGTTCACAAATACTGATTGCTTGGTTTTATCTCCAAACTTTAAGTTGCCTAGTGAAGATGAGGTACTACTTAAGTTTCCTAGGAAAAGCAATATGTACTGTGTGAGTATGAAAAACATAGTGCCCAAAGACAATCTTACATGTTTAGTTGCTACAACTTCTTTGGATGAATCTATGTTATGGCATAGAAGGCTAGGTCATGTTAACTTTAAGGTAATAAATCTTTTAGCTAAAAATAACCTTGTAAGAGGTTTACCTTCCAAAAGATTTGAAAATAAACAGACCTGTATTGCATGCCTCAAAGGGAAGCAGCATAGAGCCTCTTGTAAGCCCAAGGTTTTTAACTCCATCACCCAACCACTTCATATGTTGAACATGGACTTATTTGGCCCCACAAATGTTAGCAGCCTGAATTTTAAGAAGTATTGTTTGGTTGTGACTGATGATTTTAGCAGATTTACTTGGGTTTTCTTTATGAACACTAAGGATGAGACCAGTGAAATCCTTAAGTCTTACATAACTGCTGTAGAGAACCTTACTGATAAGAAAGTTAAAATCATTAGGTGTGATAATGGGACAGATTTTAAAAACCAAGTGATGAATGATTTCTGTCAGCTTAAGGGTATTAAAAGAGAATACAGTGTAACTAGAACTCCTCAGTAGAATGGGGTTGCTGAAAGAAGAAATAAGACATTGATAGAGGCTGCTAGGACTATGTTAGCAGATTCCAAGTTACCCACAACTTTTTGGGCTGAGGCAGTTAATACTGCTTCCTATGTTCAGAACAGGGTACTGATAGTAAAGCCTCATGGCAAGACTCCCTATGAGTTGTTCTTAGGTAGAAAGCCTACCCTAGACTTTCTTAAACATTTTGGGTGTCATGTCTCTATTCTCAATACTATTGACCACTTAGGTAAGTTTGATGGAAAATCTGATAGTAGATATCTGGTTGGCTACTCATTGAATAGTAAAGCCTTTAGGGTTTATAATTCTAGAACCAGAAGGATAGACGAGAATCTGCACATAGAGTTTCTTGAGGATAAACCTAGTGTAGAGGGGCAAGGACCAAAATGGCTTTTTGATATTGATATGCTAAAAGAATCTATGAACTATGTGTCTGTTTCTGTGGATTCTAACATTATTGCAGGAGAAAAGCAAGGTCCTGATGCAGATTCTGATGATGATGATGATTGTGTCCTATTGCCCATTTGGAATGACAACTCATTTGGAAACACTTCTTCAGGGGAGGCAAACAAAGATGATGATCAACCTCAAAAGACAATGATTCTAATACTAAAGGAGGTGTAACCAATACAGATGACACAATGATTGAACCTCAAGTGATCAGTACTAATGTAGTAAATACTGATAAGCCACATGTTAGTGCTGATGAGCCAGAAGTTAGTACTGATGGTCCTCGTTCCATTTCATCAGTCAATGCAGATGTTCCTGATCCCTATGGTGAAGCTGATGAGATTGATTTTACAAATATAGCTTCATCTTATGATGTTCCTGCTACACCACATAGAAGAATCAATCAGGATCATCCCTTGGAAAATTTTATTGGGGATGTTCATGCTGAAAGAGCTACAAGATCTAAATTTCAGCATAATGAGACTGGATTCTTTAGTGCTATATATGAAGAAAGAAATCATGGTGCCACACAGACATGTCTCTTTGCTTGTTTTGTTTCCCAAGTAGAACCAAAGAAAGTCTACAAAGCTCTTGAAGATGAAGCATGGGTAGAAGTAATGCAAGAAGAGCTTCTCCAGTTCAAACTTCAGAATGTATGGGTTCTTGTGGATCTTCCTGATGGCAAGAGAGCTATTGGCACTAAATGGGTTTTTAGAAACAAGAAGGATGAAAGGGGTGTGGTAATAAGGAACAAGGCTAGACTGATGGCTCAAGGGTATACACAACAGGAAGGAATTGACTATGAAGAGGTCTTTGCTCCAGTGGCAAGGATTGAAGCTATTAGACTATTCCTGGCCTTTGCATCATACAAAGATTTCATAGTATACCAGATGGATGTGAAGAGTGCTTTCCTCTATGGAAAGATTGAGGAGGAAGTTTATGTCTGTCAACCTCCAGGCTTTGAAGACCCCAACTTTCCTGACAAAGTATACAGGGTTCAAAAGGCACTCTATGGTCTGCATCATGCCCCAAGAGCTTAGTATGAAACATTGGCCAAGTATCTTTTGGGCAATGGCTTCAGAAGAGGGAAGATTGATCATACTCTATTCATCAAGAATGTGAAGAATGATATCTTGTTGGTTCAGATATATGTAGATGACATTATTTTTGGCTCAACCAAGCAGGATCTATGCAGAGAGTTTGAAAAATTGATGCATGATAGGTTTCAGATGAGTTCTATAGGAGAAATAACCTTCTTTCTTGGGCTACATGTCAAGCAGAAGACAGATGGCATATTTATCAGTAAGGATAAATATGTCAAGGAGATTTTGGTGAAGTTTCGCTATGATAACACAAAGATTGCAAGCACTCCTATGGAGCATAATAAGCCATTACTATTAATACAAATAAGCCATAAAAACGTTTATTTATATTTTACGATCTTCTAATATTTTGTCGATAACAAACGTAAAATCATTTTAACGAAACAAATAGAATACGTAAATAGTTTGAGTCAATAGTTTCCTAACACACTTACGTTTTCACATAAAACACTAAAACAAGTATAAGTGATTTTATAATTTAGATACATATATACAACAACTAGTGTTTACATATTGGGTTAGCATATACTTAAACTAAGTATACTAAAATGGGTAAAAACAAGTATATACTAAAATGGGTAAAAACAAGTATATACTAAATGGGTAAAAACTAGCAAATGGTATTGACCCATAACCCATGGTTTTATATATACTACTTAACCAAGTTCAATGTATACTTAGATACATTGTATCTAGAAAGAAAACCATGGATCAACCCATAACCCATGACCCATGACCCATCACCAAAAATGCCCATGGGCAAAGAGGAGCGTTCCATGGATCCCTGGCTTTGTGCTGGCCGGATCCCTTGTGGGAGGGATCCGTGGGATCCGGGGAATAGTAGAGAATTTCCTCTATAAATAGAGAGCCATTTCTTCCTTTCTACATACAACTTTACACACATACTTCCCCAAGTATTATAACTCTCTAACCTCAGATCCAAGAGATCTATGTAGTTTGTCTTTTGTTTTTGTGTGATCTTCTAGGTTCCTCTTAAAGGCGAGATCACCACTTCTTAAAGACGAGCAAGCTCAAGTCCATGAGTTGCCATGCTTCGTCATCATCAAGACAACCAAGGTTCTCTTGTTGATAGTTCTTTCTTTCTCCATAGATGTTGGGTTGAAGGCATTAGTGAAGGATGCCAAAAGTGTCAAGATGAAAGCATTAGTGAAAGGTGCTTATCGTCCGTGTCAAAGCATTAGTGAAGAATGCTTCCGGGTCCGGTCGCATGGACCTACTTACCTTGCTTGTAGACCAGCTGCAGAGCTAACCCTTGTTCTATTGGTTTGATGCTACCAAGACGATATATCTCTGTGAAAGAAGTAATTAAAGGTAAGCCCCGGGTCAACCCGCGCCCGTTGTTGCCTGTATAGCTTTCTAGAGTAGAGATCTAGCAACGCATTCTAAGCACAGATCATTGGTATTGGATGTATCGTTAGGTTGTGCCGAGTCAAATCTGCTCCGTTTTTTTTCCATTGCAGAAAAAAGATCCCTTCCCCCCGCTTTCAAAAATGATGAATATGAAGTCCGGGAGGATAGTGACTTTCTCCTGTAATGAATAGAATAGGCCCGAGAGCTATGAAAGGAGAGAGTTTCCTATTCCATATTCCGGTTGACCAATTCGCGCAGTATCCAATCCAATGAATTGGATCCGCCTCGATTCGATCAATAATGGGATTCTTGGCTAGAGAAAGGTTCGGAAGCGTTCGCTGGTAACCAAAGCGTATCGTTCCCGCAACCACTTTGGTACTTTGTTTATAGCTTTTTTAGGTTATGCAATAGAAGGGGGCTTGCGCTTGAATTTCAGTAGCGCCTTTGGAATATGAGTAGGGCTCCTAGGTGGCGCGTTCGTGGAGGCAACCCCAAGGAAGAGCAAAAAGAAGGTTGCTCCCATTTCGCTCGCCGCTACTACGGGAATCGCTTTTGCTTTCTTTTTAAATCCACCAAGGCAAAAATACTATAGATGCAAGATAGAAAAGAGGAGTTAATGCTTTCTTTTTTGCCCTATCAAGATGAAGGCATTAGTGAAGGGTGCCAAGCGTTGTGTCAAAAGCATTAGTGAAGGATGCCGAAGAATCAAATCAAGTAGCATTTGGGAAGAATGCCTATGTCGTATAATCGATGAGGTGCATCGTTATACATATAAGTATTTGTTTATTTCCAAGGATGGTGATATCCTTGATGGTATTGTAACAAGGAGTAGATCTCCTTGAGATTAGGTGTTGTGTTGTGAAGGGTAGTAGTTCCTCCATAGTAATGGAACTAGGTGCTTAGCCTAGTACCTAATAAAGGGTAGGCGACGTTGTGATAGGATTAGTTCTCCTTGGTGTGAAAGAACTCGGTGGTTAGCCTAGCATCGTATAAAGGGTAGGCGACGTTGTGTTAGGTGTGGTTCGCCTTGGTGTGAAGGAACTCGGTATTTAGCTTTGTACCGGAAAAAGGTTAAGCGACGTTGTGAAGGCTTCTCCGCCATAAGGAGTTGGTGTAGTGCTTACGAACTCTCGAGTAGGTGACTCGGGGAGTGGAGTAGGGCAAGGAAAGTGTCCTTGTAGCCGAACCACTATAAATACCTGTGTCGTGGTGATGTGCTTCTTACTCTTTATCTTTCATTACACGTTTATGTACCTATCTATCAACGTCCAATATAAACAACCAAATAGATTGACATAAGTCAATCTAAATATTTAAAAGGAAGTTTTAAATTGGTAAAACTATTCAACCCCCTTCTAGTTTTCCACAATTGGCATCAGAGCTTCGTTACCAAGTTTCTTAGAGTATGTTGTACTTTAAAAATTTGATACGATCCATGTATGTTTGAAAACTACAAAGAAGGATTATGTTTTTTTGTCATATTTTAAAAAATCATTATATTGTTTATTGTTGGACAATGATAGAATGCTCTAACATTTTTTTTGTTAAGCATTATCATACTTGGATTTGGAGTGTCCAAGAAGATCATTAAGAATCTATCTAAATATTTCTTTTCGCAAAAAGAATTTTTGGTATTCTCACAACATAAATCTGGAGATTCCAAGAAGATCACAAAACATCTAAATACTTCTTTTCTTAAAAAGAATATTTAGCAAAGGTACTGTTCATAGGAGCAATTTAATCATTCCTCTCAAGTTTAACAATCACTTGTGAACATCATGCCAAGCAACAAGATTACCAAGACACCGTTCACTACCTACCCATGTACCATAGGAAAAATGGATTAAGTCCGGACGATAGGAAAGCCTTTAAGTTGCTTGAAAGGAGACTCTTTCATGAAGGTAGAGTTGTTGATCCATTATTTCTTGCAAATACCGACATAAGGGAAGTATTTGGAACTATTGGGTTTGATTGTTTATTGGATATAAACGAGAAAATTTGCTCGGTCTTTGTGCTTGAGTTCTACAAGACTATGGGTATAATTAGAAATGATGATGGGTCCATCTCAATTGAATTCACCATAAATGGACATGAGTACACTATTTCACTTGAGGAGTTTGGAAGAATAATAGGGGTTCCATATGATGGTGTTTGCATGTATTCTAATGAATGGTCGCTGCAGGAGCTACACTCTATGGCTGATCATCACGACATTTATCACGCAACAATCCCGGAAGCAACCACGGTAAGGGACACCGTATTTTTGCCAAGAGCATCCCCATCAAGGGTTACTAGGAAGTCGAAAGTGATCTATAGGGATCCTTTCCAAATGGAGCTCTCGGAGATGTACCCGTTGTATAGAAAATGGGAAGATGTGATAAGGGAGAATGTGGTGTGTCTAGTAGGAAACAAGGATCACCCCAATGCATGTCTAAGCTTCATGATCTATTGTCTAGTGACCGAGACTCGCTTCAACATTGCCTACTACATGGTCAAGAGAATGGCAAGTGTAAGAAGTATGGACAAGATGGCGCTCCCGTATGCAATGCTCCTAACTCGTCTTGTTAAATTCATCTTTGCATTAGATCCTTCTCCACAAACCTATGACCATAGATTTTGCAACAAAGTTATGGTACCATTGACCGAGGGAAGAACCACGAGGTTTATGGTAGATGGCAAGAGGCCTCACCCACCCACGGATTCCTCGGAAGAAAGGACAAGAGAAGGTGAAGGAAGTAGCAACCCACTCGGAAATACCGAACTCGACCCCTTGGAGTATATCAACCAATTGTCGGATGTTCCTGGTGCATCACCCGAATGACAACAAACCAAGGGAATCTTCACGTGCTTTGCCAATTTCTTGAAGAAAAAGAGGTAGAGTGGAGGACGGGTGATGACGAGATGGGAAGGAGAAGAGAGGTAAGGTCTTAGGACCCAAGTGTATGATGAACAATTTCAAACAATAGTTTGTAACACTTTAAACTATGCTCGTAGTATGTAGGTATCGCCATATCTTGGCACTAAACAACTCTAACTTAGGTATTTGAAAAATGAGATTTTACGACTCCTTAAGTGGCCGTCGTCACTCATTCTAGGAATTTTAGCTCTTCCTACTTTGCTATACATTATAGTAGTTGTGTTCTTGCATTTAGTCCCCATAGAAACAACTAGGAGAAGCATTTACTAAGAAGTGCAAAATTGCACATTTGCTGAAAGCCTTCTGATCTGCAGTAGGCGGATCCCAACATTTGAACTAGCCGAATCCCTCCCAGAAGGGAACCGTGGGATCCGTGGCTTCTGATAAGCAATACAGATCTGCCTACATCAAAATAGTCTACTAGATCATCTCACACGAGTCAAACATAAGATACTAGAGCCAACTAAGTCTTCCTCAAATAGTTGAAAACCTCACTCTTATCCATGGCTTATCTAGGATATATTTTCGAAATACTTTTGAGTTATCAACTAGTCAAAACTCACCATAATTCCGCTCCAACACTCACACACTATCTATCACGTCTGATAGCACTTAGTTTGGTCTATCCTTCAATTTTAGCAAATTGATCTCAACCATCTTTGACTCAAAATTAGGCTCAAAAATTAGTTTTTCATTTCTTTTTATTTTTAAAGATTTTAGTAAAATCCTCTTAGGACATCATCTGACTTCTAGGACCTGTTATCACCATTTCTCCATATCAAATTAAATGGTATCCTTGTCAAACTTATAGTTAGACTACCCAAAGTCAACCATCTTGCCCAAAACGATCATTAAGCACCATTATTTATTATGGTTGAGGATTTGAGATATCCAACAGCTAAAGACTTCAAAATTAAGTCAAAACCTCGAAATCCATTAATAATAAACCTTACAAAAGCATAATCATTTCACCTAAAACATGTCTGATAGCCGGATCCCTGGTCTTTAACCAGGCTGATCCCTGCTGAGAAGGATCCACGAGATCCGTAGCTGCAGAAAGCCTCAATCAGCTTCCATATTCAAATTCAAATCACCTTTTGGTTCTCTAACCACTTTTAGCATTCATTTATTATCCTCCTAGAGCTGATCAAACCTTAAGAGCATGCTTAGTCCTCTAAGTGGCCAAGAATTTAATTTCCTAATTCAAATTATCCTTTATAAACCAAACAACCTTAGGTTTAAGGCACCATCCTCACTCACCTTTCAAAAATCAGCAATTAGAAGCTCACAATTAGCATCATCATCACCATGACTAAGGCTCTT
Organism: Chrysanthemum seticuspe; assembly: GCA_019973895.1. Lineage (NCBI taxonomy): Eukaryota > Viridiplantae > Streptophyta > Magnoliopsida > Asterales > Asteraceae > Chrysanthemum > Chrysanthemum seticuspe. The sequence continues at coordinate 307,480,602 of BPTQ01000008.1, forward strand.
AGCAACAACTCCTCAACCTTAGGATCATCCAAAAGAAAGGGTCAAATGATCCATGAAATCTCTTCCACCGAAACATCCCCCATTAGAGATAATGATACTAGAACCCCATCTCATCAAACTCATCCAACAAAGGCTAAGAGAACCGCAAGGATTAGCATCAAACCTTTCGGACTAGAAAAAGGATCATCTAGTTCAAAACCAAACTTGACTAGTTCTAGCAAGCCATCAAAACCCTCATTCATTAAGCATGGACTACACTCCTTGAATGAGCCAATTCCTCACCCAAACATATACTCATTGGATCATTCACCACCAAGAACCTCCCATTCACCAACCTTTTCATTAAATAGGGAACCACCAACAACACCAACTAGCCCATCATGGGAGACAAGGAACAACATTGATCATATGGAAGAAGTTCCATTACCACCCTCATTTTTAGAACCTCTTCCTACTTCTCAAAATGAAGAGCCACAATCACACATAGAGCCTCCTCAAAATATCCATTCCCCTCCGGGTCCAAACCAAGACAATAATTGTCCAAATTGTCTAAACACTCAAGAACTTATTCAAGAAGCACGAAATGAGATACATTTCATGTTTAATCATCTTCTTGCAAAGTTGGATCAAATCAACAAGTCCACTCATCCCTAGACTCAAGCACATTGTAGCATTTTAAGTCTAGTAACTAATTAGTATTAAGTGGTACTTGTATGTCCTAGTTCATTCTCTTAGTTTTAGAGATTCGTTTGATTATCTCTTGTTTTATTGAATGAATATTTATATGCTATGATTATTTTGTGCGTTGTGTTTGTTATTGCACACGTATATCATATCTTCATTAAGCATTATTTGACACATTCTCACTGCTGAGGAAACTGTCAACAGACAGCCGGATCCCTCCATAATGCCTAGATGGATCCCTCCAAAGAGGGAACCGTGGGATCCGTGGTACAGAAGCACAAATTTCTACTAACTTGAGTTTTATTTGCAGGAAATTATGCAATATACTCTTGTCTTCTAACCTTTACTTTGTAGATTTTTAAAATACATATGAAGATTTTGACACCATAAAGCTAGGGGGAGCTTTGTGTCAAACGATATTGCAAAAACATTTGCAACTTAATCCGATTTTGGATTATACTTCATGACACCCCATTGCAACTTTTGCAATCTTCAAGGGGGAGCACGTTTTTGTCACTTAGTCGAACCATTTGCAAACATATTTGCAAACACAATTAGTTTATTTTACGTCATGTCCTTGACGCCCTCTCAAAGGGATGGACTCGTCAACGGTGAGTTAAGACGAGTACCATTTCCGTCACTTGCTCTCTTTACATTTTTACATATTTTTCTTCTTATAAAAATAGTGTTAGTTTCTTTTAAACTTTTTGTTTCGACAAAAAGGGGGAGAAGAAAGTAAAAACTACTAATTCAAATTTGCTACGAATTTTAGTTTTTCTTAAAATAATTTTATATTTTTTCATCAACAAAAAGGGGGAGATTGTTAATACAAATAAGCCGTAAAAACGTTTATTTATATTTTACGATCTTCTAATGTTTTGTCGATAACAAACGTAAAATCATTTTAACGAAACAAATAGAATACGTAAATAGTTTGAGTCAATAGTTTCCTAACACACTTACGTTTTCACATAAAACACTAAAACAAGTATAAGTGATTTTATGATTTAGATAAATATGTACAACAACTAGTGTTTACATATTGGGTTAGCATATACTTAAACTAAGTATACTAAAATGGGTAAAAACAAGTATATACTAAAATGGGTAAAAACAAGTATATACTAAATGGGTAAAAACTAGCAAATGGTATTGACCCATAACCCATGGTTTTATATATACTACTTAACCAAGTTCAATGTATACTTAGATACATTGTATCTAGAAAGAAAACTATGGATCAACCCATAACCCATGACCCATGACCCATAACCAAAAATACCCATGGGCAAAGAGGAGCGTTCCACGGATCCATGGCTTTGTGCTGGCCGGATCCCTTGTGGGAGGGATCCGTGGGATCCGGGGAACAGTAGAGAATTTCCTCTATAAATAGAGAGCCATTTCTTCCTTTCTACATACAACTTTACACACATACTTCCCCAAGTATTATAACTCTCTAACCTCAGATCCAAGAGATCTATGTAGTTTGTCTTTTGTTTTTGTGTGATCTTCTAGGTTCCTCTTAAAGGCGAGATCACCACTTCTTGAAGACGAGCAAGCTCAAGTCCATGAGTTGCCATGCTTCGTCATCATCAAGACAACCAAGGTTCTCTTGTTGATAGTTCTTTCTTTCTCCATAGATGTTGGGTTGAAGACATCAGTGAAGGATGCCGAAAGTGTCAAGATGAAAGCATTAGTGAAAGGTGCTTATCGTCCGTGTCAAAGCATTAGTGAATAATGCTAAAGGTGTCAAGACGAAGGCATTAGTGAAGGGTGCCAAGCGTTGTGTCAAAGGCATTAGTGAAGGATGCCGAAGAATCAAATTAAGTAGCATTTGGGAAGAATGCCTAGGTCATATAATCGATGAGGTGCATCGTTATACATATAAGTATTTGTTTATTTCCAAGGATGGTGATATCCTTGATGGTATTGTAACAAGGAGTAGATCTCCTTGAGATTAGGTGTTGTGTTGTGAAGGGTAGTAGTTCCTCCATAGTAATGGAACTAGGTGCTTAGCCTAGTACCTAATAAAGGGTAGGCGACGTTGTGATAGGATTAG
>BPTQ01000008.1:307483444-307512287 GCA_019973895.1 Chrysanthemum seticuspe
TTGATCAAGAGTTTCACCCTCCACTTCCTCCGGTGCTGGTGTTGTCAAGACATACACAACATTCATAGTTGTTAACAAAAACTGCATCTTTTTCTGCCAACGCCTAAAGTCTTGCCCTTCAAATTTGGCTAACTTCACAAACTTAGACGTCATATCACGTACAGATTCGCCTGCCATCTTGAATTTAATCGATCTTTGTTGTTACTAGTGTGTATTGGGGTGATTGCTATCCTGATAGCAATTAGAAGTCACGAATAGTACGCTTTCAGATCGATTAAATTGGAGTGTATACCAATTAACGACCGGATAAAATCTAATTGATTCAAGTTTTTGTATGTTTGTATGTCTACAGAATATCAGATTGAGAGTTTATATCCCAATACAGTTTTTGGGGCCAAAATAACTGTTTTACAGTTATATGTCTTATAACTGTTTTACAGTTATATATTTTACATGTACACCCCCGTTAGTCCCGTTAATATCCAAATAAGTGTCGACCCTTATTTGCACATTAAACGCAATACATTTTACACTAAAATGCCAACATCTTTCAATGAATCTGTAGTGCTGTTTGTACTTGATGTATGAACCATACTAAAGCCTCTACAACGGTTGGCGCTAAGGAATTCCTATACGGGTACAACATATGATTACTCGCGCTAAAGGTGGATTCTGAAGCAATGGTGAATACTTTGATTAGAATATATATACATTCTCACACAGAATAGAACAATATCCCTTTCGTTCTCATCGAGACATAAACTCATAACCTCAAGATTGAAAACATAATCTCACAGATGACTTTTAAGTAACAAACATGTCACTTTCGATATTATTTCAGTTTGCTATTCTGATAACACATACTCGTTGCTACGGGTTATGTTCGGGTAAAAATGCACACATAAGCTACTAGTCAGCATATCTACGACGTAATCTATTAGGGACCAATCTTTCAAGTCAAAATGTTCTGCTCATATATGTTTGTTCGCTTATTGATGCTTTTTGGCTTATTACTTGGTAGTAGATTACAAAATTTGTCTAGACACAATCGCATATCTCATCTTCTTTACAACATAATAGTTACATTAGCCGCCCTTGAACTTGTAAAATCTTGCAAGCTTTGTTCTTTTGGCTAACGACCGTTACTAAACTTCCGTGAAATGCCCTCACGTGAGGGTGTTTTTTTTTGTCAAAATACCCCTACATTCAGATATAACTTACGTTATGTTTGAGATGATGTTGACAAGTTATACCAATCACCATGGAAAATCGAGAAAAATAATAACCATTATAACTAACACATCTATGTATAATAACTAAATTGAACTAAAAAAAAATAATCACCAAAACAGAATAATTACAAAAAAATACGTAGCTATTTTGTGACATTAACCATTAGTCGAAAGGACAAAACTTGCAAGATTTGATAAGTTCAGAGACGGCTAATGTAATTGTTTTGTAAAACGGACAAAAAGTGTGATTGTGTATAAAGCACAAGGACAAAGTTTGTAACTTACTCTTACTTTGGGATTGCTTAATTGAATTTAATCGTAGTTTAAAGTACCTGTTAATTAATAGTTAACATTAGCTCCATCATTTTAAAAGTCAAACCAGTAACTCGCAACATTGAACAATGTCGCAATGCCTTTATAAATCCCCAATGGTGTGCTAATGGCTCAAGCGGCAATAGGCGCACTTATCACCACTGTGAAAAGGAAAAACGGTGTGTTTTACTTGAGAAGACGACCCAAAAATGTTCAACCAGGGTAGAGGTAGAACTTCTGCAACGACCATAAAGACAAAGGTCCTAGTTCGCAAGCTCAAGTGGCAAATGTTAATTTGGAATATCAGGATGAAGATATCTTTAACCACACATCATCTGTAGTCTTCTAAAATCATACTCTAGTCGCCCAGGTTGCTTATAAAATACAATATCATCACGAAGACTTTCTAAGAGCTATGTTTATTAGTGCCAATTCGGCAATTCAACCTTGTGTTACTAAATTTTATAGCTTTATTTCAGACATCATTTTGATATCTGATTAGTAACTAGATCAGGATGTGGCATACATCCACAAACAGTTCTAGTGAACACTAGTTTGGCTGATTTTACAAATACATGGGATACATTTATTAGTAGAGAATGGCGAATATCAATTCCAATGAAACAAGAGAATGAAATTATACTTTAGGTAAAAAGAAACCAAAAGGAGAGAAAAACAATAAACTACAATACTGGTCTGCAGGCAAACAATAACGAGGAACACTCGGTTTTCTCTTTTAACCCTCTGAGTTACAGCTTTTAATAAATATGACAAGTCTTTTTTCCATTACCGCATGATGTTCAAAACCTGAAAGGCATATGGAAAAAATAAGCTTAGTACATGGTGAGTTGATAATTTCTATTGACATTTGTAATACACTTGTTCAACAAAACTTCAATCTTAAGAAAACATTTGTACTTCTACATTCATAGTTTATCTTTAACGGGAAATCCAGAACCGGAGAATTTGCAGGTGCTTCTTAATTAAAAAGTTCTTAATTAAAAAGTTCTTCTACATTCATAGTTTATCTCATTTTAATTAGATGCACAAAACCATAACTAAACAAACAAAATAACATTGAAGACAATGACTCAGGAAGGGATAAACGAAGATGATGGGAGACGAAATGAGATCGACGGTGACAAACCCATACATCACTACAAATGAGGCGATGACAAATGAATGATGATTGAATAGAATCAGAAATTGCAGCTGTGATGACAACGGCTAGAGCGAATATTAAAGTGAGAATGACGATGTTCGATGATGAGAGGCAGAGTTGTTAAACCATGAAGTAATATGGAAATGAGATATAATCACAGCTCTGACCCTAGGTTTGGATCTATTGATCTCATTCCCTTTTTTATTCCAAGCTAAGGCCAGTTTACCAAACACTTAACAACAGCTTTGCAAGGGAATGAATCCATTCCCAAACTCATACACCAAACACCTCCTTAAGTAGCAGGCATTACACCAACTTGCTGTTTTGAGCTTAATATAAAAATGCTGTCTTGTGGTTTTTTTTATGTTGGCTGCATTTGACTGGGGTGAAGAGGGGCTTTTTGTGATCCACATCAATCATAATTCTTAATAACGACTACTTACTAAGGACAAAGTTAATTTCAAAACTTACTACGTTAGCATGCTTCTTTATTCTTAGAGGATCTACATTAACAGCCTCATAAACAATAATAGTTTAAAACTTGAACTTGTATACTGCATCCATATCTTTGTACATGATTGTTAATGGGCATCATAACAGAGCAATTAGTGTTCAATACTCTCCAAACGTTTTGTTATCAAAATAGAGTTTGACCATATATATCAAGAGAATAAATCGAGCAATGGAATAGCTAAGTAATTGCAGCGTTAACACTATAACTGAGCACGTAATTACGTAAATCATACCTGAAACAGAAAGCTGAATCACACATTAGCATAAGATGGAATGAACTGAAAGCATCCCTTAATTCGAACTTCCTTTGGTCCCAAATCAGAGATTGTGCTGAGAGTCTTTGACACGATTTTGTATTTTACAAGCTTTTTATCTAGTTGCATCACAAGAAAAGAATCTTCTTCTCTTTCTCCCAAAACAATACAATAAATATATTCTTCAATACTCCACCATTCGGGAAACGGCTTTATAATGTCATCAAGATTAACGATGTACTTCATTGACCATTCAGAATGTACATTCCCCTTCTCATAAATAGTAAAATGTCGGGAATGACTATCATCCTTACCAACAAGAAGCAAACAACCACGAGACTCAAACAGTCTACATTCATTCCTATCAAAGGTTAAAGGGGTTTGTAAGTCTGTTAAAACCGGATGCTCAATCATGATATCTAACTTGAAAAACTTACCCTCACCATTTAGCCAATAAATGGCATCATTCCAATAAACTCCACACCTAAACCTAATAAAACAACTCATGGGAAATTGATGCCCACAAACACTCCAATTGCCCTTTTCTGAAGAGTAAGGGCGTGTTTGTTTCATTAAGATGTTTTGGGTCTGAATCTGACTACCGCATCTTACTAGTAAGAGGTGGCTAGAAAGTCTAAATCTGAAAGAAATAATGTTGTTTGTTTTTTGTATGAGTGTCCGAATGATTTTAAGTGCTCGTTTTTGCAATTTATTTATTAAACCAACGCAATACGATAATAAGTAACTTATGTAAATATGAAACAAGACTTTTTATCATAAATATAACATAGTTAATAAACAATCAAATATATTATATAAAGTTTACAAAACGAGTAAGAGGCAGTAAGACAAATCCACCACCTCTTACTGAGTAAGATGTTATATGTCTAACTGGGTCTTACTCAAAAGAAAAAAACAAACAAGCAAAACGTCTGCCCACCTCTTACTGGTAAGAGTAAGAGGGCTAGTAAGACTTTTTTTAAAAAAACAAACACACCCTAAGTGTGTATTCGAACCGAAAGTTCAACAGGATCACCACGCACTATTTTACTATAAATAACTTTATAGTGAGGTGATTTAATAGGATCAAAAGCCATTTTCAAACCACCCCCAGAAAAAATGTTAAAACGTGTCACATTATCGGGTTCTGGTATGGCCGTAAACATATTAGTAATTGATGGATTGTATACATAAAACTTCCCAGAAAATGTACTACATAAATGCAAACCATTGCACGAATCCAAAATCTCAACATGTTCATTACTCTTATGGCCAAAAATGAATTTGGTGGCGAGTAAGGAAGATTTGCAGATCGGAATGCGGATATCCAACGGCAAAAAATAATAGTATGAAATATAATGTTTTTTGTATGGGGAACACTTTTGAAGAAAGAGACCAGAAACCGGGTCGAGGTTCTGGCGAAAAGTGACATTAGCGCCTTTGATAAGAGATAGCCAGTGTTTGGATACGGATTTAAACAAAACAAGTGAAAGAACAGGTAGCCTGACTAAGATTTCGGTTAAAAGGTCGTCGTTGGAGATAACCGACTGCACAGACGAAGGTAGCTTTCCTGCTGTCTCTTCCATGATACTCCTATTACTTAGAACCATATCAGGGAACATGTAGACTAGCTGCGTTCCTGCAGAGAGATCTACTTCCATGGTTCCAATGATTTGTCGGCTAATTTAAAATCTCGCTGTTGTATTGTATGTAACAATATATACACATAGCATGAAACCTAATGGATCCAAACCCACAATTAGGCTTGGGCCATATTTATTGTCTAATAGTAAAAAGGCTGATGTCACCGTTACTCGCGCACGGGATCTTTTTCACCTAAGTTTCATGCGTTCTTCTCTCTTCGAATTCATTGGCAAAAGCATTTCCATTTGTTTTTTATTTTCTTCATTAAGCTTACTCGAAGGCTAACATTGGCTTCAAGTGATATTGTAGTTGAGTTAACAAAAACTAAACTTAACATCATCCGTAGATTGTACATGTCAAGTTTTCTAATGTTTAAGCTACATGTGTCCAACATCGTAATGTCCAATGACGCCTCTCCATGTGTCTCACTTGTTTGTTGTTGTATTTCTGACTGGGCATGTCCTGCTTAGATTTTGTTTTAGTGTTTGTAACATGGTTTGATATTAATATAAGTTCACCCTTTTGCACCAAAAAAAAACTTCGTAATGTTACTCTTGTGATTGTCTTCTTCGTTGGTCACAGCCCATGATTTGATATTTCAAAAGGTATTTATTTTGTGTTTTTGAGACTAAACTTGCAGAACATTTTGAAACTTTCAGAAGATTTTGAAAAATTACATTCTTAGTCGAAAGGACAAAAACTTGCAAGAATTTATAAGTTCAGGGACGGCTAATGTAATTGTCTTGTAAAAAAGACAAAAAGTGCGATCGCGTGAAAACCACAATTACAAAGTTTGTAATTTACTCTGACTTTTGGATTGCTTAATTGAACTTTATCATATGAATAGTTTAAAGTACATGTTATTTAATAGCTAACATTATCGCCATCATTTTAAAAGTTAAACTAGTGACTCGCAACATATTGAACAATGTCGCTGCGCCTTTATAAATCCCCAATGGTGTGCTAATGGCTCAAGTGGCAATAGGTGCTCTTATCACCACTGGGAAAGGGAAAAACGGTGTGTTTTACTCGAGAAGACAACCCATTTAACCATTCTTAATACTAGTATTTTTCTTACGACAACAAATTCACCTGCAACAAATTTAAAACAGTTTACACAACGACCAAAGGTCCAACTAGGGTGGAGGTAGAACTTCTGCAGTTTAAGGATAAACTAGTTAACACAATGACCATAGAGACAGAGGTCCTATTTCGCAAGCTCGAATGGCAAATGTTGATTTGGAATATCAGGAGGAAGATATCTTTAATCACACATCATCCGTATTCATCTAAAATCGTACTCTAGTAGCCCAGGTTACATACAGAATACAATATCCTCACGAAGACTTTCTAAGAGCTATGTGAATTACTGGCAATCCGGCCCTTGTTCACATACGTACAGCAACATTGCTATCTATTTGTGCTCCTTTTCGGCTGGCCGCATAGTACTCAACAACACTACTTAACAGCCTCATCACAACTTTCAAGAACCTTTTGGTGCATCACCAAATCTAACGGCATGTTCTCCTAATTAGCGTGTATACATTTAGTTCCACTAATTAAACGCAACTTCATGATCCAAGTTAACATTGCATCATGAAATTCAACCTTGTGTTACTAAATTTTGTAGCTTTGTTCATAAGGTCTGTTGTTGTGTGTACTACTTTATCTCAGACATCATTTTGATATCTTATTAGTAACTAGATCGAGATGTGGCATACATAATGAGGAACGAAATTATACTTGAGAACGAAATTATACTTTGAGGTAAAAAAGAAACCAAAAGGAGAGAAAAACAATACACTACAATAATGGTCTGCAAACGAACAATAACGAGGAATACTCGGTTTTCTCTTTTAACTCTCTGAGTTACAACTTTTAATAAATATTTTCTGCATCATAATTGTTGTCATTTACTAAAGATAATTAACAAAATTCCATAGATGACAGGTCTCTTTTCCTCTACCGCATGATGTTCAAAACCTGAAAGGCATGTGGAAAAAATAAGCTTAGTACATGGCAAGTTCATAAATTCTATTGACATTTGTAATACAATTGTTCAACAAAAAGTCATTCTTAAGAAAACATTTGTACTTCTACATTCATAGTTTATCTTTAACAAGAAATTCAGAACTGGAGAACTTGTTTTATCCTTAGATGCTCATTTTTATTGTCAAAGGGTGATAATTCGATACTCAAAGAGTGACACAAGAGGATCAAATAGATAAACTCAACCATCACGTCATAGATGCTACAATATTCGCATTGTATAAATCAAGAGAACTGGTCACGCTATCAAGTCTAACATGTTCTTACCAACCAGAAAATCTTAGGGGACTTTTGCTATGCATAAAGAAATCACTATAGGTTTGGGTATAATAATAGGGTTGATTAAACAGAATCAGAGATTGCGGCTGTAATGACGATTACGAGAACAAATATCAACAGTTTTGTATGGGGATGAATCCATTCCCACACTCATATACCAAACACCTCCTTAAGTATCAAGCATTACACCAAATTGTGTCTTGTGGTTTTTTTATGTTGGCTGCATTTGACTGGGGTGAAGAGGGGCTTTTTAGTGATCCACATCAATCATAATTTTTAACAACGTGCTACTACTTAAATAAGACAAAGTTAATCCCAAAACTTACTACGTTAGCATGCTTCTTTATTCTTAGAGGATCTACTACGTTAATAGCGCCAAAACAGATTTTTGATGAACGATAATAGTTTAAAATTTGAACTTGTATAGTGCATCCATATATTATACACGATTGTTAATGGGCATCATATCAAGAGAACAAATCAAGCAATGAGATAGCTAAGTAATTGCAACGTTAACACTATAACTGAGCACGTAATTGCGTAAATCATACCAGAAACAGAAAGCTGAATCACAAATAAGCAAAAGATGGAATGAACTGAAAGCATCTAACACGATTTTCATCTGGTCCCAAATCAGAGATTGTGCTGAGAGTCTTTGACACGATTTTGTATTGTACAACCTTTTTATCTAATTGCAACACAAAAAAAGAATCTTCTTCTCTTTCTCCCAAAACAATACAATAAATAAGTTCTTGAATACTCCACCAATTGTGAGACGGCTTTATAATGTCATCAAGATGAACGATGTACTTCATTGACCATTCAGAATACACGTTCCCCTTCTTATAAATAGTAAAATGTTGGGAATAAGCATCATCCTTACCAACAAGAAGCAAACAACCACGAGACTCAAATAGCCTACATTCATAATGAACCTTCCTATCTAAGGTTAAAGGGGTTTGTAAGGCTATTAAAACCGGATGCTCATTCATGATATCTAACTTGAAAAATTTATCCCCAACATTTAGCCAATAAATGGCATCATTCCAATAAACTCCATCCCTAAAACAAAGGAAACAAATATCTTGAAATTGATGCCCACAACGACTCCAATTGCCCGTTTCTGAAGAGTAAGTGTGTATTTGAACCCATTCTTTAACAGGTTCACCATAAATAACTTTATAGTGAGGTGATTTAGTAGGATCAAAAGCCATTTTCAAACCACCCGCAGAAAAATTGTTAAAACGTGTCACATTATCGGGTTCTGGTATGGTCTTAAACATATTAGTAATGGTTGGATTGTATACATAAAACTTCCCGGAAAATGTACTACATAAAAGCAAACCATTGCACGAATCCAAAATCTTAACATGTTCATTACTCTTATGGCCAGAAGTGAATTTGGTGGCGAGTAAGGAAGATCTGCAGATCGGAATGCGGATATCCAACGGCAAAAAATAATTGTACGAAACATAATATTTTTTGTATGGGGAAGACTTTTGAAGAAAGAGACCAGAAACCGGGTCGAGGTTCTGGCGAAAAGTGACATTAGCGCCTTTGATAAGAGATAGCCAGTGTTTGGATACGGATTTAAACAAAACAAGTGAAAGAACAGGTAACCTGACTAAGATTTCTGTTAAAAGGTCGTCGTTGGAGATAACCGACTGCACAGATGAAGGTAGCTTTCCTGCTGTCTCTTCCATGATACTCCTAATTAATTTATAGCATCGTTGTTGTATTGTACCTAATCTATATATATTGAGTTCACATAGCATGAAACCTAATGGACCCAAACGTCTTGGGCCATATTTATGGTCTAATAGTAAAAAGGCTGATGTCACCGTTTATGTGAAACTTACACGAATGCTAACATTAGCTTCAAGTGATATTGTAGTTGAGTTAATAAAAACCAAATTTAACATCCAAATTTAACTACGTGCATTCAACGTGATGTTGGATGTAAAAAGGCAGCTTCCCAAACAAAAAATAAGAGAACAAAACTTTAAAAAATCTAGTACTCATCACTCATGTTACTCTTGTGATTGTCTTCTTCGTCGGTCACAAAACATGATTTGATATATCAAGAACGTGTCCCACATAGGTAAAAAGGGAATGTAATGAGTGGAGGGTCACTACAAGAAAAAAGTATTTTAGTGACACACAAAAAGTGTCAGTAAATATCCAAAAAAGTGTCACTAACTAATTTTTTGTTTCACCTTCACTTATAAAAAGTGTCATTAAAAGTCCAGGCGGTAAAAATAATTAGTGACACATTTTTCTGACACTTAATAGTGTCAGGATAGCTTGGGTCTATTTTTGACACATACTTGTGTCACTATAGACTACTAGTAAAGCAACTGGTATGTACTACTCCGTATTTAGTATTTATACATACATCTTAGCCTGCTACATTCATTCCAAATTAACTAGTACAGACAAAAAATTGAGAGTAAAACCAATTTATTAATTCAACCATATAGCAATACAGACCAAGTATTTGCCTAACCGCAAACAAGAAACAAACATCTTTCTCAAGTATTGAATGCAAGTACAATAATTATCTTAATTCAACTAAATATAACTCAACTGAAGAAAAAAAAGATGATAGCATGCTTGGACTTCGCAATCCTCATGTCGCTTAATTCCTCATGTTGCTTAACTGTATCCTGTAAATATTGCACGTGGGTAAGATTTTCATCATCATGGGTTAAAAACAATAAATGGGTCAAAAACATACAATAACACGTCATTTTTGGGTCAAAAACAATAACACATCAGTGGGTCAAAATATTTAACATTCAAACCGACCCAACCCGCTACTGGTAGTTTAAGGCTTATTAAAGAACATATAAACTGTTAAACTTAAGAACTACCTGATATATGAAGACGACTTGCGTCTGATTTGTTGACAGTATTGGTTTAAGAGCTTCTAAGCATTTTAGGATAACTGATTTTTTGACCCGTCGCCACCTGATTTTTAGGATAACTGGCCTGGTGGGGAAGGCTTGGAACCTGGTTTCATCACGCATAAGGTCCGAATGATATGGATGCTATCAGCTCAGGGTCACAGGACTAACTGAAAGGTGGCCAAAATCATGGAAAGCTAAAACCACGAAAGAGTTTTGTTGCTTTTACCTGCCAAAACGTGAAGGGGATGCAGGAGTAGCAGATATCGGAATAGCAGAAATCTGTTCAGTTTCACTGTGCAATACCATCTACAAGCTTCCATCACTCCCAATCCCTTCAGACTCGTATGCAGGATTCACTTCTAAATCGATTTTCGAGCCTATAAAAGCAAACCTTGAGTTATAACTACCATAAACCAACTTCAAACTGGTAAAATTATATATGCACCAACTTCATCTATATCACATAAGTGAAGTTACTCCCATTTTAGGTTTACAGAAAGCATGCTTACCATCCTTGCGACCAAATGTGTTCTTACAGCCTTTGCATCTGCAGTTGATGGAGCATCCAACGCCACCATGTAAGAAGAAACCACAAAACCAAAATTAGACAATTTCACAACCCATTAATGTATGAATAAGATCGATTCAGGTTATCTCATCTTTAAAAAGTCAATGGGGATCAAAGATTTTATTCAGCTAACACAATTCATGTACTAATATTTGACTCGATAGCTATTTACAAAAAGTTGAAAAAAAAAGTCTCCCGGGTCACCCCATCCGTTTTTGCAAAGTACAAGAATTACCCACACTGACAAGTTACCCAACATGTCAGACCCCGACCATTTTGCTAGGTCTGCACAGCACTAACACCAGACAGTACAGCGAGAGTTAAGAACCTGATAGCATTCACATTTTTTCACCCCAAAACAACCAGATAACCATAACCATGTAAACAAGAGGTGTTTGTTTATGCTTAATTTTGGTCTTATGCATTTCGGATTATGGGGGTGTTTGTTTAAGCTTATATTGCGGGCTTATGGCTTATTTGGTTTTCAGCTTATGTTTCATAAGCTCATTTTTCCCAGCTTGTTTAAAACTTATGGACTATATAAGCTTATTATGATATAACAAACTTATATAAGTTGATAAATTTCAAAATAAGCCGTAAAAATTAGGCGTATAAAACATAGTCCGTCAACATTCATTCAGAAACGAACATAAACCAGTCCTACTTACTTTCCAAACACCGAGTCACAACAACTATTACATACCAACCAAATACTTCACTAAAAACAGCTTCGCCAACGGCAACTACAAATGTCACAAATCTAACATTCGCATTAAACTCAAGCAATACAAGTACCTAGTACCTACTTGAGGCATAAGTTACAATTAACCTCTAACTTGTCGTACACATTCAACACACTCACAATATCGATGATTCAATAACCTAACACATCTATCATAACCTTGCGCATATTCACATCAATCGGTACACATTAAACAAAATTAAAACATTAATTTACAATTAAAATCAAATCCACAAGTTAAACATATTGACGAGTGCCAGCTTAACAGATATCATAATATCGCAAAATAAACAAAAATATCTAATCAAGTATATAACGAAATAGAAATAGAATTTGCTTTATGAAATAATGGGAGTGAATAGGGGTTTTGTGATGGTGATTGTCTCTGTGCGGGTGTAGGGAGATTGGGTGGGGTGTAGTTGGACTTTGCGTAGATTCACTTCTACATATTTTGTTAAACAGAAGTACTGTAGTAAAGTTTTATAAAATATTTTGTTTAAAAGTTTGAAGAGTAAAAGCCAATGTTTTAGTAATCGGTTTTTTAATTGATTTAATCGGGTCACGGTTCAACCAGGTTATTCGTTTATAATCGCCTTCCGATTGCTCGATCAGTTCACGGTTCAATCGGCTGGGTCAACTCGCGATTTGAAACACTGGTAAAAGCAAACTTCACTTTAGTACACTTAAAGTTTAACGATCCCATAAACAAAAACGAGCCTTGTAGTTACATTTTTCAACAAGTACATATACAAGTTAGACTTTTCATAAGTATTTTTGTTTTTTATTATTATTAATTACTAGAAGGGTACCCGCGCAATGCGGCGGCGGGTACCCGTGACTAAATTTTGTGCCGATCAAATATTTTTCATTTATATGTTTTTTTTTCTAACAATAACTTTAGTAAGCAACATGTTGCAGTAGCGGAGACTCGGTTGGCGCATTGACGATCGAACGATCGACCACTGCAGGTAGGGTAAAGGAGATAAAAAGAGGGTAGTATGTTTTTGTTTTGTTTGTGTTTGTAGTTGTATAGGCTTTATAATGAATTATAGTTATAACGTATGCATTAAAAAGTAATTAAGGTCTAGTCGTTTTTTTGTGTGAATCATAGTGATAATGATAGATTAAATAGTTGTAAGTGTTGGTATGGTGGTTACACATTTATTTTCTTATTAAATCACTTATTTGATCATTAATACAAAAGTTACAACTTTTGAAGTTACAAGTTTTGAAATCCTTCCATAACAAGAAATGTTTTTTGTCTTCATTTTTTAAGACTTATATAATTATAATATCCTAAATGTTTTATATAGTAGTATAGATAAAAACTACACTTTTGCTCACACTTTTTAAAAAGTGTAGGTAAAAGTAAGACTATTACTTACGCTTTTTAAAAAATGTGGGTAAAAATAAAACTATTACTTGCACTTTTCAAAAAGTATGAGTAAAACTACACTTTTTCACATACTTTACGTAAAGTGTGTGTAACCACCCGCATCTTCCGACTATTTTTCATTTTCGAGAATTTACTATTCACTTTTACTATTCACATTTACTATTCATTTTCACTATTCATATCGTAAATATATATATTTTTTTTACTATCATGACAAGATAAATAAACTTGACAAGTCGTCCTGACGGCGCACGTTGAATCCATTCAGAACCGTTTTCACGAAACCGTGTCCGAGAACTACTTTAGGGTTAAAACGTCATTCGGACATCCCGATATGTCCAGTAAACCATATAAACATTAGAAATATGTATTTCTACCATTTTATGACAATTCCACAAGTTTTGGAATTTTACGTTTTTCAGTTCTGCGTTTTACGCGAATTACGCGTTTTTGACCCGTATTTCCAGCTTTAAGCAGCGTTTTTGCACCCAATGAGACTTATCACTCATTTTATATTTTTAGATGGAGTATAATGATGAGTCTCATCATTCCTGTAAGTTTCGTATTTTTACGATACCCGGTTGTACGTTTTATGGCTTAACGACTTACGGTTGGCATTTAACGGAACCAAAACTTACTCTAACCTCAAGATAAGACCAAGGCTTATCATCTAAGCCTTGTCATGCATTGAAACCGACCTAAGGGTGGGGAGTCACCATTTATGTGGCTTGATCCTAAGCATGCATCATTTTGATCATTACAAGTGTCCTAACTTAACCATGGTTAATAATTAACCCAATATATGGTTAACCAAACTTACCCTCCTATAAATAGGAAGTGAAATACATCATAAACTCCCTCACAAACTGATTTTGGTCGTTCATACCCTAAACCACTCACATCTTCCATCATTTGATCTATAAACTCCAAGTTTATGCAAGGAAGTTCCAAAGATCAAGCTTACTTCATCAAATCTCTAGCAAGTTTAAGTGATCCTCTTGAGTTTAAATCCACTCAAGTCACTTAGTACTTCATCACCAACTCTTCAAGTTTGCAAGGGTGCCAAGGTGTGGAAAGCTAGCTCAATACAAAGTCTTACCCGATCAATCAAAGTCCTATCCTTACTAAGTTACTCTAAGTTACTCCTTTCTATTTTGAAAGCCAAAAGTTGTAAGCAACTTATCACCACCATCATCTCATCTTTATTATTCATAATCTTAACTATTTCATACTATATATATAGTTACTATGTTGATTCATGATGTACATATACTCAATCACTTGTTTTAATTCACATATTGTCATAAAAGTAATAAACTAGTAAACTAGTCATATTCTACACATGAGAGACCATTAAAAACAGTAACATAAGGACTTTATAACTTACATAATATGGTAGACAAGATTAAAAGGTAAACATAGCAATTTGAATCACCCGAAACGGACAAACGAGTCAAAAGTTATAAGCAAAAGAAGTTAGCGAAACCTAAACGCCGAAACTGCCCATAACTTTCTGTTTTGAGTTCTGCCCTTTTTAAAAAGGTACTTCTGGTCCGAATCATCAAAAAGTTAAAACACGAAAGTTGTCCGGAACGACGTTTTCCTTCAATAACAAAAAAGCTCGGACCTTGAAAACGCATAAATAGGCCAAAATCTTTCAAAAACAGAAACTGCCGTAAATATAGTCTCATAACTATACTTTTGTCACAACTAAAAGCAAACCAAGAGGCCTAATGGCCATAAGCCAAGACCACGGCTACGGCTAAGACCAAAGCTAAGTCTCAAGACCATGGTAGTCAAGACCAAAGTCACGGCAAGACTATGGCTAAAGCCTCAAGGCTTGTTTGCCCAAGACCGTTAACTATGGTAATTCTACTTATGAAACGACGAGAACTTGTAAAAACTAGATTCTTATTAAAACATGATAAACTTTATGTTATAACAACCTTCACTCAAAACATATGTTGTATTTACTAAGTGCTACAATAGTAGGGAGCTTCATGTGAGGGGTTTCATTTGAGTAAAACGTATCGACGAGTTGCTGGATTTACGAATTAAAGTGTCCTAGCTCCTCGAACGTTTACTGCATGACCTCTGAATTATGATGGCCCGAACGGTAGTACGATATCTATAAACTAAATACGTTTTCACATATTAAAGATCTTTCTATAAACATCAAATGAAAATTGACTACATCATGATCAACATAGGGATATATATAGGATGGTTTATGTTTTCCTAAAACATTATTCCAAACTTAAGTCGCAACATTTCATTTTTAGGTTGTACGTAGAAGTCTTCTGACTTATCCATCACATCCGTTTGTACTTAACATCATCAACTCTCGGTGAGTTCATAGCCCCACTTTCTATTACTTAAATTGTTTTACAAACCCTTGGGGGAGATACATGCTTTATTTTAAACCGAACACATTGCTTTGAAACTGTATGCTTATCTGAATGTATTATGTGCACTAAGTACCACTATTGCCAAACTTAAGTCCCTATTATCATGAACCATTAATCACTTGCGGGTGAACGCGAATAATGTGGATAGATCTATCGGGATTGACGAATCCCGTTTGTTTGACCAAGTCCGGTAAACAAACGCACTCTATTTGAAGAACCATAGGTTTATTGGCAAATTACCTATTAGGCCAACTGTTTGACCAATGACCTGGCAAACTATTATACCAATTTCTATTGACAAGCTGTTAACGTTTTCGGTGTCATGAGCTTAGTGCAATAATAGCTGTTTTGTTTTCAAAACCTTGGTGTGAGTCTAATTAACTCACACTACCAACATAATGTGTTCAACCATTTAACAAACTCTATGAATTTCACTCAACCTTTGTGTTGACAGTTTTAAGCATGTATTTCAGGTCCATAATGTCGGAAGCTGGCACGGAAGGGCAAGATCAAGAAGGCTATATATATAAATAATTTATCATTCACAAAACATCAAAAACTTTATATTGATGTGTTTTGTAATCAATGAAACCAACTGGGACCTATTTTGTAAACTCTGATATATTTGAATGATAAAGCCTTTTTAAAACGACTCTTTTAGAGATCGTTTTCTATTATTATGACTGTTGTGCCATCAAGTAATACCCAGTTTGAATTCCGCTGCGTATCACGAAATTGGGGCTGTTACAGTGTGTGTATAAATTAGACTTTTGCTCACACTTTTTAAAAAGTGTGGGTAAAAGTAAGACTATTACTTACACTTTTTAAAAAGTGTGAGTAAAACTACACTTTTTCTCACACTTTACGTAAAGTGTGTGTATAAATTAGACTTTTGCTCACACTTTTTTAAAAGTGTAGGCATAACTAGACTTTTGGTTACATTTTATGTAAAGTGCAGGTAAAAGTTAAACTTTTTCTTACACTTTTTGAAAAGAGTAGGCAAAACTAAACTTTTGCTTACACATTTCTTTTAAGTGTAAGTAAACATGTACTTTCACTTACACATTTTTTGTGTGTCATTAAAAATGGTGTCACTTAAGGTCCTTTTTTTTTGTAGTGGGTATGGCAAAATCATGGCTCGCCGTGGGCTTATGTGGCAGCCTTGTCGTGGCTCTTCACCACACCGCCCCCCTCTTCGTCGCTCTTCATCACCACGGCGAAGGTAGAAAATGTACTTTTGTCAGATTTTTTTTTTTTTTTTTTTTTTTTTTTTTTGTAAATATGTAATGTTTTATTTAGTGGTGGGTTTCAAATGAAGAGGTTAAGGTTTGTTATGAGGGAGGGGGTTTGTTGTTGTTAGTTGTGGAGGTTTGTTATGCTGATGTGGCGCTGAGGTGACAGTGATGAAGAGGTTAACCTCCATCACTACACCTTCCACTCATGACTTCAAGTATGATTAAACCTATCAACTTTTTCTTTTATTATTTGCCAAAACTAAATAAGGTATATACGCTACCATTTGAAATAAGTCATATCATAATCTGTGAGGAGACAAGGTGAAAGGTTTTTAATTCTCAACGATGAGAAAAGTAATATGCTCAAAGGGATGGCAAAGAAAACCTACACCCAATAAGGATCCGATTCCCGAACCCATACCTGTTGGATCTCTACAAAAAAGAAACATGGCAACAAGAGACAAATAAATTGTCACTATACAAAACTATTTATTACATATGTCGTGTTAAATTTATACTACATGAGATTACCTTTAGCAAGCTTGTCGTCTTTTATTATACCTTTTGATGAATCCGTAGTGATGTTTGTACTCGATGTATGAACTCAATCTCGTGTGCATACTAAAGCCTCTATAATGGTTGGCGCCAAGAAATTCATATATAGGTACAACATATGACTACTCGTGCTAAAGGCGAATCCGGAAGCAACGGTAGATACTTTGATTATAATATATACATTCTCACACAGAATAAAACATCATCCCTTGCGTTCTCAATGAGACATAATCTTACGGATACCGCTAGGCAAAAATACATTGATCCTTTAACTATTTATATCACCTATCGACTCTTGTTGTTGTATAGATGACTTTTAAGTAACAAACATTTCACTTTCGATATTACTTCAATTTACTATACTGATAACACATACTCGTTGCTACGGGTTATGTTCAGGTAAAAATGGACACAAAAACTACTGGTCAACATGTCTACAACGTGTTGGAAAATTTAGTGCACTTGTAGGTTTAGTTCACACCTGGTTTTGGGTAAGTAGGTACGGAGTGTACACCCATGAGGTCCCTGAACACCCTAACTCAATAGTGGTTGGTATTGCTAGTGTATTGGTTACTACTGCTAGTGTAGTAACTGATGGTTCCTACTGGTAGTGTATTGGTTCATGCTGCTAGTGTATTGGTTACAACTTCTAGTGTAGTGACTGATGGTTCTCACTGGTAGTGTATTGGTTCCTGCTGCTAGTGTAATGGTTCCTACTGGTAGTGTTGCAGTGATTAATTTGTAACAGCTTTAACTCATTTAAGTAGCTGTTATGACTGCTTTATGACCACGTTTAATTGGTCATGTAACCACTATTCCTATGATAATTGAGGCTTATTATGGGTGATTAATTGGTCGTTAATCACACATAAAGTCTTTTGACTAGGAGTGAGTATTCTCTAATAAATATAGAGAATGTCATCATCAGCATGAATATATACAAAACCAGGAGAAACAAACAAAAAGCTTAAACACTTATTTGCGCAAGGATTATTGATTGTGCCTAATTCAATAACTAACATTTGGTCTTATCCCAAGTAGATATTCGTGTAGCCCAGGCAGAGGGTCGAATAGTTTACTTTGGAAAGTGATCACACGATTCAAAGTGATATCCGATAACCACCTAGTGGTATTGCTGCTGCCTTTGATTATCTTAACCCTTTTCTGGGAACTACCATACCAAAATTCAAAGTAAACTATTTGTGATAATCAATGGTTGTTGCTGCTGCAATGAAACACATGGCTTCAAACTTTGCCAAGCTGGACAAGTTTGAAGGAGTGGACTTTAGGAAATGGCTGAAGAAGATGCACTTCTTGCTGTCAAGCATGAGTGTGGTCTATGTTCTGACTACACCTATTCCTGATGATGGGGATGATGCTACTGTGGAGCAGATAAGAAGGAGGAGCAAATGGGAGAATGATGACTACATTTGCAGAGGCTTAATACTTAATGGTATGTCTGATTCTCTGTTTGATATTTATCAGAACTTTGAATCTTTCAAAGAATTATGGGATTCCTTGGATGCCAAGTATATGGCTGAAGATGCATCAAGAAGTTCCTTGTAAGTAATTTCACAAATTACAAAATGACTAATTCAAGACCAGTTATGGAACAATACAATGAACTTCTTGGTATACTTGGAAGGTTTACACAACACAATATGAACATGGATGAGGCTATTTTAGTCTCTTGTGTCATTGATAAACTTCCCCTTCTTGGAAAGAGTTCAAGCATACCTTGAAAAATAAGAAGGAGGAGTTAACTCTTGTTGAGTTGGGCAGTCATCTGCGCATTGAGGAATCTCTCAGGGCGCATGATAATGACTAGCCAAAGAGTAGCAAGGCTACTGGTGCATCTGTTGTCAATATGGTGGAGCATAACAACTCCACCAGGTACAATGACAACAAACGCAAACGTAAATATCATGATAACACAAGGGAAAATCCTAAAAAGAAGGCAACACCTACTTGTTGGAAATGTGGCAAAACTGGTCACATTAAAAGGGATTGCAAAGGTGTTAAGGTTGGTGGTAAAGCCAATGGATCAGGCACTAATGGTTCAGGGAGCGATGGTTCTACCAACTCACTGAAAGGTCAGAATATGTTTAATAAGTATTTTCAGATTTATTATGTTACATATGTATCTGAATCTTATTATGTGCAGGATGATGATGTTGCGTGGTGGGTTGACTCTGGTGCAACAGGTCATGTGTGCAAAGATAGAAGCTGGTTCAAGACTTATGAGTCATTGAATGATGGTTCTATTCTTCACATAGGAAATGAGTCAACAGCCTTGGTGCATGGTCGTGGTTGTGTAGATCTTAAGTTTAGTTCTGGAAAGATTGTAACTTTGTTTAATGTTATTCATGTTTCTGATATAAGGAAGAACTTGGTTTCAAGTAGTGTTTTGAATAATCATGGATATAAACAAATTATTGAATCTGATAAATTTGTTTTATCTAAGCATGGTGTGTTTATTGGTTTTGGCTATTTGTGTAATCAAATGTTCAGGCTTATGTTGTCACTGATAGTGTTAATTCAGACTTTGTGACCACCTCTAACATGACTGACTCTACCCTATGGCATCCTAGACTTGGCCATGTACACTATAAAAGGATGCAAGATATGTCTAAGGATGGGTTAATCCCAGCATTTGACATGGACACTGAAAAGTGTAAAACTTGCAGTTGACTAAAATAACTAAGAAACCTTTTCAGGGTGTTAGTCGTGAAACTAAGCTCTTGGAGCTAATACACAGTGACTTGTGTGATTTGCATGCCACTCCCTCCTTGGGGAATAAGAATTACTTTGTGACATTTATTGATGATGCTTCTAGGTTTTGTTATATCTATCTGTTACATACTAAGGATGAAGCATTAGATAAATTCAAGGTATTTAAAACTGAAGTTGAATTACAACTTGGGACCCTGATCAAAAGATTAAGGACTGATAGGGGAGGTGAGTACATGGATACTCAGTATTTTCAGTCTGTTGGTATTATCCATGAAACGACTGCTCCCTATACTCCTCAGCAAAATGGTATTTCTGAAAGGAAAAACGGGGTACTGGAGGAGATGGTTAATTCCATGTTGTCCTATTCAGGACTGAGTCAAGGGTTCTGGGGTGAAACTATGTTATCCGTATTCATCTAAAATCGTACTCTAGTAGCCCAGGTTGCTTACAGAATACAATATCCTCACGAAGACTTTCTAAGAGCTATGTGAATTACTGGCAATTCGGCCCTTGTTCACGTACATATGTACAGCAACATTGCTATCTATTTGTGCTCCTTTTCGGCTGACCGCATAGTACTCAACAACACTACTTAACAGCCTCATCACAACTTTCAGGAACCTTTTGGTGCATCACCAAATCTAACTGCATGTTCTCCTAATTAGCGTGTATACATTTAGTTCCACTAATTAAACGCAACTTCATGATCCAAGTTAACATTGCATAATGAAATTCAACCTTGTGTTACTAAATTTTGTAGCTTTGTTTATAAGGTCTGCTGTTGTGTGTACTACTTTATCTCAGACATCATTTTGATATCTTATTAGTAACTAGATCGAGATGTGGCATACATAATGAGGAACGAAATTATACTTGAGAACGAAATTATACTTGAGGTAGAAAAGAAACCAAAAGGAGAGAAAAACAATACACTACAATAATGGTCTGCAAACGAACAATAACGAGGAATGCTCGGTTTTCTCTTTTAACTCTCTGAGTTACAACTTTTAATAAATATTTTCTGCATCATAATTGTTGTCATTTACTAAAGATAATTAACAAAATTCCATAGATGACAGGTCTCTTTTCCTCTACCGCATGATGTTCAAAACCTGAAAGGCATGTGGAAAAAATAAGCTTAGCACATGGCAGTTCATAACTTCTATTGACATTTGCAATACACTTGTCCAACAAAACGTCAATCTTAAGAAAACACTGAGATGGTACATTCATAGTTATCTTTACCAGGAATTCCAGAAACCGGAGAATTTGCAGGTGCTTCTCAATTCAAAAAATTCTTTTTAACTTTAGCTTCTCACTTTTACGGTCAAAGGGTGATAATTCGATACTCAAAAAGTGACAGGAGGATCAAATAGAGAAACTCAATATATGCATAAAGAAATCACTATATGTTTAGGTATAATAATAGGGTTGAATGGGAGTAGGTATGATTGCTTATATATTGCTATTCAGTTTGTTAATGACATATACAAACCCAACACCAATGTATTCCTCAAATATTATTTAGATTATTTATTAGATGCACAAAACCTTACCTAAACAAAATAACAATGAAGACAATGACACACGAAGGGAGAAACGAAGATTATGGGAGACGAAATGAGATCGACGGTGACAAACCCATACGCCACTACAAATGAGGCAACGACAAATGAATGATGATTGAAATTGCAGCTGTGATGACAACGGCGAGAGCGAATATTAAAGTGAGGCCAGTTTAATAATCTAAACACTTAACAAACACTTAACAACAGCTTTGCAAGGGAATGAATCCATTCCCACACTCACCAAACACCTCCTTAAGTAGCAGGCATTACACCAACTTGCTGTTTTGAGCTTAATATAAAAATGCTGTCTTGTGGTTTTTTTATGTTGGCTGCAATTGACTGAGGTGAAGAGGGGCTTTTTGTGATCCACATCAATCATAATTCTTAATAACGACTACTTACTAAGGACAAAGTTAATTTCAAAACTTACTACGTTAGCATGCTTCTTTATTCTTAGAGGATCTACATTAACAGCCTGATAAACAATAATAGTTTAAAACTTGAACCCATATCCTTGTGCACAATTGTTAATGGGCATCATAATAGAGCAATTAGTGTTCAATACTCTCCAAACATTCTGTTATCAAAATAGAGTTTAATCAAATAAATCAAGAGAACAAATCGAGCAATGAGATAGCTAAGTAATTGCAGAGTTACCGCTATAACTGAGCACGAAGTTACGTAATCATACCTATAACAGAAAGCTGAATCACACAGTAGCAAAAGATGGAATGAACTGAAAGCATTGAAGAAGATCTTCCTTTGGTCCCAAATCAGAGATTGTGGTGAGAGTCTTTGACACAATTTTGTATTGTACAACCTTTTTATCTAGTTCCATCACAAGAAAAGATTCTTCTTCTCTTTCTCCCAAAACAATACAATAAATAAGTTCTTGAAAACTCCACCTTTTGGGAAACGGCTTTATAAAGTCATCAAGATTAACGACGTACTTCACTGACCATTCAGAATACACGTTCCCCTTCTCATAAATAGTAAAATGTTGGGAATGAGCATCAACCTTACCAACAAGAAGCAAACAACCACGAGACTCAAACAGCCAACATTCATTCCTATCAAAGGTTAAAGGGGTTTGCAAGGCTGTTAAAACCGGATGCTCATTCATGATATCTAACTTGAAAAGCTTGTCCCCACCATTTAGCCAATAAATGGCATCATTCCAATAAACGCCTTTGTAAAAACAATATAAACACACTTTGGGAAATTGATGCCCACAAAGACTCCATTTTCCCGTTTCTGAAGAGTAAGTGTGTATTCGAACCCATTCTTCAAAAGGTTCACGATAAATAATTTTATAATAGTGAGGTGATTTAGTAGGATCAAAAGCCATTTTCAAATCAACCACAGAAAAATTGTTATAACGTGTCACATTATCGGGTTCTGGTAGGGCCGTAAACATATTAGTAATGGATGGATTGCACACATATAACTTCCCAAACAATGTACTACATAAAAGCAAACCATTGCACTGTTGGTCTAATGTTCTACTCGAGCTAATGAGTAGTTCAAAAGTCACGAGCTTAATGTGCAGTCCAAAGATCCGAGCAGATGGAAGACAAAACAGTTTCCAAGCATATGGAAGTTTACAATTCTAGTCTAATTAGGATTCCTTATTTGTTAAGGACTATCTAGCTTTATTAGAATTGTAGTAGGATTAGAAAGCAAATTCTAACACCTATATAAACAAACCGAGCTGTGGTTTGTATGTGTGCATTCAATATCAGTTTTTGTAAAGCAAGTACTTTTCTGATTAATACTAGTGAGCGTATTCTAGTATCAAGTTACTGTTTTTATGTTTCTGTTGTGAACCACGATCAGATTTGGGTCTTGAATTGGTATCAAGAGCTAGGTTGCAAGAAGCCAGTCGACCAAGGGTTTTAGTTATCAAGAAGGATCGACCAGGTTATTCAAACAGCGGTTCTTAAGCAGAAGGTTTTACTAAGTCGACCAAGGTTCTTGGTTTTAAAACAAGCAGAAGGTTTTACTAAGTCGACCAAGGTTCTTGGTTTTACAACAAGCAGAAGGGTTAAAGCTGATCGATCACAGCAGGTAGTCCAAGCAGTCGACAAAGGGTTACAAGATCAGTAGCAAGCAGTCGACAAAGGGTTACAAGATCAGTAGCAAGCAGTCGATTATCACAGAAGGGTTTCCACAGTCGATCACAAGGTTTTTTTTACAAGGTTTCGACTTAAGCAAGAAGTCGATAAAGTTTAAAACTTTACACTTGGTTTACTTAGGCAAGAAGTAAAACAAGCTTGTTCTAGGGCTGGAAGATAATCCAACTACACCGGTAACTTACAAAAGGCGTTCAAGAAGGATGGTGCAAGGCGAGTCGAGTCAACCACCTATTGAACATACTAAAACGGCTCTTCAATGTCCAATGTTAACAAGCACGAACTATAACATATGGGCAATAAGAGTTAAAGCGGTATTCCGAGTCCATGGAATACTCGATGCACTGGAACCAGGGGAAGGAACACAAGTTGTTGCTAAGCAAGATCACATGGCAGTAGCGTTACTTTTCCAGGCGATTCCAGAAGAACTTGTTTTTCAAGTTTCACAATTCAACACAGCCAAAGAAATCTGGGGAGCTTTGAAGACCAGGTATGTGGGTGTTGAAAGGGTTCGAGACGCAAGGTTGCAAACCTTGGAGACGGAATTCGAATCTTTAAAGATGAAAGTCAACGAATCAATCGATGACTTTGCGGCTAGGTTAGGAAAAATTGTAACTGAAGTCAATAGCTTGGGAACAATTTATGAAGACAAGAAACTTGTTAAGAAGCTACTTGCATCCGTTCCGGATAGGTATGTTGCAATTGTTGCCTCAATAGAACAATTTGCTGACTTGAATACTATGTCTTTTCAAGAAGCAATTGGAAGGTTGAAAGCTTTTGAAGGAAGAATGAAGGGTGTTGACACCACTTCTGAAGATCAAGGCATGTTGATGTTCGGAAGGGCTGAAAGATATGATAAGAAAGGTCGAGGAAGGAATTCCTCTGGTAGCAACGGTAAAGGTCAAAACTTTTCTTCTCAAAACAAATCTCATGATAGTGGTCAAGCTAATAACCACAACCGTAACAACTCCGGGAGCAATACGGAGCAAAAGAAGAACAAAAGTCGAGATCTTTCAAAGATTCAATGCTTCAGATGTGATGAATATGGTCACTTTGCTTCTAACTGCCCTGAACGAAGTGAACAGAAGCAAAAGCATGAATCAAACCTTTTGCAAACGGAGGATGATGATGACCCGACACTTTTTATGATGAAAAGCGTTCAAGAAGTAGTTTTCTTGAATGAAGAAAAGATTATCCCAAACCAATTGAATACTAAGCCAAACGAGGAAGACACTTGGTATTTGGATAATGGAGCAAGTAATCACATGACGGGGATCCGAGAATACTTTTCGGAGTTGAATGAGAATATCTCCGGCAGAGTGAAGTTTGGTGATAACTCTTACATCGAGATAAAAGGGAAGGGTTCGATAATCATTGAAGGGAAAACGGGAGAGCAACGGTTAATCACTGGAGTCTATTACCTACCCGAGCTAAAAAGCAACATAATTAGTCTTGGGCAAGCTACCGAAGGCGGATGTGACATTCGTATGAAAGGTAACCTTCTTACTATGCGTGACTCAAATGGCAAGCTTTTGATGAAGGTTCCTAGAACAAGTAATAGACTTTATAAGATTAAGCTCCAAGTTGGAAGTCCGGTGTGTCTCAAAGCAAAGATGGAAGATGATGCTTGGTTATGGCATGCTAGGATGGGTCACATTAATTTCGAGACGATGGAATTAATGGCAAGGAAGGGCATGGTTGAAGAGTTGCCAATAATTCATCAAGAGAACAAGTTGTGTGAATCTTGTTTGGTAGGAAGACAAATGCAAGAAAGGTTCGATATGAGTGACTTGGGAAAGTTAAGCTATTATCTTGGCATTGAAGTAAAGCAAGAGGATTCGAGTATCTCAATAAGTCAAGAAAGCTATGCAAAGAAGATCTTGAAAGATGTTGGGATGCATGAAGCGAATTCTACTCAATGTCCATTAGAACCTGGAATGAAGTTAAGCATGGACAAGGAAGGAAAGCCGGTTGATGCAACATTATATAGACGACGAGTTGGTTGTTTAAGGTATTTACTACACACTCGACCTGATTTATCTTATTCGGTTGGTTTGGCTAGTCGTTACATGCAAGAACCAAAAGAATCACATATGGCAGCTGTGAAACAAATACTAAGGTATATCCAAGGTAGTTTGAATTTTGGAATACGATACAACCAGGAGAAGACCAAGGAGTTAGTGGGGTTTAGTGATAGTAGTTATGCTATGGATCAAGTTGATGGTCGAAGCACAACTGGGCACGTATTTTATCTAGGTAAATCACCTATCACTTGGTGCTCACAAAAGCAAAACACGGTGGCTCTATCGTCTTGTGAAGCCGAGTTCATGGCTGCAACTTCAGCCGCGTGTCAAGGGATATGGTTACGTGGATTGTTGAGTGAAATAACCGGAATGGAAGAAAGAGTGGTGGTCTTATTTGTTGACAACAAATCGGCTATTGCACTTATGAAAAATCCAGTCTTTCACGGGAGAAGCAAGCATATAAACACACGTTATCATTTTATCCGAGAGTGTGTTGAAAGAGACCAAGTACAAGTTGAGTTTGTAAGAGGTGAGTTACAACGTGCTGATATTCTGACGAAAGCTCTCGCAAGGATTAAGTTCAAGGAGATGCAAGAGTTACTCGGAGTTGAAGACCTACCTATCTCGAGTCAGAAATTAGGGGGGTGAATGTTGGTCTAATGTTCTACTCGAGCTAATGAGTAGTTCAAAAGTCACGAGCTTAATGTGCAGTCCAAAGATCCGAGCAGATGGAAGACAAAACAGTTTCCAAGCATATGGAAGTTTACAATTCTAGTCTAATTAGGATTCCTTATTTGTTAAGGACTATCTAGCTTTATTAGAATTGTAGTAGGATTAGAAAGCAAATTCTAACACCTATATAAACAAACCGAGCTGTGGTTTGTATGTGTGCATTCAATATCAGTTTTTGTAAAGCAAGTACTTTTCTGATTAATACTAGTGAGCGTATTCTAGTATCAAGTTACTGTTTTTATGTTTCTGTTGTGAACCACGATCAGATTTGGGTCTTGATGCACGAATCCAAAATATTAACAGTTTTCTGTTTGGTGGTGAGTAAGTAAGATCTGCAGATTGGAATGCGGATATCCAACGGCACAAAATCATAACTGATATCATATTTGGGTGAATACTTTTTGAGAATGAGACCAGAAAGCAGGTCGAGGTTACGGAGAAAAGTGACGTTAGCGTCTTTGATAAGAGATAGCCAGTGTTTCGATACAGATTTAAACAAAACAAGTGAAAGAACAGGTAACCTAACTAAGATTTCGGTTAAAAGGTCGTCGTTGGAGATAACTGAC
Source organism: Chrysanthemum seticuspe (assembly GCA_019973895.1). Classification (NCBI taxonomy): domain Eukaryota; kingdom Viridiplantae; phylum Streptophyta; class Magnoliopsida; order Asterales; family Asteraceae; genus Chrysanthemum; species Chrysanthemum seticuspe. The sequence goes on from BPTQ01000008.1 coordinate 307,510,458, forward strand.
TCCACCGATGAAGGTAGCTTTCCTTCTGTCTCTTCCATGATACTCCTATTTAATTTAAAATCTCGTTGTAGTATTGTACATAAACAATATATACACATAGCATGAAACCTAATGGACCCAAACGTCTTGGGCCATATTTATCGTCTAATAGTAAAAAGGCTGATGTCACCATTTATGTGAAACTTACACGAATGCTAACATTAGCTTCAAGTGATATTGTAGTTGAGTTAATAAAAACCAAATTTAACTAATCAGGTTTTCTAACATGCACGAGTAAATTCAAAATTAACCGACATCAAACATAGCTGTCGTCAATAACTACAAAACCCAAAAGGCAAGATGAAGGAAGATTATATAGGTTCTTATGTATAAATTATCTTGGTAATCATGCTTTGTCACATGATATATACAATTGAAACTAACAATGGTCCATATGTTTTCCAAAGATGTGTATTATTATTATTTTTGGTTGAGCTAAACTTCTAAAGTTAAAACACATCAAGGTTAGAGATAAATACATGTTTAGGAAGAATATATCTTAATAAATATTACTCACCTAAATTAAAAAGATTTTTATTATTAAAAATCGTGTGAAAAAATAATATTCATCATATGATTCAATTTCTAAACTTACAACATTTTAAGCTTACAGATAAATACATGTTTAGGGAGAATATATCTTAACAAATATTTCTCACCTCACCTAAAAGATTATTATTATAAAAAAATAGTATTCATCATATGATTCAAGAAGAGTATTCTGCCGTGGAAGAAAATGTTATGCGATAACATGTTCAATGATGCAAACAACAAAACATTATTTCTTAATGGCACCCACAATCAGCGACGGAGCCGGGGGTGTTCCGTGGGTGCCCGGGACACCTATGAATTTTTTTGAATTAGTGTTAATTTTAAGAAAAAATATTGATTTTTCTCAAATACATCTTAAATGACCCCGGATGAGTTTTAAGTCTTACTTAGTTAGCATCTTAAAGTCTATTATTATATTACGGTTAAAAAAAACTTGTGCACCCGGTCACATTTGTTCCTGGCTCCGTCCTTGCCCACAATATAACTAATGAACAGATTTCACGTAAGTATTCTTAAGTCAATCATATGTATTTAGTTATTTACTTATGCTAGAATCACAAAACTTGACGTTCACAAATCTAAACAGCCAATATTGATGATATCCGTCGACGACAATCTGGCAGGCCTGTTACTATAAATAAAACAATAGGTAAGCAACATCTGCTTTGTAATTTCATAAATGTAAATTATGTTGTCTTAATGTAATTTTGCGAAAAACACTAATGCCTGCTGACACAAATTGTATTGTATTAGGATGTACAATGACTGGAACAACCAATGTCACATAGATCGCGATACGCTCCGGTACGGGAACGAGGATCGGGAACGCAGATCGCGGCTTTCTATAATTCGATACGCTTGGGGGTAACCTCATTTCGGATCGCTTCAGTACGATGTACCATATAACATGATACGGTGTACCCAATATGTAATAGTATTAGTTTCCAATATTAATATGAATGACTTTGAAACATTACAAACAACAAGTGATTGAAAGGTCAACTTTTCATAATAGTAAACAACGACAGTAAACATGATTGTAAACAAAAACAACAACTGAAAAACAACAACTCTTCATAGTTCATCTTCATCCAGATTTTCCCATTCCATGTCTTCCAATCTCAAACTTGGTCCTTCTATGTAATTCTGTTCCGGAGTCATATCCCATTTCTTTTGTAGCCCTTCCTTGTAAGAATCTGAAAACCGTGATTGTAGACGAATATTTGAATGTATATAAAC